>JAKCWG010000765.1:152500-400000 GCA_021464415.1 Lonicera japonica
CCGCAAGATAAATTACAAGAAGTAATTAGTAAGTATATTATGTGTAGTCCAAATATAGGATATTAATATCAATTATCACAAGAAAAATGATTACTCGTAGTGAAATGTTTAGAAGCAAAATTCATATTCACTGCTACAAGTCACAATTAGTTGCAAAATGTTTATGAGCAGATAATTTCATCACTGAAATGAAGCAATGATGTTACAGAAATGTAGTAACAAATGCTTTTTGTCCCTCAAAGCATGGTTGGGGAAGATGAATCTTTAATAACAATTTGGAGGTGGAAAAATAAATTCGAGACTGGAACGGCAAAAAAAATTGCTACAAAACCCTGTCTTCGTGTAGTACAAAATACATATTTTTTCGCCCCCACCAACCCCAAAAACAAGCTTAGATCCTGGCTCCGTCCCTGAAACTAAGCGAGTTTGGTTAAGAATATAAAACACAGACAAGAAAGTAACCAATCAACTAGGCACACACAAAATTAACTTTAAACCAACACAATCTTCTCAATAGCCAATATCAGCCAAAATCAAACCATCCTATTCTCAAACCCCACGTGTGCGTGTGTGTAAATTAAACATATCCACATTTCAACTAATAAAGAAATGTAAGCCATAGACAAAAGAAGTCATCTTACCAAAGCAAGAGAAAAGGGAAAACATGATCAAGCTTTAACCTACTGATTCATAGACTCGTCAATGACAATATGTCTTTCAACAATACAACAAATACTCAAACAACTCAAACTGAATATTATCAAACTAATCAAAGAAGCAACCCTCGACAAATTAGAAGTATCGCATTAGGTATACAGCTCTACAATTATTAAAAACCAAAAACGTTTAGTCAGACTGGAATCAAGAAATGAACTATCTTACTCGATGAACGTGCAAGCAAGTCTTTTGACCAGCAGGAGTTGACCCGTATATTCTTATCACCGGAACCTCATTCACCTTCCCACCTAAATAATCCAAATGTAATTAAGAAAAGATGGATGGAAGATAATTAGATAGAAAGCTGTACAAGTCTTCATTTTATATATACTAGAACTTGTAGCACATGCGATACGTGTGCAATATTGTGGTAGGGTAGGAACATATAATTTACCAATAAGAGGAGTAATTTGCCATAGACACCGGTAATTGTAAGATACTGAATATTCAGTACAAACTTAAGTACTTTTGCAAACTTGCAGACAATAGACATGTATAATTTGTCATAGGCATAAAATCGGGTAGTTCGTAATTAGCTGGAATACATCAAATTAAGACAGACTTTCAACCCTATGAACCAAGTCAAACAATATTTATATTCTCTTATGGTCCTGATTGATTGCATTTCTTTTACATAGAAAAGGCTCAAAATGACATAATTTCATCTTTTGTGTGTTTGATTCTATAATGTCCAATAGAAGCAATTTCATTGGTACAGCTTGCTTTATCCTAACATCATTTTTCTCTATAATTCAAAAACCACCATCCCCCCCTCTTTAAAATTTTGTTTTCCATGGAAAAAATTTCCATGAAAAGGAATTCAATTATTTTCCATGTAAACCAACGAAAAGCACACTAATTACTTCTGCAATTGGTGCACTATTTCTGAACTAAGGGTGCATTTGATTGGCAAACTTTCCCATAGAAAACTTGGCAATATAGAAAATATGTACCTTTCCATCTTTTAGTGGTGTTTGATTTCCTAATTTTCTAGGCAATTCTAATTCCATCTAGTTCCATGATACATGATGGATAAAAGTCTTGCCACAGTAAAGGCAAATAAGTTCTAGGTAAGATCGAAAATAGCTCAAAGGCAAAAATGTTCCATTTTACGTAAAAAGGGGCAATCAAACACCAAAAGTTGGAAAATATCTCGTCATTGTACATATTTTCCACCTACAAAATAATTATAAATGGACTTCCATGGAATTCAATTGCCTAGAAAAAGAATTGCCTATAATTTAAACATTTTCTACCCTAATAACGCGCTTTCTATCAAACACACCCTAACAGTTGTAAGAAAGAAACCCTAGATTGAACTCTACAGACCTTTATCAACATGTAACATCAAAACCAAATTTTGAATATATATATACATATTCAACCGACAGCTTAGGCATAACATAACAAAAACCTCCGAAAATCAGAAACTAACAAAAAATCGAATTTATTGTATGACTGAATTCATACATAAAAATATGGAGTTGATATTAGTAATTGAACGAGTGAATTCATGCATACCTTGAAAACTACTGTAGCATATGTCGATTCCTGGAACTGGGGGAGCCATGTAGTAATCAATTGACACAATTCTAACACTGAAAATTTTTGATTCCGACTGCGAATCTTCCATTGCTCACAAATATTTTGACTACTAACATCAAAGTTTCGCTGATTATCTGAACCTGTTCATTTGGCGCCGGTTTTAGGGCTTTTTCTTTTGTTACTCTCCGGTTTTAAAAACTTCACCTCTACTAGCGAGAAAATAGCCCCCACCAAATTTTCTCCGTCACACTCCCCACATTTGACTCGACGGATCAATAACATATATGTAAAACGGAGGAAGTTCTCCTTCTCTCCCATATTAATTATTCCGCATTAATAGCTATCCCATTTAATTGCTCCGTAATAATCTGTAATCAATCCATCCCTATCCCATTTAATTGCTCCGTAATAATCTGTAATCAATCCATCCCTCTCCGAGATCTAGATCCAACGTACACAGCACTTTTCATCTTCTGCTCTCTTCGTCTTCTGTTCTCCCCAATTCAATGGAAAATCCTAGCTTTTCCCCCGGTCATTGAACATTCAATCTTCAGGAATCTTCTCTACATCTATAAAGGCATTTGAAACTCCACTCTATAGAGAATCTGGTGTTTGCAATCTCAATTTTTTTAAGGTATTTCTTCTCCGTAGATATATGTATAGCTTCTCTCTTTGGGACTAATTTTTCTAAATGCTCTTTCTTATGCTTTTTTGTCTCTAATTTTGATCATTGTATTTGGGTTTGACAGTACAAAGAAATCGTAAGAGACAATTTATTTCTGGCAATTTCTTTCAGGTACTATTTCTCCACTTTTTTTTTTCTGTGTTTAGTTCAGTGAATTTCAATTGCTCTGTTATAAAGGTATGGTTCAGTTCTAATTATCTAAAAGGGCAAAGCATAAAATATATAACAATTGACTCTTTAAATTACAAAAAATCATGATAAAAACTAAATAATTGTGAATAAAATAGTGGAGCTTAAAAATATATGACATTGGTAATTATAATAACAAACTAAATAAAGCAGAGACATTGAGATTATATTTGTATATGTTTTGTTACACTTTGCTAATTATCACCAAATGGGTCTTCACCAACAGAAACCCATTCAGGAAGAAAACGAGATTCCAGTGCAGCATAGAAGTTAATTGCAGTAATTGGTCCGATATAAAAATGACAGCATATATATATATATATATATGCTTATTGAGTGAATCGATTATTAAAGAAACTTACAAGTTACAATTGGAGACAGAAAAATAAAGATAACTTTAAAGAAAATGATTAATTTTGATTGACTTTAGCCTTTGGTGCTAATAAGTTTTTGTAATTATCTTTCGCTTTTATGATTTGTATATGAACGTGCATTTGTATTTATTTGTTTTTGAAATATTTATAGGAGAAAAACTGATTGAACTTTTGGAATTTTATTAGGTTGTTCAATATAAAGCTGCTTTTGCACAATCTGATTTTAATTTTCATAGACGATTAATAGTTAATAATCATAATCTTCATATTATGTTATATAGGTATTGAATTAATTTTGATTCACTTTAGGCACGCTGGTGGTACTAATGAACAATGCTTTGATATATAAAAGAACTTATATAACGCTCAAGTATGTTATAAAGTGGAAACTGATTTGTTGGAAAATTAATACAGTTTAAACGCTACAATGGTATGTTTGAATAGATAACATTTACTTTCCATGACAAATGCTCAAATTTTCACAATTCCCATCTTTACGTGTGTTTAATTGCATACCTTTTATTGAATCAATTTTCATGTATAGATCCATTTAGCTAATGTTCTTAGTTTCCAAGTACCATCTTTACGCGTATTTAATTGCATACCTTTTATTGGATCAATTTTCATGTACAAATTCATTTAGCTAATTTTCTTAATTTCCAAGTAATTTGAAAACCATCTCCACCCTAAGTTTTTGTTTTCGGTGAAAAATTCTTTCAAGTAAATACTTCCTGAAATTCAAATTATTCTCTACGTAATATTATCAAATGACCCCTAAGTATGTTAATTTGATATGAGTACTAAAATGTGTTATTTAATTAATTTTTATGACATTTTAATGTCTGCTGAAATATAAATATATATGAAGTTTGTTGACCACGGTAGAAAAATACATTTAATGTTTTGTCTTGAGCTAAAGCCCGTTGGGGTGTAGCCAGGTTTGCCCCTGTTTGGTTGAAGTTCAAACTGTAGAAACTTTTACTACTACTCGGGTAGTGAAGTTAGCTTTGGGACGGTGCTCAGACGACTCCACTTGAAAGGAAATTGTCTATATGTTATTCAATGATTCATTATTTAGCCAAATTTATAAAGAATGTCGATAATTTTACGTCATAAAATAAAAGACTCTCGAATTGCTATTACTTCTTCTCTTCTCAAAGATATTTTTGTCTCAATTCGCAATGTTATCGAAAAAAACTAAAAAATGTGCATGTGATTTGATGCACGTGATATGACTATCTAAGAGCCTATATGTTACGTATAACTATTGTGTATACAAATATATGTATGGGGAAGGAAGAACATAGTGAATTAAGGTAGGTGTGAGTTGTGATCAGGAATGGTGCTTAATCAAAGCAAATCTCAAAACAGAGAAGAACTCAACTATTAAATTAACCTTAAGAATCCTAAATATATAAGCGAAATGTTTACCCGATTCCAACGAAGATGATGATATAAATAGTGAAAAACGATAGTGTGACAAGTTCAATTAAGTAAAGATTCTGACTTAGTGTGAACTAAGCAATATTTAGCAGCTAAAAAATCCAACGAATTCACATATATGAGCATTTATTACAATTAATTTGATTATATTTTCTAGATATTGAGATTAAATGTAGTAAACCCAAAGCATAAGCGTCAAAAAAGGCTTCAAAGTTGACACAAGCATTGCCCCACCTTTTTCCGGGCTAAACTCTGCCCCATCTCCTCTCTAATAAGTTTTTTCACTACTATCTTTTGTCTATAGCCAAAAGAAATTTCTCTGCAGAACCATATATATATATGTACATATGAAATGTGAAGGAGGGGATGCCATATTGTATATTGCTTTGGCAATAACCATATAAATGCTTTTGCAATTTTGCCACAGTTTTCTGGTTTCTAATTTAACTTATTATTTTTAATTATGTGTTTTTCTTTGACTATTTTTTCACATGTTCATCCACCATGCTTTTACATTACAAGGTTATACTTATAAACTTAATTCAAATGGCAGGGAAATCATTGATTGAAGTAGATCGAGAAGCTACATAATACTTGGACTCTAAGGACAATTGACTAGAAGAAGATGTTCAAAGTTTCATTTTTTAATGCATATAAAACTTTCTTTTAGCTTTAATATCCCTTGACATTCTCCTATTATGATTTCCCCATTTCAATATTGAAGACACAACAATTTATTTGGACTATATTTTCCTATGTGCATACTTGTATCTTATTCACATTCTTGAGATTTTTTTTATACAGGCATAAATAAGATTATATTTTTCTATGAAATCGTGTTGAAAGTGTTGTTTTATACATAAACTTTCATGTCTATAAAGTTTGTGTGACTCCCGTGCATCGCACGGGTTGCTAACTAGTTATATAATTATTTATTCGGTAAAATACAGTTGAATTATTATTAAAAATAAAAATTGAACA
Source organism: Lonicera japonica (assembly GCA_021464415.1). NCBI lineage: Eukaryota > Viridiplantae > Streptophyta > Magnoliopsida > Dipsacales > Caprifoliaceae > Lonicera > Lonicera japonica. Next base: position 158,435 of record JAKCWG010000765.1, read on the forward strand.
AAAAAAAAATACGCTAATTACGTTTTATGGCACTGAATAATGTGCATATATACTAGGCCCTATTGCACTGAATCAACGTGCACACATTCAGCTTTATTACATCGAGTCAAAATAAGAATATTACAAAGAGGTATGGGGGTGGCAATAACCCCATCCGAAAAAAACCTCCGTACTTTCGTATTTTGGTATTAAAAATACTTGGGTAATTCTATCATCTACGACAACTTACAATTAGTCTATTCTTAAATTATAAAATTTTTAAATAATTTTTTATAATATTATATTTTTCAAAATTAATAAATATATTTTTCAATTAAAATTAATTTATAATTATACAAATTTAAATTTCATTTTAATTAAGATTCTTAGTGTAAATATAATTTTTTTAATTTATTTCATATTTATTTTTACAAAATTTCAAAACATTTTAGGGTTAAAAACTTCACCTCTACTTGCGAGAAAAAAACTCCGTACTCCCGTATTTTGGTATTAAAAATGGTGAGCTCTATTCGCACACCAATTATTACTGGGCTCCAATGTTAAAAATGTTTTTAACTATTTATTTGCATGTTACTCTTGTATACTTTTACTCGATAGTTATTTACTTTATAGTTAAAATTAACTTTCGTAATTTTATATGATATTAATTTATAATTACTTTGTAAAATTTAAATGGAATTAAAAGATCTTCCACGTTTGATTTCTCTTCCAACTTATCCACCAAGCCGAACTCGCTGCACTCCCTTTTCCTTCTTCTTTTCTTGATCAAAATGCACTAAAATTTTCATTAATTGAAGAAAATTAAGTACTAAAACAACACTTTATAGAAGTAAGCAAAAAAACTTAGACTCATGAATAGTAGTGAAAAGAACACTATATAGTTAAAGAGGAAATATAATGAAAAAGTTAAAGGTGATATACAAGAAAAGAGTGATAAAGGAGAGGCATGCTTAGTGTTTTGTATGTCATCATGTTTCTTTTTTTCATATTTAAGCAATGAATATATATACACAACACTCTAAACATTGAACATAATATGCATATACTGGAAATAAGGTAACAGTTGCTTGACAAGGAGTGAAGGAGAGTAGTTCATTCGTTGGAATGTAGCGAAATAGGGAAATTTTTCTATCATGACCACTCGCTAAACATCAGTAGATAGTCATAGCATGTAACTCGCTCCATGATAAACTAGTATGAGAGGTATAATAACTAAACATGTAGCGACCAAGCCCAATTTATTTGTGGGTGTTCATTAACTTGAAAAAATGTTTGAAAAGTTGATATTACATGAGTTTTCATTGGTTAATAAACTAATCTTCAAGTAATTCCATTATTTTAGGATGTGTATTGCTTTATTTCTAGCATTTGGGGAGATTGTCAATATCTCAAAAAAATTGACTTTGGCCAATTTGAAGTAAAACTTCTCAATCCTGATTGCCTTGAATTAGAACCTTGTAATAGTGGTGAAGCAAGTGTCAATGGTGGGGATAACTATTGGCCGAATCTATCTTGTTTTGGTATTAAAAAGCCACTGAATATCTCTTAGATGAAAATGGTCCAAACAAGATATGTTGCTTGATCCTCTATGCTTATTTTATGTAGTGGCCCCATAGTGCATTTCTTCTCCTAATATATTATTGCTTAATCCCAATAATCAATATACAAACTAAGAATTAAAAGTTATATATTTGTTGTTAGAAAAAAAGTTTCATGGATAATTTTGGAGTGCAGATAAATTACTGTTACAAACACATGAATTTTAATCCTAGTATAAATAGATAAATTCACAAAGTCTCTTTACTCTATTGAATCTAATAATTTTTCTTTTTCTTTTTTAAAATTACAAACAGAAACACCAAAATTAAAATAAAAAACAATAAGAGCAATATAACCAACTTTATCCAACTATTGAACATAATAATTATATCTGCCCTTACCTGTCATCCCTTAACTAACCACAGGTACAAGTAGAAGAGCAAATTTAAGAGTAATTTGGGGATGATTTTGCTTTAACGCTACTTCACTTAATTTGTTGGTTGCTATCTCTTTCTAAAACACTATATCTCTCTCTGTATATTTGTTTAATCCTTTTCTATTGGGGTATGTTTCTTCTCAGTATGATTAGTGTAATAGTAAAATCAAACCCAAGTGCCACGATTATAATCTTCAAAGACAAGCCTAAACTAGGAACCCATTACTCTAAATTTCAGAACCAATGGAAGAATTAAATAAAAATGTCTTCAACAATTGGAGAGCTAAACAAGATATTTGAAGCAAATATATCAACACAGAGAGTCTATTATCAAAAACGTGCAAGAGGTATTAAGAATACTAAATCTAACCTTTTTGAGAAGTTGTGTAACACCCCCGCCTTAATTAATAGGATAATACTTGTAATTAAGACCTGGAGCGTTACTAACCCACCTTAGACACGAGCTAAAGTAGGTCTAAAATAAATAATGAAACAATAAATTCAAGAAAATCACATAGCCTGAAATAAACAACCCCGATACTCATGTTGTGGGCGATAATATAAAACATGAGTGCAATATACATCTATGCACATACATGTAATCCGAAAGGCATAGAAACCATGTCAACATGTATTACAAAGTAAACAACAACTCAGGCTAGCCGTGACTTGCCATAGACACCCATGTATAACAAAAATGAGTCGGTATCAGAGGTCCTCTACTTCGTTCCCGACCCAGTCACTTCTTCAGTCTTATCCGTCTCTTGGATACCTGAATTATTTACATAAAACGGGGTGAGCTCATAGCTTAGTAGGGGGATATAACAGGAAATATTACGTACAAAATGTAATTTATTATTTAATCATATGTCATGGCTCAACCGATAAAACAATGCATGTATGTGCATATGCAGGTTACTTCCCTTGATCGAGAGAATATCAAAGCCGAACCGAATTATAATAATAATAATATTAATGGGCCTGACCACCCCCAAGTTATACCGAAGCTGGGTCGAGCCATAATCATAAGAATAAGAACGGGTCTGACCGCCCCAGAGAATAAATCGAACATAATCACGATATAACATCATTCGGCCCATAAATGATCATCATCATATCATAATAGAATTAGACCACATGTCCATCCTTATCATATCACATAATAACAAGTGCTTTGCCTAGATTTAGATTTTCAGGCTACTCACCGTTGGCTTTAGACAACCGACCTCATTGTTGTATCTTGGGGTTTAGGGATTTTCAACCCAAAGGCACCGAGCCATACTTATTTTCATTCCAGCAAGCATTAATCAATACATATTCCCTTTATCATCGAAGGGCAACAATAAAAATAATAATCGAATTCATCATGGGACCATATCACATCCCATAATGATACAACATATATAAGCAACTTTCGGCACCATAGATACAAGATATATACCCACAAGATAGGCCATAAGAATAGTTCAAACTTGCCGAAAGATCTTCAAGAATCCAGTTGGCATAATAACGATCACTACACCATTTCATGTAATTTGTAACAGACAATTTTTATGATTAGTAACGGATTAAGTCCGTTAATTTCTAGTAACATTTTTAATCCGTTACTGGTATAAAATATTCGTTACTGAAACAACAAATATTAACTTTCTCCCTATTAAATAATAATTTATTAAAAAATGTATATATGTAACACTTAATCCGTTACACAGTCCGTTACTAAACCAAAAATGAAATTGCGCCCAAATTTTAACTTTGCCGCTTATATTTTAATTAAATAAAAAAATCAAGACAAAAAAAAAAGTCATCTCTCACATACTACTCCAAAAAAGCCCTAACTTTGCAGCTCCGTTCCTCTCACCCCCTTCCTCGCCGCTACACTTCCTTTCACCTCCTTCATGGCCGTAGTTTGTCTCACGATTTCTCACTCATTACTGCTCTCACACCACTGTTCTTAGCACTCGCCATTTCTCTCACACGCGCAGCTCCTCACCGCCGTTCTCTCCGCTCGCTTTTCTCTCCACCGTCGCCGGTCCATACTGCAGGCTTCATTAGGTAAATCTTAAGCCTATTTGGTTTATTAATAAGGATTTTTGTATGTATGTGCATCATAAGGACATGACTTCAAATCAAATACAATAATCCCCAAATTCAATATTTATCTTACAAGCTCTCCGTAGAAAAATCTCCAAATTTCTTAGTATATATCTTATGTTACTGTAATAAGATGAATAATAATAGATAATTTGTTTTTCTTAAAGTTAAATGAATAATAAAGAAAGAAAGTCTGTCCATTGAGGAGGGATGGATGCAATGGTGAGGTACCAAGCTCTATAGGTGGTCATAACCAAGCCGATTACTTTAAAGTTCATCGATTCTTTGTATTTTTCTTAAGCTTATTATCTACTTATATGTATAATATCTTCTTTTTCTGTTTTCTTTTTTTTAAAAAAAAAATTGTTGTATGAAGTTTCTAGGAAGGTGCTTTGAAGGAGAAAATTGAGATACTGGGGGCAAATGAAGCTATTTGTTCATCTTTCCATGAAGTTTCCTCTATCTCTTTCTCTATCTCTATATTGACTAATTGTACAATGTGCGTGTATATATAATAAATATTCATTTATTTCTTGTATGTGTATATGTATATAACTAATGTATATTTTGGGTTAACGCCTCGTATTCCCCCGTAATTCTTTGGCTAATCATTTTATATTTTGAATTATTTCAAGCATACCCTCTGACTGCCATTTTCATTATTAAAGCTCATCATTTAATTTCCTACCCTCCGACTGGGATTTTCATTGAGTAATGCAATGCATACTCTCTCGTTCTCACTCATTATTTTTTCTTCTAGTTGTTAGCTAGAAAAAGATAATGGGTAATTGGAGGAAACCCCCTCTATATTGAAGGAATTGTTAACATTGTGGATTTTGTAGCTAAGAATGGTAGTGGAGGAGATAAGTCTTGGTCCAAACGGAGATAAGTTGTCCATCTATTAAGAAAATTTAGCTCAAGTTTTATCCTTAGCCTATTATCCAACTCAGTTTTGTATGACAAATTTATCGTCTGTATCTTTTTTTTCCTTTAGTAAGAAAGTCATGGATGAGAGGAGATCTGGGTCCGTGTCCGTGTCCGTGTCCGTGTCCGTTTGTTCTTCTCTTCTTTTTTTCCCTTTCTTTTTTCTTTGTTAGGTTGTTCTTCTTTAGTTCTTATGATAACATGTTCGTAATTTAAAGTTGACGAAACAGTTAGTTATAGAGTAACTGTTAACTTTTGATTGTTCTTTGGCATTTTGGGATAACAATTTCTTTTGGACTGGTTGATTGAAGGATGTGGAGGATATCTGGAAACCAACCCGACAACATCTCTAGAGCATCCGTTTATTGCTACTGATAGTAGGTGTGCTAGTGTGAGCTACTCGTCGACCATGGATATAGTAATCATTAGAGAAGTTTTTTCTGCAGTTTTTTATTCTGCGGAGGTGAATTATATTTCAATTTTTGCTGAGGTGAATTTTATTTCAATTTGAATAAAAATAATTTCCATTTATAATTTATCGCCTTTTTATCTTCTTCTTCCTAGAGTGAGAACAAATTTATTGTGAACAGGTTTTGTGAAAAAGTGAAGACGATCTTGTAAAAAGAGTTTGTAAAGCACAACCTCCAAGACGTTCATTGCATTGACACCCGTATCACTATCGAAGTCACGGTTAGCCCTAACCACAACCCCCTTTTGGCATCCTTATCTAACTCTTTTGATGATTTTTATTTTTTATATTCTTTTTATTTTTGCTTCATAATGATATGATGATTGATTCCGCCTTTCTATATTCTAGATAATAATCAAGCTCTAGATAGTAATTTTTAAGGTAGTGAGAGTTCAAAGCATCCAACCTAAAACCATATTCAAAATGTAATTTCCCTCTTCCTTTAAAGAAAAAAATGCAATAACTATTCTATTACTCTCCCTTAAGCTGGAGAAATTTACAGAATGTTTAAAAGACGAAACAAAGATAGGCTTGCTAGCTCTAAGCAAACCTTCTCCCAATAAAGTGAACCTCTATATAATTACACGATCTCCTGTGGAGTTTTTCCTATAAACGCATTTCTACCTAGTGTGCGAGTTCCATTTAGAAAAATTACATATCTACTTGGCAATGTTTTAAATTGATAAGAAAGTGTTAAAGAAGGTGAGTCCAATGGTGTTATTTTTTTTATGTTACTTTCCTATCATAGTTATCACAATTTTTGAAAACTGAACTTTAACTCACCAGATAAGTAGATGTAGTTGGTCCATCGGTACTTTTAAACTGGGCTAATTTGTACTTTTAAACTTTAGGGGTGGCCACCAAAATTACTACAAACTTTTTGAACTTATCAAGAATGAGATGATAGCACGTGCATAAACTCGTTTCCCCTTTGCAGTGTCTTCCTGACTATCTATATGAATGTTTCGAAATGGAGATGTTTGCCAATTTATGAATATGAGTTATTTCCTCTACTTTTATGTTGCTTTGCTGTGCAGAATGGCTAACACCTTTGTCAAATTTGCTAAAATTATCAAATATCCTTTATTAATTTCTCATATACATTTGATTGAGGTAATACATGTGAAAATCTTCTTAGTCATAAATTTATTAAATAATTTTCCTAAGAAGACAATAAATAATATGTTCTTTAATTCTGATACTCCAATTCTATGAGTATCCGGACCTCTATGAGCACTTTAATAATTCAAAATGATATGTTTAGACCTTCCACTCAGCAAATAACATAATAAGACTAAAACAGTCTGCCACTACTCATAAAACATCTTCTCATACATTAAAAATTTAAAACTTCATTGAATAATTACTCTAAGAAGACACTAATGCACTCTGAGAGGAAAACTCTCTGTTAACGTGAAGCAGGCAGACCCTTTAGAGAAAATAAATAATCACACACACACTGGCAACTTGCATTTCATTTAAGATAAATTTTCTGGAGATAGCTTTTGCCATCTCTCCTTAGTTTGCACTAGCTTCTCCATAGTCTGTGTTACAACCAAAATAAAAGGGCACATGCATCTTAGTTTAACTTCACAAGCCATTAGCAATTCCAAATTCACTTGAAAAAAGTAACTCATAGTTGAACTGATGTATTCTTCAAAAGCTTCCCTGTATTTGTCATATAGTTTCTGAGAGTAATCATGAGGGGGCTTCTGAGTGCACATATTATAAATGGTACTGTACATAGTGTTGAGGAGAAATTACTAGTTCAAGCAACATGGTCTTCATACTTGATGATTGAAATAAAAATAGAAAGTTAACTTTCTATTTGGTTGGAGCTTTTAAATATTTAATTTAAAATTTACTTTTTAGTACAGTTCTTTAAAACTGTTTTTCAATTTGATTTGTATACAATACACTATTTTTAAAATTTTACAAAAAATATAATCCTTGTTTTTTATTCATTTCTTAAAGTTTTTCTAAACTTCAAAAGAAAAAATAAACTAAAAAGATTCTTTTTACTTGAATGAAGTTTTTAAAATTGGTGAACCAAACACGACTTTTTTTTTTAAAAAATGAAACCAAAATATTTTTTAAAAACCCAACCAAACACCACCTAAAAAATTTGTTTATTAATTGATTAGAAATAGATATTTTGACCGAGTGCTAATTATTGTGAACAAATCTAATTTAACGCGTGAATGTGCGTGGAAGAAAATAAAACTTTTGTTTGGGTTGGTTGGAAGTTTGGAACTAAACTTTGTTTGAATAATTATTTCTCTAAAGTTTTTCCTTTTAAATTTGGGTTGTTTGACATATGTAAAGTGTTTGAAGTTTGGAAATAAACTTTGTTGACTGTACATTCGAGTAGTGGACCCTTGATTATATTGAGTAGTTCTAAGGTCGAAATTGGTGATGTATTTTCCATCCAAAACCAATAATTTTGGTGCTGAGCTGTATCTTACAAATTTAGTTATGTTGTTATAACCGCTCTTGCTAGTTGTTGGCTAAAATCATGTAGTTAGACTCATTCTAATTTGGGCCTTGGTTTATAATTGTGAGATAATTTGTTATTCGATCTCCCCTGGGCAGCTTAAATGCATATTTTTTTTCTAAGTTAGCTTAATTACGAGATAACTTGTTCTAAGTTAGCTTAAATGCAGATTTTTTACCATGTTCCCTGGGCATTTGTTGTTTTGTTCTTCAGAATCTTCCTTGATAGTAAGTAGATTATCATATCATATCATACTTATTATATATGAATAGCACTTGGGCATAATATGTTACACAAATTAATCTTAGCTGCTATGTGACACAAAGTGTTTCACTGTTGGCTTGAGTTACATTTAAGCAACACATTTGCATTGAAATTTGGAAAATACAATAAAGTTTCAATCAATGAATGTGCGATTCAAATTCACCTGCGATTTGCTTTTTACATTTTCTATTCATGCATATGAATAGTTTAGTAAATTAATTTAGAAATCTAGAGATCTAGAGATTTTATATGTGTGAGTTTATATAGTTATCTTTTATCTTTTTTCTTTTCTTACTCTCTTTGGACACATTAATTTCATAATAAGTCAACTCATTTTTGCGACAATCACTTAGTTTGAACGTCAATATCTTTTAGATGTGGTGATTTAGTCCAATATTTCCATTTCAAAAGAGCTTTTTATTTTAAAGTTTTACTAGTCTCCTGTTGTAAAAACTTGTTTAGCCAACATATTATAGAACCATTGTATCTTGTTTCAAATGTTACTGCAACTTCTTTTATTCCTTAGTTAAATTACATGATTAACATCTCCTTCTAGTTGCTTTAGTAATATTACTAAGTTCTTTAATTTAAGAAGCATTTATATTTTATGTTTTTTCTTTACCTACTTTAACTTAACTTTGCTAGTTGCTATGTGAGAATCATACATAATTCCCTACAAATGAATATATGTTTAACAGATTGTTTGATATAGCATCAAGCCGTAAGTACATTTAATCTGAATTGCAGTTTGTAAATTGTCATCTGACTTTAATCAGATTATCCTTCATTTTTTAACCTTTTGTTTTGGCATGCTCATGCAGTGTTAATAACAGCTTCCCAGTAATCACATTTCATTTTGAGAATTCTTTGGCGGTTCATGCTCGTGAATATCTCTTTTCTGTAAATGTAGGTGCTCTCTGGTTTTCTAAACTTGTTGCAAACACGTGTGGGAAAAGTTTGTGGAAAATGAAAGAGATCCTTACTCTTGGACGGTGTACATTAGTTGAAGTATATCTAGTTTGCTTTTATATTTGTTATGTGTATTTTTGAATATTTTTTTTGGGACATGATGGTATTTTATATTTTGACTTAGACATTTTGGTTTTAGTATGTTTGATCTATGGTTGGATATCTTTGGTACCTTATATTTGTGAACGGACATATTTTTGTAAGAATATTGGTTTGTTGATTTTTCGATGAATATTAGTTTATTGGTTTTGGATGAATATTAGTTTGTATGATGCCATTTGATCATTATATGAAAATTTGTATTGTGCTATTAAAATTGGTTACATTTACGGTTACAAAAATTTGTATTGTTCTATATAGGGATATTGGACAAATAAAAAAAAATAAAAAATTTTAATTAATTTATACTCTGTAACGGCTATAAACCGTTACAAATATGTAACGATTTTCTCATTAGTAACACTTTTATTATGTTACAAATCATTAGAACTTAATTACTTTTATGTGCCAATGTAACGGTTGTTCAATATTTTTAACGGTTTATATCCATTACTAAAATTAGTATAATAACGGATTAGCAATGTATTTAGTCCGTTACAAATTTATTTTTTGTAACGGATTTTGACTAATTTTAGTAACGGATATACCCGTTACTAAAGTGTTTCCCACGCCTAATTAGTAACGGATTTTATGTGTTAGAAATATTTTCTCTAACGGATTAAATCCATTACAAAAGAGCCATTTTGGTGTAGTGGATGCACAGTATGCATAACATGTTAACAAATGAATATTTGAAACAACTTATGCCAAATTACTACAATAAATCTCTATACATGTCCTTTGATATATATAATTCATCAATTAATCAATTTCATTAATATACAATATTTATACATCTAAGGGATACCTCATGTATATCAAATAACACATATATCAAGTATAATGGCATATACATTGCTTCAAATCACATACTCATGGCTTTATAAATCATAAAACTTCATCATCCTCATTATGTAATAATTCTTAAAATAAAGACAATTAAAACATGATGATTTATATCTATACTATATTATAAAGGGAAGCTTTAATTCAACCACCTTAGTGAGGCTGTGTCAAATTTTATAGAATTCCAATAATACCCTCAATTAAAGTAATTTATAGTTTACATGTGAGATAATTAAAAGGGCTAAAATAGTACATTTAATTCTAATCTCTCTCTCTCCAAAGTGGTACACGATCTCCCACTCCCCTCTCCCTCTTTCTCTATTTATCTACAACTATTTCTCTCCATAACTTCTTCCTATTTATAGAAAATGAATAATGCAATATATTTAAAATAAATATTCAAAAAAAACTTGTGAGAGAGAGAGGGTGAAGAAGGGTCAAAAGTTTCTCTCCCTAACGTGTTTCATCTATTAATAAAATTTCTCCCTTGAAAAATATTATAATATAATTGTTGATATTGATGAATGAGAAAAGGTTGGGTGCAAAAGTTTAGTCAAAAATTGAAAAGCGATCAAGTAATATCTTTTTCTTTTTTCTTCTTTAAGAGAGCTCTCTCAAGCTCAAGAAGTAGAGAGTGACAAATAATCAAGCCGTCGAGTTACAGGTGTTTGAAATGTAATTTAGGGCACAATAGAAAAATAAGAGAAAGATGAAGAAGTGCTAAATTAGTAATTAAAATAATTTCGAACAATGGTACATTTATCCAATTTTTATATGAACTTATTATACAGATAATTGTGTCATTATTCAAATAAAAAGAAAAATACATTTCACATTACATATGCAGTCCTTACCAATTTATTTGAGTGATGCTAATTAGTTATACATAAAATCTATAAACGATAAAATAAACAAAATATTTTTTACTATAATTCTTCAAATTACTCGCAATAAAATAATTTTAACCATCTACATTACATTTGCATTTTAATTACTTAAATAAATTTGTATTATATTTTTTTAATAAAAAATGAGAGGTCTAAATCTCTCTCTTTTTTTTGTTTTTCTTACTGCAAATAAGAAAGAACTCTCCCCACTCCAGATAAGATTTAAACTCGATGTCTTCTAGATTTAACCGGAAGTTTTTACTTTTTACCATCGTACTTTATATCCTTATTTTTCTTATATTGAACTGTGGCGCCCTTTGTAAATTATTATATTTCGTTCCCACTTAAAATAATATATCTTTGCGTGTATGCCTAGCTATGTCAAGGCGATCAAAGCTATTTATTTTTTAGGTTTGAGATTTTGGGCAATTGACTTTTAAAAATATCATGGGCACCTTGATCACCCTTATAATTTTCAAATGCTCAAATTTGGTACAGTCAATATAGTTTAACAAGGGACTGAAATATAATATTGAAGAAGAGTATAAGAAACTGATCGAATAGTTTACTACAAAACTTCATAAATCAAATGCCAAAAAATAATTTTTCAATGCACACATGTAATGTGTGCCTCAAAAGCTAGCACTTAATATCATTTCAAAGATTTGTTATTCGTTCTTTAAAATAACATTGTGTTTTCTTCTACTGTGTTCTTTAATCTCAGCGTTACATTTCATTATAAAAGACATAAATATTTTTGCACACGTAATGATTTTATCATTTACTGATATATACAAATGATATATACTTTATGTCTTATAGTATTTTCAATTTAACTCTTAACATACATCGCACACGCATAGCGTGTGCATGTGGTCTAGTTGAATAAAATTATATTATCAAGTTTTAAAAATAATTAAACCCCTACCCCAAAATATTTCACCCCAAAGAATGAAATTTGAGTTGATACCCGAACCTTGACCAGCACAACTCTAAAATTCTTATACCATTACGTAGCCCTCGATGTGTAGAACAACTTTCCCTTAAGGTCCAACTCGATTCGAAAAATTTTAGATGACCAATTTATAGAAAGAAAGTTTCGCACTTATTTTTATTTTCTTTCTGTCTCTGGGCAACAATAATAAAAATGGGAGAAGAAGGAAGATTAAAGGATGAAGAAAATGGGTGAAGTAGTGGTAAATTAAAAAAAAATCTAACTTTTGCTTAATTACGGCATTTCACCCTGAAGTTTCATAACTTTATTATTTTAACCCTGAACTTTTGCAACTTTACAATTTGGTCCATGCTCAACCAAGATTCCTAAACTCTTCAAAAATTTTACTTAATCGAGATTAATACATGTCTAATTTACTCTAATTATATTTCAAGGTATTACAAGTTGATTCAGCCATTCAAACGAATAAAGAAGGTTTACTCAAATACCCTTGGTTTGTTTTACGGGAGAATCAGTTTCCTCAAATGTAAAGCACTTTTCGACAGCAAGTACAGCAGAGAACAAGTCTCGTCGAAAAAAAACTTCACACTAAACGGAGATTGAGTCGAAGATTGGATGACGGAAGATAGCAGACGGAGGAAAAGAGAACTATTACTTTGCTTCCTTTTTTACTTTTCATCAACCTAGAAAAATGACTTTTTACAAATGTAATAGTTTTAATTTTTTAACTAAAGTGGATGTATTTATTAATTTAGTGGCTATTTTAATATTAAAATATTAATAAAATAATATTTATAAAAATTAAATTAATAATATTATTTTGGAAGTCTATCCATGCTTACGGATTAATTTAATAAGCTACACGGATTAACTTAACAACGTACATGGATTAACTGCAAGATCTCGCAGATAGAAAAAAAATCATCCTTAATATTAATATTTATTTTAAGTTCCATAATCAAAACCAAATGGTAAAACGTTAAATTATTTACATTTTTCAATTGTTTAGCTCTATAAAATCATTTTAACTCCTAAACCAAATGATTTTATTAGCTAATTATGATTGTGGAGCGAAAAATATTAATTTTACTAATTGTAGGGTCAATTAGTTAAACATATTTAATCTCTATAATTTTTTTTCATAACAAATTTTTAGTTAGTTCAATTTATGTTATGTGCTAATGGATATTTTTAACAGAATAACTACAATGAAACCTAAAAAAAGAGTAAATACTATTATTGGCCATTAAACTATTGTGAAAGTTTTAAAATGGTCACTAAAAGTATTATATTTAGTTCTATGAAACATATACCATTGATGTAACATGAGATAAATAATGTAACAGAGCACTGTGAGAGACAAAAGTGTCAAGGGCACATATTTTAAATTTTACAGTAATGGACTACATTCTTTAAAAATTTGCGTTCAATAACCTGCGAACTGCAAACAAAAAGCCCCCAGTATCTTGATTCTTTATTCTTTCATCTTTTAATTTAAAGCGGTGCTAATTACACCCACCAAAACACTTTGTAACACTTCGTCTCATTTAAATGTTTGTTTTTTTTATTGGCACACCACACTTTTTTATATTTATCCAATGATTAACCATTAATAACACTAAATAATAACCATCATCATTTACACTAATAACACAAATTAACAATACAATCATTACCACTCCACTCACAAACCCAACTTACCACTCTAAACCAACTTTGCATCACACAACCAAGGAAACACACACTTTCTCACTTCTATTTCCCTTTCCTCGAAAAATCTAAAATATGAACAAGAAAAACTAAGATCATTGTTGATTATATTATGATAGACGTGTAAAGATCATAATGCATAGCAGACAAGTGTAGAGAGAAAGTTCAAGACAATGCTGATCCAAAAGATGTATTACACTTTTTTTTGCTGCTTGATTGCATTTTATTTCAATCTAGAGTTTTTGACATTTTCGTCCCTTAAAGTTTGAGCGGATTATCACTTTAGCCCCTAATATTCATTTTTTGACTTTTCAAACCCCAAAATGGATGCTACCTGTCACTTTAGTCCCTAGAACCATTTGATGTTTGATTAGTGGATGAAAACAATGTGCCTTGAGGGGCAATTTAGTCACTTTACTTCTTTTCTTCTTCTAATTTTCCCGCCAATTTGAGATATACAATGTATATATGTTTTCCTTTCCCTCCATTACAGTAAAACAGAGAGGAGAAAGATAAGGACTAAAAAAGATTGACTCATAAAAAGATAAAGTAAAAGAGAGACTCATTGGGAATAAAATGCTTTACTATTGTCGCAAAAGAATGACTGTAATTACCTCATGGACATACAACAACCCAGGAATAAAATTTCGAGTTTGTGAGGTATGGATTGAGTATTGTTTCTTTAATTTTTCATAATCTTTTCATTTTTTAATCTATTATACTTGATTGTAGGAAGGTGTATGTGGATACTTTTCTTAGTTTGATTCGCCAATGTGCACAAGAGGAAAATAAGTCATACTTGGTCTATGAAGGAAGAAAAATAAGTTGGAGCAATGTATAAAGTGCTGGGTGTTCTTTTAGCCATTTCATGGGTTATTATAGTCCTGTTGATTATCAGTTACCCAAGTTGCACTAATTACGATTCTTAGTTTTACCAATTAAGCCGTTTGTTTCTTCTTCTTCTTCTTCTTTATTTTTTTTTTTTTTTGTGATGAAGATGTACCCAAAATGTAGTATTTTAAGTTTTTAATATTAAACATTAAGTAATGAAAGTTGGTGGTTTATGTTATGGATTATGCATAGCATTTGTTCATTTTTATTGCAAATATAACCATAACAAAGCTAGTGAAACAGAAACAGATAAAAAAAAAAAAAAAGCAAAGCCAATCTTTAACTAGTGCACATAAATATCATAGGCTAACAGTAAATAGTAAAAAAGAACTTTGAACAAATCACAATACGAAGAAGAAAAGGAAAACATATATACATTGTATATCTCAAATTATTTGGAAAATTAGAAGAATTAAAAAAGTTAAATGACTAAATAGCCCCTCTAGGCACACAGTTTCCGTCCAGTAATCAAACGGCTGGTTTCAGGGACTAAAATGACAGGCGGCTTCCACTCTGGGGTGTGAAAAGTCAAAAAATTAATATTAGGGACTAAAGTGACAATCCGCTCAAACTTTATGGGACAAAAATGTCAAAATCTCTTCAATCTAAATCATTGAATATAAATGGAATTTTTTTTTTCAAAAAACGTAACACAATTGTGTATGCAATTATAATTAGTGAAAGAAAATCGAGTATATTGGTCCTTACTCGACGGAAGAAAACCTAGTGTTTTGGACCTTATTCGATGGAAAACAACAGAATAAAGGATTATGAGAACAAAAAAAATTCACATACTTGATGGAACAAAACCGAGTGTTTTGCCACTTACTCGGTGGAACAAAACCAAGTGAAAGATAAGAAAAAAATGCACATACTTGGTGGAACAAAACCTAGAACAATTTCATACTAGCTTATACATGGCAACTTCAAGAACAACTGATACTTAGATTTCAAGCAAATAAAACCCTTTTACAAACTTAATTAATTAGGCAAATGAAGCTAATGTATTGATGGTGCAAATTATTAATTTACCCCCACCAACCTTGAGCTAACACGTGGTTGTCCACGTCAGCTATCATGCATGCTTTAGTGCGAGGAGCTCGGAGAAGCCCTGTTGAGACATTGTAAGAAGGATAGAGCCCCTCAAGAATTGGGTACCCACTCGAGAGTTGATTACGTACGACGAAATGCGAGGCCCGGGATCCAGAGCTTTTTCGACGAGCTCTAGAGCTCTCTCTCGCCCAACCACTCTGCCAGAGTGGTTAGTAGAAGCATGGGCGACTACCACCTGCTCTGCAGAGCGCGCAGAACTCCCCCCACTTTTATTAAATGCACACCAACTGCATTTAATGCACTGAAATTCATGGAGAACCAAAATGAGAGTTGGTACAGATCGAAGCATGGCCCCAAACCTGCTCTGGGAGCTTTGACCACACGTCTCCTCTAGTCATATATATATATAAGAAACATTTACTTCTCCCACAAACCAAGTTCCAATGGAGAAAAATCAAGCTTCGAGTTAGTAAGACCGAAAGAAAAACAAGAGGATCATTAAACACTAACATAGGTGTGAGATATCGAGCTCCGTAACCCACTTCAGAGTTCCTAAACCAGAGAGATTAAACTCTGAGTGGCTTAACATTCATCTTATTGTAACATTGTGAGGACAAAAGAGTCATGGAGACTTTTTTGAGCTTTGTTATAATTGTTTATTTATTAACAATACAAGGCAAGCCAAGCCGAGCTCCTAGCTCTATTCCAAAGGGGAGGACTAACCTGTATCTTCATACGAGGCCAACCTCCTCTATAAATATTTGATTCTCTTAAATTTAGCACCCTCATCATTCCAATTATTTGTTGTAACCATTTGACTGTGTTGTCTAAAATACTCCTCCAGATTTTAGTACTAACAACTACCGTCTGTGGGAAAGACAATTTTTTTAAAGTCACATACCTCCCTAAAAGTTACAAAAACACCCAAAAGTTTACTATGTCTTCCAGAGAAACTCAGCCAGACCCTATAATGGCACTACAAGAGCGACAAGCCTCCCTTTAAGTCCAAACTGATAGAATCTTAGCCTAGAGAGAGAGTCTTCGAGCCAGCTCGAGGAGCAGGTCGTTTTCAGCCTCCGCGCCTGTTGATGTTCGCCCAATCCCTCCACGAGTCCCAGTTAGAGAAAGACTTGGAGACTATGGCAGAGGATCTGGGGTAACCCGCAATAGAACTGGTGAGCTCGAATCCCACCACTCCAGCTATACTAAGGAGACCTTATATGAAGAAATTTCGGCCTCACCCCCTCCTCCACCAGCAAGAGACCCACCGATTAACGTGGTTCGTGAAAGGCGCTCAGACGAAGCTTCGCGACATCGGAGTCCAAGCGTAGGCCTACCCCCCCTCCTGTCAGTTCGAATACTAAAACAAGAGGTGGCAGTCAGACCTCAGGGTCTGTGTTTGACAGGATCTCCCATAGAGAGTTGGTCAAATAGGTTGAGAAGAGATTAATGTCAAGAATGGAGGCCCAAATGGAAGAAGTGATGAAGATCGTGGGTCATTTGGCGAGGAGCTCGGCAGCAGCTCTGGTTAGGGATTCCAAGTCCCTTTTTTTTCAAATCTTATTCAGAATTGCCTAGTCTCCAAGAAATTTAGATTCTCAGCACTGGAATCCTACGATGGAACCATTGACCTTGTGGATCACTGGCAACAATATGGAAACATGATGGGGCTCCAGAATGTCCCAGACGGCGTGATATGAGAGCCTTCGTTAACATTCTTAAGGGGGCAGCCTAAATGTGATGCAACAGCCTACTACCGGGGTCGATCTCGAGCTCAAAAGAGCTTGGTACCAAGTTCATTTGACATTTTATGGGAACCAAGCGGCAGTCCAAAACCTTTACTCACCTCTTCACCATAAAGCAAGGGTCTACAGAGAGCCTGAAAGAATATGCTCGCCGTTTTAACCAAGAAAGCCTCATGGTCACCGACTTAAATAAAGGTGTCGCTATAGCAGTCTTCATGGAGGGGGTAACCTCCCCATACTGCCTCATTACTCTGGCAAGAATATCCCCGAAGACCATGTCTGAGCTTTTAGATGAGGTCAACAAGCAGATCGGCGTGGAAGAAACTCTGCAAGGAAGGAATTTGTCAGGCCTGTCAACCCTTTTATCCTCCTCCAAGTGCCAAAGGGGACACAACCCACCTCGCGGTCAGGAGAGAGAGGGTAAGAAGGGTAAGAAAGAATCAGATAAGACCGAACTGAGAGAAGGCAAAACATGCCAATAGTTTACTCTTCTGACAGCCCATTTAGGTGAGGTCTATTGTGACACCCTAAATCTCGTTTTGAGATTTTCACCTCCGGGACCCGGTTAATCACGGATGCCGTGTGCGATGGTAGTTTTAAAATATAAAAATTTGAACCTTTTAAAAATCTTTTTCTTGGATAAAACTTGATCCGTTTGAAAAAAAACCCTTTTTATAAAATTTCGGCAAGGGGAGTTCGTTTGAACAACAATCCGCCCTGTAAAATTTGAAATCTTTTTCATACAAACAAAATTTTAAATCATAAATCCTCCAATGAGGTCTCAATCCAAGTTAAAATACTATACACCATTTTCAATAATTCTACATATAATCAAATTAAAATTGAATTATACAAACGATCTTTAAAATTAGTAAACGATAAGCCGTTTATAAACGACTATAAATGTCTAAGGTAATCAGAGGTCCTAGACTTCACAATTGTGCCATCCCCTGAGATATACCTACAAAACTGGGTTGGAAAAATGGGAGTGAGCCAAATGGGCTCAATGGGAACTATAAGGTTGTATATATAATAAAATACGTTGTGGAAAGAATGCGAGCGAGGTGTAGTAATGAAAGTAATTTCCTTTTGTAATAAAAGTCATATTATGATATACGTGTCAATACTTTTCCATCCCCAAAATATCATAAGATATATGTCGATTCAAAATACAATTGAAAGCTAGCTAATAACATAAAATAATTGTAAACCTCATGCGTACGGTAAAAGAAGTATCGTTCAGATACAAATAGCCTTTAGTAAGAAATATATATAAGAAATTGTTTGCTAGTTTATACAGTGTGGCACCACAATTGTATAGTCAAAAAACATCTCGCTCTCGGCTATCATTTCAACAACTCGTAACTCTCCAAGTGTCCTCTAGGTTTGCATTTCATGGCCTTTCACCCACGCAGCAGCAGGGCCTCTCGTTCATTTTCGAGCACGATTTCGTGTCTTTCACCCAGGGGCACTCAGTCCCAACTTACGGCCCCATCCTTTTGAGACCAACCTGGGACCTACTATGGACTAGCGCAATAACACATATATCTATAAATGCAACTGTTTATCAGCTCAACCGATGAACCACTGTGTCAAATAACTAATATAACGGTTCATATCGAACCCATCAACTAGCCAACAATAATAAAAGTGATGAAAAGCTATCTTTATTTCAAACATATACTTAAAATACCCAAACTTGTATAAAGATTCTAATTATTGCTTACGAAAGCATGGAATATCATAAATCTATATGTTTGGCTCAAAGATACGTTGAACATGTATACACGTCTAGAATACAGATATATATATATATACCAAATTACTTTCCAAATATCACATGGGTTATGTCCCCCAAGGACAACTCATAACTCACGTAGCCACCAAGGCTATACACTATGGTAATAACCAATGGTATGTTATAGTGCCCAAATCCATGAAAATATATATATATATATATGAAACCTCAAATAACGCATAAGAAATCTCATTCATCTCTAAATAACAAACTTGCATAAACCATGAAAACAAATATGTTCCAACATATAAGGGAATGTCCCATATGTGTATATATAGCTAGTATATACATATATATACATATACCATAGATCAAACGGTAGTATTGTTGTTGTACTTTAACTCACGTCACCAAGTCTGTAACTAGTGGCTTATTTAAGAATATCATCCACATGGGAAGTTTCATAGATTTCTATCACATAAACTCTAAGCCAAGCCAAGTATAATATATAATTGATAAGTTTTAAGTTTAATATAAACTTTCCCATATGGTTTTTGTACTTAATTTACTCAAAATAATCTTATAAATCTGCCCAGCGTAGTTACGGACTGGCGAGTAGTTAACAAAACTCATAAAAAATAAAATAATAACTAAAGTGCAACAATAACATCGCAAACACAAGTAATTATACCCACATCATACTTTTAATCCTATATATATATGACCTCATATATATATATATCAAAGTTACTACTCGCTATCGTACTCGCATAAGTGGGTCGTATGCGAACCATGCTTAAAACTCATGTATAATTGGGGCTTTAAGTATAAAAGTTGTAATTAAGTTATAAATGATGCAAATCAACTAAATAATCAAAGCAAAACAGCCCCAACCCCCATGAATGTGTGATTTTCGAAATTAAGTGCAAAACCCCAAATTTTGGTTTGATCCAAAGCAATTTGTGCGTAATATCTTGAAAAGAAGCTTGTATACTAGTGTTACCACCTATTGAGGGTTAATCCCTCGAAGAATCGCAGCCGAGACGAGCCGGGTTGAGCAAACCGCGAGTTTTCCTCATTTTTCAGCTATGGAAGAAAGTGGAGAAGGTGAAGGTGACGATGAATAGTGCGCAGAGATTGCGAAGAAGGAAGAGCTAGTGTCGTGATCTCAAACCATGCTCAAAACTCCCAAAATCACATCTCCTTTCTCTCTCTAAAAGTTCTCGAAAGTTTGTGATGAAATGAAAATATACGTATATATATATAAACTGCCTTCAATTTTCGGGTTTACTGTTCACGCGTGGGGACTTACAGCGCTAAACTTTAAACGTTCATAACTTCTCGCTCAAAAGTCTGATTGAGGTGATCTTTATGTCCATGGAAAGGTAATTCAGAGCTCTACAATCCTAGAAAGAAGTGTTCCCAAATTATGGACAGTTAATTCCCATTAATTAGACGAAGTCAGCTTTTTAATGTTATCGAATAAACAACTGATAGCGATTAGCTTATTTCACGCTAAATTTTGACCAAGTAAGAGCTTGAATTGGCTTTTGGCCAAAACACAAAAGTTGTAGATTGCATAAAAATCTAGACCCCATTATGTACGGAAACTCAATTTGGCAAGGAATCATGAAGTTACGTTTTCCCCAAGTTATCCAAAAATTATGAAGTCGGGAAAATTGAAAACTTGCAATCTACATCCCGATTTTGACTCGAACCACCCGAAATGACTTATGGCTATTCTAACATTCTTAAATTTATTAGTGTATCTCGTCGAAAGTCTTTGAGCCATTGCAATCCTTTTGGAGCAAAATATGGCTATCCGAAGTCCACGTTTGCCTTACACGCGACTTGTATCACGATTTTCGATAAATGAAGACACGGTGTGTTACATCTATGCCCAATTAGATCCAGGTCAGATCCCCGAGGCTTGAAAGATGAAGACATCTAAAAAAATAAAACACAACCAAGTATTGTCAGAACCATAAAGACCACGGCCATAAAACAGATGATTGCTGGAAGCTGAAGGAAGAGATTGAGAAGCTCATCCAAAGAGGGCAACTCCGAGAATACATAGATAGAAAGAAGGGGGCTCCCCCAGAAGCTAAAGAAAAGGCACCAGAAAATAAGATCTTCATGATTGAGGGGGGCTATTCCTACTCTGGGAATAGCAACAGGTCCAGAAAGGCCTATATCAGACAAGCCAAGTCCTCGAGCTTGGAGTCAGTGTGCTTTAGCTTTAGACCTGCCAAAATGGTGAAATATGATGTCAAAGAGCTCGTATTCACCGATGAAGACATGAGCGAGGTAGAGTTCTCTCATGACGACCTTCTAATAGTAATAACAATGGTGGGCAATCACAATGTCCATCGAATCCTCATTGACACAGGGGCCACTTCTAACCTCATGTATTACAGTGCCTTTAAGGCCATAGGTCTCACCATGGAGCATTTAACCCCTTCCTCGATCACCCTAGTTGGTTTTTCAAAGGAAAAGACTAAGTCTCTAGGGACGATCAAGCTCACTATAACCATGGGAACGGCTCTGAAGCAGATCACCACTGTCGCCGAATTCTTGATACTAGATAAACCTCCCCATTATAACGCCATCCTAGACAGGAAAACACTCAATGAGATCAGAGCTACTATTTCGACTTATAGCCTGACCATGGGATTCCCTACCCCCCACGAAGTCGGGGAGGTCAGAGAAAACCAGGTCGAAGCTCATAGCTGCCAGTTCAGGACGCTAAAAGAGGTCAGAACTGCAAACATCACTATTGTTGAGGTCGAAGCCACTGCTAAGAAAGAATTGATAGGGACATGAGAGACTAACAACACGAAAAAGTGGGAGATCGACACCTTAAACCTCAGGGACAAAGAGAAAGAGCTCCGTGGCGAAGCAGTGGAAGACTTAGAAGACTTAATTCTGGACCTTCCACAACCCGACAAAATCCTGAAAATATGTCATCAACTTTGCATAGAGATTAAAGAAGAACTTTGTCAATGCTTACGAGTTAACGCTGATATCTTTGCATGGTCCCACGACGACATGAAGGGGCTGAACCCGGAGGTTATGGTACACAGGCTCAACGCCGACCCCACTTTTAAGCCCATGAGTCAAAAAAAAAGAAATTTTATTGCGGAAAGGAATTTGGCTGCCAAAGAAGAGGTCCAGAAGCTCCTCCGAGCTGGTTTTATTTGGGAGGTCCACTATCCAAAGTGGCTCTCCAACATAGTGTTCGTGAAGAAGCACATTGGGAAGTGGAGAGTGTGCGTGGACTTTAAATACCTTAACAAGGCTTGCCCAAAAGATAGTTTCTCACTCCCAAGAATCGAACAGCTGGTATACGCGACTACAATTCACGAAATGTTAAATTTCATGGACGCATACTCCGGCTACAATTAGGTCAAAATGGCTCCCAAAGATGAAGAGAAGACCTCATTTATCACCAACAAAGGCACGTACTATTACAAAGCTATGCTATTCGGCCTGAGAAACGCAGGAGCTACCTACCAAAGGGTGATAAGCGCGCTGTTTAGAGACCAAATAGGCAAAAACATGGAGGTTTATGTTGATGACATGTTGGTTAAAAGCATTAGAGCCTCGAATCATGTGGCCGACCTCAATGAAGCCTTTGCCATGCTCATACAAAACGGCATGTCCCTCAACCCAGCCAAGTGTGCTTTTGGAGTTAAAGGGGAGAAATTTTTGGGCTTTATGGTCACTCAGAGAGGAATTGAAGCTAATCTAGGGAAGATTCAAGCCCTTATTGACATGAAACCTCCATCCAAACCTAAAGAAGTCTAGAATCTGGCAAAAAAATGGCAGCTCTTAATAGGTTTATCTCCAGAGCAACCGACAAGTGCCACATTTTCTTTAAAACTTTGAAAAAGGCATTTGAGTAGACTGAAGAATACGAGCTGGCTTTCTAGTAGCTCAAACAGTACCTCAGAGCCCTTCCCCTCCTTAGCTCACCAAAGAAGGAGGAAGTTCTGAGTTTATAACTGGCAGTATCACGAAGAGCAATTAGTTCAGCACTGAGAGGAACGATGAATGAGCTCAACTACCAGTATACTACATGAGCAAAGCTCTGCACGCTATCGAACTAAACTACCCAAGGTTAGAAAAGTTGGCCTATGCTTTTCTCATCACATCCTGAAAGTTGAGACCCTACTTTCAAGCCCACACCATAAATGTCATTCACATATCAACAACTGGGAATAATTCTTGACAAGCCAGAGCAATCAGGTTGTCTGGTTATATGGGCTGTGGAGTTTGGATAATTTGTGATTAACTACCGACCTCGAACCTCAATCAAGGGTCAGGCAGTAGCGAACTTCATAACCGAATTCATCTACATAAAAGAACAGATTGGCAAGCCGCTATAGCTACTACAGTCCCCAGGCCCAAACACTTTGACCCCTACCATCTCGATGAACCTGTTGCCAAGAATGCCTATATGGGTCTTGCACGCTGATGGAGCTTCCTATATGCAAGGTTCTGGAGCTAGTTTGGTGCTGATCACTCTTGAGGCCAACACCCTGGAGATAGCACTAAAATTCCTATTCAAGGCCTCCAACAACAAGGCTAAGTATGAAGCCATTATCTCAGGCCTAAGAATAGCTGGTGATTTGGGAGCAAAGCAGATGGTGGTTTATAATGACTCCGCAGTAATAGTCAACCAAATACTTGGTCACAATGTGGCAAAGGAAGAGCCCATGGCCGCTTACATGACAAAGGCTAGAACAACAGCTCAGAGGTACTATAACTTAATTTTCATTAAGGTCCCACTAGATCAAAACAACAAGGCAGATCGCCTAGCCAAACTTGCCACGACTTTAGACTTACCGAGTGGGATTCACGTCGAATACTTGAAAAGAAAAGCCATAGATGAACCCGTGGAGTTAGACACGGCTCTAGTACAGATCTGCCAATGTTGGATTGACCCAATTCTGAACTATCTCACTAGCAGAGCTCTCCCTGAAGATATAAGATGGCCAAAAAAATAAAATACATGTCCAACAGATATGTGGTCATCGAAGCAACACTGTACGAGAGGGGATATGTCTTCCCTTTTTGGTTTTGCTTGCACCCATACCAAGCCCAAGCAACTCTACTAGAGATTCACGAGGATCTATGTAGAGGGCACTAAGCAGCTCGCTCACTAGCTCTCAAAGCTGGCAAACAAGCCTATTTCTGGCCCACTATTCTACAAGACGCAAAGGAATTGGTAAGGAAATGTGACAAGTGCCAGCGATTCACCAACATCCAGCAGCTCCCAGCAGAGCTTATTACCCCCGTTAGCAGCCCTTGGCCTTTCTCTCAATGGGGCATGGATATAGTAGGGCCTTTTCCTCTAGGCAAAGGGCAGACCAAGTTCGCAGTTGTGGCCATCGATTACTTCACTAAATGGGCTAAGGCCGAAGCACTAACAACGATCACTACCATGAAGATTCAGAACTTCATATGGAGGAGTATCATATGTCGTTTTGGTCTCCCAAAAGTGCTAACCATTGATAATGAAAAGCAGTTTGACTGCGACCTCTTTAGAGACTTCTGTGAAGGACATATAATCGAAAATTACTACAGCTCACTTGTCAACCCTCAGGACAATGGCCAAGCAGAGGTCACTAATAGTACCTTACTGAGCTTGTTGAAGAAGATACTCAATAATGCCAAGAAAAATTGGTCTGAAGAGCTCCCCTCGGTACTGTGGGCTTGTAGGACCACCATCAGAGGTCCTACATGCGAAACCTCTTTCTCCTTGACCTATAGAACTGAAACAGTCATCCCAGTAAAAATGGGAGTCTCGACTTACATAATCAACCATCATGACCCAGCTCATAGCGATGAAGACTTGCAGGCTAACCTAGATCTTCTCGAAGAAAAGAGAGAGCAAGTTCGAATCAAGGAAGAGGCCTATAAAAGAAGCATGGTCAAAAGTTATAATAAAAAGGTCAAACATCGAGGCCTGAATGTTGGCAACTTGGTGATCTAAAAAGTTACATTGGCAAGAAATATTTTTGAACATGGCAAGTTCGCTGCCAAGTGGGAGGGCCCCTATGTGGTCACCAAAGTCAGTAGACCTAGCATTTATTATTTGAGGATCGTGGATGGCATGAAGCTCATGAAACCATGGAACATAAAGCACCTAAAGAGATACTATCCTTGAGCTAGAACAGCTTGCATTTTTCTTTGTAATAGTTGCATCCAAAGGAATGTATATAGAATGTTTTGTTTGGTACTTCATTACTTGTAACTTACACTTTGTTTGAAAACCTCTCACTCTGTGAAAAACCTCTCACAAAGAGGTTATTTTTTCAACTAAAGATGGCTAATAACAAATAAAAAAATTTGTCAAAATTTGCCTAAGTTAGAAGGGGGCATGACTCTACTCAAGACTTAGCCAAAAAGAACAAATTTTCTTTTTCAACACCAAGGACCTCAAAAATATTCCTATCACCATATAGGTCATTTATCTTACTTAATTCTGTTGAACTTTCTCTACGTTGTGGGGGTATTAGAGTATCTATAGAGCTCATTGCTACACCTCAGATGATAACTTAGACAAAAGAAGAAACAAGAATTAAGGTAAAGTAAAGCAAGCAACAAACAAATTTTCAAGGCAAAAATAATTATTTTCATTAATAAGAAAGGTAGTTACATGGGCCCTAGATATCTATACAAAACTGAAGAGACCTATCAAAACTACTCCTCAGCTCCACTACCAGGCCGCGAAGGGGAAGATTCGCCAGTATCCCACTTGGTCAGCACATCTGGCTCCTCATTCAAATCAGCTGTAGCACAGCTGTGAGAACCCGCGTTCTCGACGCCTGAGGTCCTCATGGGCGGTGATTCCGTGTTGCTTTGAAAATTGGTTTTGAAAAGAATAAGAGTCGCCAGTTTATTTTACTAAACAAAAAAAATGTTCGTGTAAAAGAGACGTATTTATGGACTAAATATCCTCTTATACACAACGTATGCGAAGCCAGTTGATTCAAAAATTTGGGGATTAAGTTACGAATTAAGAAGGTGTTAGGCACCCAATTCGCCATTTCGGTCTCTTAAGTAGGATATGCGTGTGTTATAATTCAGTTCTTGCGTGCTATTACTATTACTTTGTACCTTTCCATGTTTGCTTTAGAAATCGGGGTTTTGGGGATGGGATAAAAACAATGTGTTTCCTAGTTCGCCCATGATTTTGAAAATAAGTGTGTGTAATTTGAAAAAGAGAGTTTTGATAATAATAGATGCATTGAAAACAAATGATTTTGTAAAACATTAGGCTTTTCGGAAATTGATTCGATGTGGAATCTTATATTTGATATTATATGAGGTGAGTTGACCGATTGTGTACCATAGTCTATTGATTAAACCATTATAGATGGTAATAGTACTTTCATAATCGAGTATTCGTCACTTGTACACCGTAATCTATGAGTTAGATTAAATATATAGCGATTATCGATTCCTTCGTACAACAATGCCGCTAATCCGGGATTTTTGGAAAAATAAGAAAGTAATAATACAATTTTGGAATTGGATTTGGGTTTATTATATGCCTTTGGTTTTGAAAATAATTTGAAAAAGGGTTTTGAAAAGCTATCAAGTGATAGAAATTATGCACACAAGAGTATGCATTATAAAACTGACGAATAAATAAAAGAAGAGAGATAAAATTATACCTGAGCTCTTTTGGAGGGAGAGAATAAGGATCTCTTGGTGTGTACCACGAAATCCCCTTGATTGTTGATGAAAAATATGAATGGAGGGGGGGGGGTATTTATATTTGAAAAAAATGCTTGGAGAGCAACAAAAGATGTTGCAACCAGGACTCTTGGAGCTTATCGCGAAGCCTTCCCACTGTTGAATCATGCTAATTTTTGGATATGTATTAGGAATAGAAGTCTTCTAGATCGTGTCAAAATTTTAGGTCGATCAGAGGTGGTAAGTCTCCTTTGGCTTTGATTGGTACGAAGAGTTTGTTTCCGCATAGGAAAGGTACTTATTGTAAATAAGGCCACTTGTTTGTACGATAAGTCAAGATACAACCGTTGGATCATACTAAGTTTTGGATATGTGTTGAAAATAGGACTCTTCTAGATCTTGTCAAAATTTGAAGACGATCGGAGTTCGGGAAGGACTCGGTATTGTGAACACCCCAATCCACGACTCTCGTGCGAATACTGGTTTTCTTTAAGCATCCTGCATTTATCATGAGTCATCATGCATGTAGAAAGATTGATAGGAAAGACTCCAATTTTGGACGCGTTGGGAGTCTAAGATAACCAATTTGGTTTTTTTTTCCGAGCGCTCCTGCGCATTTTTTTATGAGCCAGCCGCACCCCCCTGTCACACGCCCAACCGTACGGCTACCTGCCAACCGTACGGTTGGCACATGCTAACCGCACTCCCTAGCCGCACGCCCAACCGTACGGCTACCTGCCAGCCGTACGGCTGGTACACCCTTGTCGCACGCCCCAGCCGCACCCCATGCGGCTACCCCTGCGGTTGGCCTCTTTTGGAGCGTTTTTGGCGCAAATGTTGCTATAAATAGGACCCTTGGGATCCCATTTTGGAGGCATCAACATTCAATAGTATTTTTGGTAAGTAGGAGCTTTGTCAAAGTTTTGAGAAAATCATTTTTTAGAGAAATTCTGAGAGAGAAGGCTAGTGAGAGGAAGTTAGTGAGAAAAAGCTCTAGAGAGAGAAAGCTCTAGAGAGAGAAAGTTCTAGAGAGAGAAGGAAGTCAAGGCAAGACTCTCCTATCTTCTCCAAGCGCAGCAGGTATAACTTTCTACCACTTCTCTAAATTTCGGTATTGCATTTTCAATACAGAAAATTAGATAACTTGCAAGGAAGTTCACTGTTTTCTAAACTAGTCCATTCTAAGTTTTACAAGGAAACTAAAATCCGTTTTGACACGTTTTCAAAACCAACAAAAACAAAAATAGTTTCCAAAAGAAAGAAACTACGAGACTCTGATTTCATTCTACGAATGAATACGTAGGCGCTCGCAAAGCTCGAGTCTGATTTCAAAATATTGTTTTAAACTAAATCTATCCGGAAAGGACTATTCTGAAAACCATTCGAACTACTTGCAAGATATCTAAAATAGGAATTAGATACATGATCCATTAAGAGACCTAAAGGGCGAATTGGGTGCCAACACCTTCCCAATTCGTAACGTAGTTCCCGAACCCTAGCAAAGTAAAATTTTAAAATAATTCTCTGGTTTCAAACGTATGAAAGATAATTCACTTTCGAATTGTCCTTCATACGATCTTTTGTTTGTTTTCTCGTAAAACAAACTGGCGACTCTACAAAACACATTTTTTTTTAAGAAAACCGAGAACGAGGACTCTTCTATTTCTTCTCGGGTCGCGCGGGTCCGGATTCTCACAGTGGCGACTCTGCTGGGGACGTGGAGAGCTAAGCTCTATTATAATGGATCATATATTTAATTCCTGTTATTTATTAGATATAGGTCTTGCAAGCCTTAGTCCTAGGATAACATAGAAACGATTTAGGTGGATACCCTGATGCCTTTATTTGCTAATTATGTGAGGAAAATCTTTTTCATAATTAAAATTGTGTAAATTATCATAACAAACCCTAAAGCATTGATCAATAATGGACCGCCATATTGTTATTTTGCACGCACTCACGTCTTATCATGCATTTTCGCAAGTGTGAATTTACCCTATCAACCTCGGGACCAAAGTCGTGACTAGGCCGTGGACTTGCGGGTCTGCACTAGCCGAAAGCGCCTGGGACCACTCTCCTTGGCCAAGTACTTACCGAGGTATATAGAGTGACGAGAACACTCACGTACCCGGGATGTATATCAAAAGGTCCTTACACGTACCTGCGCTCTTGAGGTATATCGTAAGACCTGCCAAATAGGAGGGAGCCTTAAACCTTACCCTCTTCAACCACGCTTGCATATAGGGGAGTCAGCTTAGAACACAAAGATTTTCTGCATGGTTTTAATGACCAACAGTCGTGAGAATCTAGTGAGCGGAAGCCCTGATTCCATGAACAAAGCAACTCATGAGGAGAGATCTTCCCATATTTTCAAATGATTTTTCGAAAAACTCTTTTCAAAATGATTTCCCAAAACTATAGACGGTCAGGGAACCCATGGAATTCTATTCCTACCCTACCGCTATACGGGACTCTCAAGTTGTCGCCGTTGGTCTGTTTTCGATCTCACCTAAAGAAAACTTTTTTGTGTGTTTATTTTCGTCCCGATCGATGTATTTCTGGATAAGGTCCGGCAATTTCTAAATGATATATTGTTGTTATTTTCCGGGGGAATGCGCGCGATCGAATTTGTCCTTTTTTCCTCAGCAGCAGATATTCATCCTGGCCTCTGTGTGGGCTGGAAGAGATAGCACCGGGAGACTCGTCAGACCAGATTCCTCTGAAAACATGGATCAGAATACCCTGAATCGGAATGTGAACAACCAATTGAACAATGCAGCGGATCCGCCGCCCGGTCCTTTTTACCCAAACTCGGGAATGCCGCAGAATAATACTGTTGGGGGTCAGCAGCTACATCATACTCCATCTGTGAATATTGACCCAAACCTAGCCAGTTCAAGCAGAAACATGAATGCTCCGTTACCGAATCCCGAAGATATGTATCGAATGTTGATGAATTTAAACCAAAGCATGACCATGTTATTAAGTGACAATAAAAATACTCGTGCCAAGTTGGACGAGTTGGCTAAAGGGCGCATGACAGAATCACCAAGAGAAACTCCGGTTATTCTACCACCACCACCGCCACTCTCAGTTCATACCGAAGTACCACCGCCATATGAACAGTTGAACCAACCCAAACCCATGCCTGATCCGGTCGGCAATTGGTTACAACAAGACCTGACCAATCAAGCCCCTCCACAGATGCAACCGATCCATGAACCATACCACGATCCGTATTATGACCCAATAAGAAGGCCCATGAGTATCCAAGGGGAGGGCCCCACGCCAATAGAAACTCACCGGGGGGATAGAGACTTGTCTGAGCTTAAGGAGCAGTTGAAAGCACTTACCCAAAAAGTAGCTGAGAGTTCGAACGATTTGACCCAGATGCAAAGCTACAACTTATACCCTGAGGCTCATTATCCCGTGGGTTTTAAGATGCCCTCCATTCCAAAATTTACAGGCACTACACCACCAGAACTCCATCTGAAATCTTATGTCCGTTCAATGAGGATTTATGATCTCGGTGAGGCTGAATTAGCCAATTCCTTTCACCTCACTTTGACAGGACCGGCCCAGAGTTGGTTTTTGAACCTTGAAAAGCACCGTGTCAGATCATGGTCCGCCATCGTCCAAGAGTTTGTATCACAGTACAAAACTAATGAAGAGCTCAAAGTTACAAGGAAACATCTAGAGATGGCTAAGCAGAATGAGAATGAGAGTATTAGTGAGTTTGTAACAAGATGGAGGGAACTGGCCGCCCAAATGGTGGAGCACCTAGATGAAGAGGAACAACTCGGAATGATTGTGAAGAATTTGAAACCAGATATTCGGGCCCAAATGGGACACCAGTTCTTTGGTAGGTTCAAAGCCCTACTCCACGTTGGCAACGAAATTGAGGAGGAATTAGCCAAGCAGGCTGAAATCAAAAAATCCGCTTCACAATACAAGAAGACTTCCACGTCTGCCATCAATCAAGTTACGTCTTCTGGGTCCTACGGTCGGGGGTATTCCGGCAACCCCTTTGGTCAAAACTCTGTGAAAAACATTGGGGATTTGGGATATCGTAACAACAACAACAGTAATCTCAGGACATTTGATCAGAATCGCTCACGAGATGGACATTTTTCGCAATTACCGGGACCGTTGGGAAAGGTTTTTGAACAACTGAAAGAAGCCGGGATTATGTATCCCATGAATCCGAGGCCATTACCACAACAGATACCACCTCATTGGAACATGAATGAACATTGCGAATATCACCAAGGTTTCGGACACACTACCGATAGTTGTATGGCCCTGCGGCATGCTATCCAGAACTTAATTGATAGCAAAAAGATTCCTGACCCGTCAGCCCCGAATGTTGCAAGGAATCCCCTCCCCAATCACCGGATAAATGCTATCGAGGAGGATTCAGATTTACCAGACCCTGTACTCTTGATTAAACCGGCCGGGAATACATAAAATATTGAAGTATGGAAACTTAGCTGTCCAAAGCTTTCGCCCACAGTCATTCAATATACTCCCTCGAGGTCCCAGAAATCCGTTGAAGAAGTCGAAGATGAAACATTGTTGGGGTTATCCGTTGATGAAACATGCACCATGCAGTCACAAGAGATAGTTAGCCCAAAAGTTATGGGCTGGATGAAACAAATGCAGTTCATACCAGGTTTTGGGCTCGGTAAACAGAATCAAGGGATCGCCCACTTTCCACAGTTTAAAGGCAACCCGAGGCGACAAGGGCTCGGGTATAACCAAGGAAAAACAATAAAAAAGGACACCCATCCAAGAAAGAATTGTTCACAGATAAACATGATCACCTTCGACTGGAACACAGTTTCGCAAGTCAATGAAAGGTTGCCTCCAACTCCAGTTGAAACACCTGAAGGGACAAGTGACCCGGTCGCAACATGGGTCCAACAGTTGACCCGTTCTGGTAGAGTTTACTAACCGCCAAATACCAAGCAACCTATAGAACCTGCAAAAGACCCGGAAGAAGGGCGTGTTGTTGAACAGTTGAAGAAAACACAAGCCCAAATTTCAATCTGGGGACTCCTGGTAGCATCCAAGCCACATCGCATGGCACTAATGAAAATGTTAGATGAATCGGTTATTCCTCTTGAAGCCACCCCAAATGAGTTAACAGCGATGGTCGCTTCAATGGGGGTACAAAAACAAGTTCTTGGGTTTTCTGATGAAGATTTATCAACACTGGGTCAGGATCATAACCAAGCTCTACATATCACCGTTGTTGCTTATGGAATGTCTATACCGTACGTGCTTGTGGATAACGGTTCTACAATTAACGTATGCCCGTTGAAAACTGCTGTTCGTTTGGGTATTGATTTAACTGCCATGGAAGAATCACCAGTCACAGTACGAGCATACGACAATACCAAGCGGGAGGTATTAGGTTCCGTCATGCTGAGTATGCAAATAGGACCGGCTTCATTTACCACTGAGTTTCAAGTCATAGATATCCCTTCAAGCTTTAATTTGTTATTGGGACGAGTTTAGTTGCATGAGGTTGGCGCACTGCCTTCTTCCCTTCATCAAAAAATGAAAATACCCTTCAACCGGGATATCATCATCATCAAGGGAGATCCTGAAAGGGCAATAGTCCCAAAAAACTCGCCAGTATTGGGAATCGGAAGCCAAGATGTCCAACTCGGGGGATTTTCGTATGAGCCAAGGGTGCAAACTCTTACCACGCAGATTGTGAATTATCTGCCCCCTGATGATATGTCAACCATGAATACGCAAGTGATAAAGATGATGAGGAAAATGGAATTCTTACCGGGGATTGGTTTGGGAAAATATCAAGCCGGCATTGCCCAAATGATTGAACCATTCCAACAACCGAGTCCTCTTGCTGGGTTGGGATATGTGGGAGATGTTAGTCGAATGAAAAGTGCCGTATCTGCCGATAGTTCATTAAACAGATGGTTTATAAAAGAGGGTGAAGACTTTCCTTACTGCGGGTTTCAGGAACCATGGGTAAATGAAGAGGGGAAAAGACAACCGGGATTAGAAATTTTCTATGAAGAAGACTTGTATGTCAATGAAGGATTTACTCACACCTTCTCGTCTCGATTAAAGATTACCCGGCCACCTATCGAGCCACTGGAAGAGGAAGATATGCTGGGTAATATGTTTGAGGTCATGGCAATTGAGGAAGATTACCTTGGGGATCCTGTGCATCTTATACGTCCTATCGAAGGAAAGAAGAAGCAGAGAGAGAGAAATATTGATAGAAATGTACGAAATTTAGAATGTATGCTATCTGTGCAAAGTGATGTTTCTATCAATAAAATTGCCAAACTTTTCCCTTACTTTGATGTTGAAATTATGAATGAAAATTTGAATGAGGAGCAAAGAATACAACCCATTGAGGGAGACACGGTCACAATAAATTTGGGAACAACCGATGATATAAAAGAAATAAAAATTGGGGCCGAATTAAGCCATGATGAAAAAACTGACTTAGAAAATTTGTTGAAAGAGTTTGTTAATGTTTTCGCTTGGTCATATGTCGATATGCCGGGTTTAGATGCTACTATTGTGATGCATGAAATACAC
Source organism: Lonicera japonica (assembly GCA_021464415.1). Taxonomy (NCBI): domain Eukaryota; kingdom Viridiplantae; phylum Streptophyta; class Magnoliopsida; order Dipsacales; family Caprifoliaceae; genus Lonicera; species Lonicera japonica. Next base: position 191,837 of record JAKCWG010000765.1, read on the forward strand.
ACTAAACCCGAATGCAAACCTGTCAAGCAAAAGTTAAGAAAACTAGTACCTGAATGGTCGCTCAAAGTTAAAGAAGAAGTCACAAAGCAATTGGATGTTGGATTCATACGGGTTGTTGAATACCCTACTTGGTTGGCCAATATAGTGCCGGTGCCAAAAGCCAATGGCAAAGTACGGGTTTGTGTTGATTATCGCAATTTAAATGTTGCATGTCCAAAAGATAATTTTCCACTGCCAAACATTGATCTCATTGTCGACAACACTGCAAATCATGCTTTAAAATCATTCGTCGATGGATTTGCCAGGTATAATCAGATCAAAATGCATCCTGATCATCAGGAAAAGACAGCCTTTATCACACCATGGGGTACTTACTGCTACGCTGTCATGCCATTTGGGTTGAAAAATGCCGGGGCCACATATCAGAGAGCCGCAACTACTCTATTTCATGATATGATTCATAAGGAAGTAGAGGTGTATGTCGACGACATGATCATCAAATCATTAGACCGGGCAAGTCATGTGGAAACTCTTCGTATCTTCTTTGAACGGCTTATGCAATTTCAGATGCGTTTGTACCCTCAGAAATGTGTATTCGGGGTCACCAAAGGCAAGATGCTGGGGTATATAGTCAGCAAAAAGGGAATCGAGGTGGATCCGGCAAAGGTTAAAGCTATTCAAGAAATGCCAGTTCCTAAAACTGAAAGGGAAATTCGGGGTTTCCTCGGGAGGTTACAGTTCATCAGCAGATTTATTTCACAATTGACTCGAACATGTGAACCAATTTTTAAGTTACTCCAAAAGAACTCGGATAGGCAATGGAATGAGCAATGCCAGGAAGCATTCGATAAGATCAAGCAATATTTGTCTAATCCGCCAGTCTTAGCACCTCCCCAAGTAGGCATTCCATTGATACTATACATGTCGGTCAATGACTCCTCAATCGGAGCAATGTTGGCACAGCATTTGTTGAAAACAAGAACTGAACAGGCAATATACTACCTCAGCAAAAAGCTTTCTCCGGGAGAACAAAATTATACGTCTTTAGAGAAATCATGCGCTGCGTTAGTTTGGGCTACCCAGAAGTTGCGACATTATATGTTGGTATTTTCCGTGATCTTGATCTCTCGTCTAGATCCCTTACGGTACTTGTTCGAAAAGCCAATGTTGACTAACCGAATGGCTAAATGGATGTTCCTACTTTCAGAATTCGACATTTCTTATGTCACTCAAAAGGCCGTCAAAGGGCAAGTCATAACAGATCACTTAGCAGGCAATCCAATCATTTATGCCGAGCTACAGGACTTCGAATTTCCCGATGAAAGTATCATGGAGATTGCCAAAGACGATGAATGGAAAATGTATTTTGATGGGGCTTGTAATCGGAATGGGAATGGAATTGGGATCCTGTTAATTTCGCCAGATCAGACACATGCACCTATGTCTTTTCGATTGGAATTTCCCTGTACCAATAATATCGCAGAATACGAAGCTTGTATTGTCGGGTTAGAAATTGCTTTACAGAAAAGGGTTCGTAAAATTCAAGTGTTTGGGGATTCCGCTCTCATTATTCATCAGATCTTGAAAAAATGGAAGATCAAAGAGGAAAAACTTGTGCCCTTCTTAACCCAACTCGAAGAAACTTCTGAGAAATTTGAGTGCATTGAATTCTTCTACATCCCGAGAACACAGAACAATTTTGCTGATGCCTTAGCTACTCTGGCCTCGATGATTGAAATTCCGGGGGAGAAAGAAGAAATTCAGATTCAGATTCAAAGACGAATAAATCCGGTATTTTGCCTATCACTCGATGTTGAACGTGGAAATGAGATCGATCAGAAGGTTTGGTACTACGATATCTGGCAATTACTCAAGCATAATGAATACCCATCACATGCTGACAAAACCACTCGGGTCACGCTTCGCCGCCTCGCATCCCGGTTTATCATTTGTGCTAGAAAACTATACCGAAGAAATGATGACGGTATACACCTTCAATGCCTCGATGAAGAAAAGTCCCGAGCAATGATGGAACAAATCCACAGTGGAGAGTGTGGCCCACATATGAGCGGTCATACATTGGCACGAAAGACAGTTCGTCAAGGGTATTACTGGTTAACGATGCAAAAAGATTGTTTTGAATACGTCAAAGGGTGTCACCAATGTCAAATATACGCCAAGGCACAGAAACTCCCTCCAAAAGAATTATACCCTATGACATCTCCTTGGCCGTTTTCCATCTGGGGTATTGACATAATCGGTAAGATCTCGCCAAAAGGAAGTAATGGGCATGAGTACATCTTAGTAGCTATCGACTATTTCACCAAATGGGTTGAGGCCGAGTCTTACACGGATTTGAATGCCTGAAAGGTGGCACGATTCATCCGACACAACATCATATGCCGATACGGGGTACCGCATGAGATAATATCCGATAATGGTACGCATTTTGAAGGCCCAGCCAACGAAATCATGGAAGAATATGGAATCAAACGCCACAAATCCTCACCATACCGCCCACAAACTAATGGGCCGTGGAGGCTGGTAATAAGAATTTGAAGAATATAATTAGCAAAATGGTTAAATCCGGTAGAGATTGGCCCGAAAAGCTCCCGTATGCACTTTGGGGATATCGAACTACTGAGAGAGTTTCTACAGGATCAACGCCTTTTTCACTTACATATGGCATGGAAGCGGTTTTACCAGTGGAAACGGAAATACCTTCTTTACGGGTTATCCTGGAAAATCAAGTCACTGAGAGTGATTGGGTAAAAGCTCGGTATGAAGAGTTGGCAATGATTGATGAAAACTGATTGAGGGCTTCATATCAACATCAAGGGTATCAAAAACGTGTTGCCAAAGCCTTTAATAAAAAAATCCGAGACAGAAGCATCATAGTTGGAGACTTAGTCCTCAAAGAAATTCGTGAACCAGCCCGAGACCCAAGAGGAAAATTCTCGCCAAAATGGACAGGCCCTTACATTATTACTAAAATCCTATCCGGGGGTGCCATTCTCCTTACCGACATTGATGGCCAAGAGTTAAACTTACCAGTCAACCTCGACCGATTGAAGAAATACTATCAGTAAAAAATTGTATCCATGAACTACGAAGACCTGAGCCCCGAAAAAAAAAAAAAAAAAAAAAAACGGGGAAACGTAGGCAACCTGAATATCAGGCCCGGTCTATTCATTGTAATAATATTCATTCATTTGGACGCAAGAAGAAAGGCAGAAAGAGATTTTCCATACATCAAAAGTTCTTTCGTACAAGATAACCTACATCAGTTCCTACATACTTTCCCTATATATTTTACCTACCTAATCCCAGAAAGCTTTCATAAAGAAGCTGCCTACCACACCTAACCTAACCGTCATCAGCAGAATATAAGATCCTCTCTCGATCCATGGTCTGATACGAAGCAAGCACTGTCTCATCAGTCACCGGTGAATCTGCAAACCGAAACCACCTCATCATCATAGGCTCATGCTCAATGGTCTGCCGAACTCGACGCCAAATATGTAGCACGATATCAGAACGGGTCACCTGGGTAATGCAACCTCTCCTCCATGAAATCGCCGAACAAAGCGGGTAGACCAAAGACCTCGTAGGGTCGTCTCTAGTCTCGGGGTAATAAGAAGAGCGATCGAAGAAAAGTCTCTCAGCGGAAGGGGTATACTCAGGGGAACACCGAACTGCCTCGTCAGCCGTCCGGGGATGTAGAATGATGTCTCTCTCAAACCACGAAACCGAAGGTAGTTCTGCCCACCCATACTCATGATCATGGTCCTCATACGCCACCATGGAACCTCCCAACGAATCGAAGAAGAGGACTCAGAAAAACGAGCAGCCCAATCATATGATGACAGACGATGAATCTGGGCGTAATCAGGACGCTGGAAGAAGTGCCGAGAATTCCAGGGAAGCCGAGTCTCCAGATACCGAAACCTCTCAGTAACCCACATATACAGTAGATATGGGCTACCTCGAAAATGACTAAGTCGAGACTGAACCACGGCATCCAAACCATTCAGTGTCTCCGCCAGTAAAATGGGAGTCACCAAATGGCCGCGTCTAGCCTCAGATACAACTTGGATAATCAGAGGGTCTACCAGAATAGCATCATCGGTAACCAAGAGCATCTGAGAAAAAGCAAAAATCATACAAGCAGAAGTCCGACCTGAATAGTAAGCCGGGTCGTCGCCATGATGAAGGAAAAAAATCTGCCAAGTGACGCAGATGGAGTCGACCGTCGACTATCATAGGCCGGCACTCACTCTCCCGCAGACACAGAAACTCCGCCAGCATAACACGAGGACTCCTAGCATCTCGCAAGGAAGCTAGTGGCCATGAAACATCCTGCCGCATCAGTAGTGTGAACTCCTCAATCGTCGGACACAACTCGTCTAAACCGATGCGGAAACAGTGGTCCTCAGGATCCCAGAACTCAGCAATACCAAGCAAAAAAGAAAAATTGATGTCATGAGAACACCAGCGATGAAGGTGGCTCAGATCGCCCCAGTTGAGACCACAGTCGGCCTCAGCCAAGGACACGAAATCAGACAAAAGGGAGAAAGAAGCGTGGGTATGAAAGGTAGACATGGTAATAGAGAAAGAAGAAGCTATAGGGTGAATAGTGACTTTGATGATGGAAAAAAGGACAAATTCGCGCTCTATTTATAGTATAACTGCACATGCCAACCGCACGGTTGGGCCCCAACCGTACGGCTGGCTGGCCAACCGTGCGGCTGGCTCCCAACCGTACGGCTACCCCGTGTGGGTGGGGCGTACGGTTGGCTCTCCCCCTTTGGTTAAAATCTTCCATTTTTCAAATCATCATGATACGAATATTGCCAGACTTGGTTCAGGAAGAACGATCCATCATAGCATGCATATAGATTTGATAATTACTTGCCAACATATGTACTTAACCATTTTTCGCAATTTAACTTGATTACACTTAATCACATTCTTTCAACGCGTGCCGTTAACTCTTGTATAATTAAATAGGTAATAATTTCGCCACCACATAATTACTTTTCAATTGAACTCACAAATAACATTTACATCACTTCACACACAAACATATTTTCAAAACAAACATAAATATTTTATTCATAAATTAAAACCGAACACATCGATAAACCAACATTTTTCCTAACAAATAAATTAACCACTAAATTAAAATAAGTTTTTTCTAAAAATAAAATACGCCTAAGTTAACCACTTAATTTAAAATGTTTCTCTCAAGCAAAACCTAACGCCGACCCATCAGCACCATCAACGCTGAGGAGAAGGAGGAGGATCCATCGTCCGCGGGCGCTTCGCTTCTATCTCTCCAGCACCCTCCGCTGGACTCTCTGAAACCGTGCGACCTGCACCCAGATGAGAAGGAGCAAGCCGAGAGGTGCGCCTCGACTGCTGGACCGACTGAGAAGGAGCCACCGATCGGGACCGCGAACGTGACGGATGGTAGGTAGCTGTCGTATCGCCCGCCAAGCGTCTGCTGTACCGCCCATGTACTCCGTCGGGAAAGGGGCCGCAAACGTCAGCAGTTCGTACATGTTGAAGTAGCTCCTCAGTAACTCAGCCACCTCGCGAAGAAGGAATGAGCCCCTCTGTCAAAACCAAAATTACCAATCAGTAACATTCATAAATCAACACATATACTCAACTGTTTAAAAAGAAACCTTACCTCCTCGCCCGAGACGTGTGCTAAGGCCCCCATCCGCTCATCGCCCTCAGGTATGTCAGGGATCCGGTATTGCTTGGGTAGACCGAAATCCAAGTAAGGGATATCCCGAGGGTACTCCGGGATCCAGTACGACGCCAACGCCCCACCCTCCGAAGCCTGTGACGGACGAGCTCCGCCAGCGCCGCCTACCGGGGGTATGTCCTCCCCGGTGTCCTCTCCCGTCTCCGACTCGGGCACCACCGCCTTCCCCTTCCCTTTGTCGCCACCTTCACCCACCGGAGTCTGGCCTATGCCTGCTTCCGCCCCTAACTGCGCCTCCCTCTCTCCTAGCTCCCGGAAGACTATCCCACGGGCCGCACCTGATGATGGGGTCGACAGAGAGTACGGCCTCAATCCCACCGACCCGGCACCTGGCGACCCGACAGGCGTGCGCATCAACGGAGAGAATGACACATGATGAACCCAATCCATGTCGCCCGGCCCAAACACGGGTGATGATCCCGACATCGACCCACGTCCCCCGGGTGTCTGCGCCGACTCTAGCATCTGCCGTATATCCTCTGACGACAACTGCGGTGTCCTCCCCATGGCCGGTGAGATGGGCGGCCTCGACACGGGACTCCGCCCTCCGACCGGACTCCTCCCGCCCCTAGTCGCCCTACCTCGTCCAGGCGAAACCGTGGCAATCGGCTCCTCCCCTACTCCCCCGCCGGGCCCTACTGGGGGCGCCCCACCGTTGCCCCCTCCCAAGGGCACCTCCTCCAAACCCTCGTCATCCTCCTCCTCCACCTGCGATGGCTCCACGTCCCTCTCGCCATGCGGATCCTCATCATCTGAATCCGCAATCCCCTTGGCCCTCCGGTTCGGCGCCGGTGCGGGCTGCTGTGGGACCCGCTGCGAGATGTACAACTGCCCCCGGATATACATCGGGTCTCCCCCGAGGGCCGCGTACCTCGCATATATCACCCTGCCTCACACCCCCTTCATCTCCCTCATCAGGTACCGGTGCGCAAACGTCCCGTACTCCCCCTCCACCAACAGACCCTCCATCGGTACGCCTCCCAGGAACAGAGCCCTCTCCTCCGCAGTCAGCACGACCGGCCGCCTCATCGCCACTGGGGGCCATGCCGGAACCCGGAATCCCAACCCAGGAGTATGCTGCCGCACCACGCGCTCCCCCAGGTAGAACGCCGCGCCATACTCATGCACGAATAAACGCCTCGAACGCGCCGCAGCCAACGCATCCGCATACCCCCACTGCTGCGTCACGTATGCCGGCCATGGGCTCCACTGAACCTGCCATGTTGAACATACACCAAGAATAACTTAACTGTTCTTTTTCAGAAGTAATTTAAATTTCATTAATTTAATTTCATACCTGGTCTAGCTGTAGCCCAGAAACGTCGCCTGCACTGACGTCCGGGGTCAGATATCGATACACCCCAACTATGTTCCCGCTGTAGTATCGTCGGAAAAGCGGGAACTCATCTGCGAAAGTCGGGTGCAGGTGGATCTGACCAATACCCTGGTGGGTATGCGCAATAAACCACATCTGTCACAAATCATCATACTTGTTAAAATTATAGAACCGGCATTCTTTTAATAAATCACGGGTTTTTTCCAAATACAGTGAGGGTTTAAATTATTACTTACCTCCCAAAGCGTGACCAACCCACGGTGGTTCAGCTCCATGTGACGGCACACCAGGTCCATCGACTCATACAGCACCGCCAGTACGTATCCTCCCCAGGCAAAAGTGTACAACTGGTCGAAGAACCGCAGATAAGGCAGCCACCATAACCGTAGGTTGTCACTGCCCCGCGCATAGAAGAAGTCATGCAGCACGAGCAGCAGAAAGCATCGGGATAACTGCCGCACCTCCTGGCGTGTCATCGGACCATCGCCAAACCTCCCACTCTCGGCCTCGATATGCTGCACCATCGCCGTGTGGGGTATCCCATCCGCCACAATCTTGCTAGGCCTCCATCCTAGTGCCGCTCCCATACCATCTAGAGTAATGCGTACGCGGGGGTTAGGCACCAGAGCCTCCCCCCCGAAAGGCAGCCCTGTCAGCACGAACACATCCTCCGGTGTCAACGTCATCTCCCCCCAACTCCAGTGGAATGTGTGCGTCGTGTCCCACCATCTCTCCCCTAACACCGTTGGAAGGCTCACTGATCGCTGGAACTCTCCGCCTGGCAGCACCTCGATAAATCGTCCGAATGGGGTCGCACTCAAGTATGCTCTCACCAGCGGTGGAAGCTGATCTCGAAGCTCAGGCGCAGCGCGCGTGATGCCACGGCAACGTCCGATCCTCTGTTACATCACGGTTTTTAATAAGGCTCACTAACAAACTTTTTTCAAGAATAAATTATGTTGAGTATATATCTATTATGGCAAGTAATTATTAAATTTATCACATTTCATGCATATCTCTTCATTTGCATTTTTTTCAAAAAAATCACATGAATTAAATACTAGAATTAGAGCATACCCTAGTCCGGCGACGGATCTCGTGGGCCGCAGGCTCCATCAGCAGCCACTCTCGCCCCTCTCCCGGCGAGATCAAGGGTACGTCCCGGTATATCGCCCGCTGTAGCGATCCGTCTGCCCCCAGTGGCCCCTCCCAGGCCACACTCTCCCAGTCGTCATGATGTGGCGCGCAGATCAGGCGCCCATCCATCATCGCAGTGATCGACTCCACCTCGTCCCTCGGGAGTAGCTCCGGCGCCTCCCCTCCCTCTGGTGGGCCTCCCATCATCATGTACACGAAGATCGAAAGTAGTCTCGCAAATGCCATCGCTCACACTCGTCTCAAATACTCACTAAATGTTTTTGAAAAATCAGATATTTATATGCTAGAGAGAAAGATCGCAAGAAGAAGTGACGAAAATGCTTTGAACGGGCCACTATTTATAGAAAATAGGGGCCAGCCGCAGGCTAGCCAACCGTAAGGCTAGCCCCCAACCGTGCGGTTGGCTGCCAGCCGTACGGATGGGGGGTCAAACCCTGCGGCTACCCCGTGCGGCTACCCCCAACCGCACGCCCTAGCCGCACACCCTGCGGTTACCCCATGCGGCTACCCTCAATTTTTTGACCAGTTTGACCAGAAAAAAAAAAAAAAAAAAAAAAAGGAGGGGGGGGGGACAGACTCTGAATCAACTTCTCCCGGATTACAAGAGGACCAAGACTCACACACGCGCATGAGATGACTAATCAATGCCCGAAGTTTGACACTCTAAAGTCTGTGGAGGAATCGAAATTCAATAGGATGGATCCATTGTCCGGAAGGCTCGAATCTGATTAATAAACAGGGAAGGTGTAAAAGAGGAATCGGGTACCAGAAAAAATTGAAAGAGTAGAAAAGGAAAAATCCCGTTGGTCCAAGAGAGGGAAAAGTGAGATAAACAGAAATGACGAAAATCGACAGGGAGAGCCACACTAAGAGTGAAAGCTGTGCCAAAAGGCGGAGGGCTACATCTTAGGTAAGTAAGGCTCCTGTTTTGGAAAAAATCCACGAAATAAAAAGCAAGGAAAATCCGAAAGCCCAAAGAATATAAGGCCGGATAATCAAAAGAGGGAGCAATAAGGGTATCGAAAAACAGAAAATGATACAGGACCAGCATCTTCCCTGTGAAAAATCAGAGGGTAGCTTGAAGGCTATTAAGAATTCCAGACGAATTTCCATCCCCATGACCAAAGAGAAGAAAACTGAGGATAGAGAGATGCCAAATCCCAAAAATCCATGCACAGCGGTCCGAAAGTTGCTGCAAAAAAAAAAAGTTGATTCAGAAGTCCGATTCCCAATAAAGGTCAAAACTGAGGGTAGAAAGGAAAAGAACGAAAAGCACTTCCCCTCGCAAGCAATTCTCTCTAACATATCTTTTTTCAGAAAATCAAACAAGGCAGTGTCTGAGTAATAGAATCATGGCGACAAGGCAGTAGATGGGAATTCTTCACAGTAAGAATTCTTCGCATTCCCCACGATGGGAATTTTTCCGAAACCCCTTTCCCCAAGAAGGGAATTTTTTTGAATTCCTGAAAAGATAGGAATTCTTCGCATTCCCCATGATGGGAATTTTTCCGAAACCCCTTTCCCCAAGAAGGGAAATAACGATTCCACGTGTTCCCCAAGAAGGGAATTTTTCGAATTCCTAAAAAGATAGGAATTCTTCGCATTCCCCACGATGGGAATTTTTCCGAAACCCCTTTCCCCAAGAAGGGAAATAACGACTCCACGTGTTCCTCAAGAAGGGAATTTTTCGAATTCCTGAAAAGATAGGAATTCTTCGCATTCCCCACGATGGGAATTTTTCCGAAACCCCTTTCCCCAAGAAGGGAATTTTTCGAATTCCTGAAAAGATAGGAATTCTTCGCATTCCCCACGATGGGAATTTTTCCGAAACCCCTTTCCCCAAGAAGGGAAATAACGACTCCACGTGTTCCCCAAGAAGGGAATTTTTCGAATTCCTGAAAATATAGGAATTCTTCGCATTCCCCACGATGGGAATTTTTCCGAAACCCCTTTCCCCAAGAAGGGAAATAACGATTCCACGTGTTCCCCAAGAAGGGAATTTTCTTCGAATTCTTCAAGAAAGAATTCTTCGCATTCCCCACGATGGGAATTTTCTCCGATCCCCTTTCCCCACGAAAGGAAATAACCTTTACCGCGCATTCCCCATGAAGGAAATAACTTTGTCTTCGCATTCCCCACGATGGGAATTTTCTCCGATCCCCTTTCCCCACGAAGGGAAATAACCTTTACCGCGCATTCCCCACGAAGGGAATAACTTTGTCTTCGCATTCCCCGCGATAGGAATCTTTTTTCTAAAAATTAGAATTCCTCACACATTCCCCACGAAGGGAATCTGATTAACATTTCCAAAGATGGAAATTTCTCTTAGTACCACACCCCATGAAGGGATACACCACAAGACCAAGAATATTCTCTCACTTCTCCCTAAGAAATGGGAAAGCTTCAAGAACACTCATTTTCCACCACGATCATTTGGATTCGGTAAAATGCCAAGCCCCCCTCGTGTAGTCCTACACACTGAGGGTGGTGTGCCACTGAGGGTAATGTATCACTGAGGGTAGATGGAAGAAAAGGTTGATGTATCGTGTCGCCCGGCCAAAAGGAAAGGGGCAATTTTTGGGTTGCATCACCTAAAGCACAAAAAAAAATCCGCATGCCAGAAAGGGTATACTCTGATTCACCCGAGAGTCGTGAATCGTTGTCTTCTTATCGTCCCAGTATTCTTGCGGACAAGAATCCCGGGACGAGAGGGTCTGTGAACACCCCAATCCACGACTCTCGTGCGAATACAGGTTTTCTTTAAGCATCCTGCATTTATCATGAGTCATCATGCATGTAGAAAGACTGATAGGAAAGACTCCAATTTTGGACGCGTTGGGAGTCTAAGATAACCAATTTGGTGTTTTTTTCCGAGCGCTCCTGCGCATTTTTTTATGAGCCAGCCGCACCCCCCTGTCGCACGCCCAACCATACGGCTACCTGCCAACCGTACGGTTGGCACATGCTAACCGCACCCCCTAGCCGCACGCCCAACCGTACGGCTACCTGCCAGCCGTACGGCTGGTACACCCCTGTCGCACGCCCCAGCCGCACCCCATGCGGCTACCCCTGCGGTTGGCCTCTTTTGGAGCGTTTTTGGCGCAAATGTTGCTATAAATAGGACCCTTGGGATCCCATTTTGGAGGCATCAACATTCAATAGTATTTTTGGTAAGTAGGAGCTTTGTCAAAGTTTTGAGAAAATTATTTTTTAGAGAAATTCTGAGAGAGAAGGCTAGTGAGAGGAAGTTAGTGAGAGAAAGCTCTAGAGAGAGAATGAAGTCAAGGCAAGACTCTCCTATCTTCTCCAAGCGCAGCAGGTATAACTTTCTATCACTTCTCTAAATTTCGGTATTGCATTTTCAATACAGAAAATTAGATAACTTGCAAGGAAGTTCACTGTTTTCTAAACTAGTCCATTCTAAGTTTTACAAGGAAACTAAAATCCGTTTTGACACGTTTTCAAAACCAACAAAAACAAAAACAGTTTCCAAAAGAAAGAAACTACGAGACTCTGATTTCATTCTACGAATGAATACGTAGGCGCTCGCAAAGCTCGAGTCTGATTTTAAAATATTGTTTTAAACTAAATCTATCCGGAAAGGACTATTCTGAAAACCTTTCGAACTACTTGCAAGATATCTAAAATAGGAATTAGATACATGATCCATTAAGAGACCTAAAGGGCGAATTGGGTGCCTAACACCTTCCCAATTCGTAACGTAGTTCCCGAACCCTAGCAAAGTAAAATTTTAAAATAATTCTCTGGTTTCAAACGTATGAAAGATAATTCACTTTCGAATTGTCCTTCATACGATCTTTTGTTTGTTTTCTCGTAAAACAAACTGGCGACTCTACAAAACACGTTTTTTTTAAGAAAACCGAGAACGAGGACTCTTCTATTTCTTCTCGGGTCGCGCGGGTCCGGATTCTCACAGGTATCCTAGGATTCGTACAAAGAGTTTGTTCTCGCGTTGGAAAGGTACTTTTTGTAGATAAAGTCACTTGTTTGTACGACAAGTAAAGTTATAACCATTGGATGATGTTGATTATTGGATATGTATTGCCAATAGAAGTCTTATAGACCCTATAAAAATTGAAGACAATTGGAGTTCGGGAAGGACTCGGTCTCCTCAGATTTCTACAAAGAGTTTTTCCCGCGTAGGAAACGTACTTGCATACAACAACCTCGACAAGTGAACTTATAGCCGTCGGATTTTCTTGAATTTTGGATATGTTTCCCTCCAAATGTTTTCTAACTTGCATCCAAATTTGAGGTTGATCAGAAATCGGGAAGGCCTCCATTTACTTTAATTGCTACGAAGGACATTTCGACTAGAATTGCATGATAGACGAATTTCTTCTTGATGATCCCATGTCCGACAAAGCTAAAATTTGAATATGTTCTTCTCTACAATAAGACCTATCTACTAACCAAACTTTATATCATTTTAACTTCGAGAAGGCCTCCATTTAATCACCATAAACAAATTCCCGATTTTTTAAATTCGAAGATCCGACCGTCGGATCGAGCTGATTTTCGAGTATTCTACTCTTAATGGTAATGTATAACAACCCTAAAATTTTGAGGATGATCAAAAATTCATAACTCTCCTTTTTAAGTTTCCAAGAATTTTGACGGTTTTCGGTTGTGGCAGTTTTCGGTGATTCTCGTAATTTCTTATTCGGGAGTCCTTCCAGCTTCCTTCTTTGACCTGTATCACATGTAAAAATTATGTGTGCATCTAGGAATACTCATGCATGCATGCGTGTTCATTTCTTTAAAGATTAGGATTCTTGTGGGGGTTGCAAAATGAGGTGCTCACAAACCCTCTCGGCCAGTGTTCTTTGTGAAGCAAAGAAATCAGGATGATAACGAGAACGCATCATTTTGTGGCACTCGCATGATGCCGTGCTATGATGCTTATTTCTTTTTCGGGATGAATGGGCGATTTCTGGACTTGGCGTTGAGCTGATGTACTCCCATCGGTAGGGATAGTTCTGTTAATGATTCTGATTGGGTGTTAAGCTAATGTACTCCCATCAACAGGGACAGTTCTGTCGACGATTCTAATTGGGGTGTTGAGCCGATGTACTCCCATCGGTAAAGACGGTTCTGTCAATGATTCTGATTCGGTGTTGAGCTGATGTACTCTCATTAGTAGGGACGGTTTTGTCAACAATTTTGATTGGGATTGAGCTGATGTACTCCCATCGGTAGGGGCGGTTCTATCAACAATTTGATTAGGGTGTTGAGCTGATGTACTCCCATCGGTAAGGACGATTCTGTCAACAATTCTGATTGGGGGGGTTGAGCTAATGTACTCCCATCGGTAGGGACAGTTCTGTCAACAATTCTAATTGGGGTGTTGAGCTGATGTACTCCTGTCGGTAGGGACGGTTATGTCAACAATTTGATTGGGGGTTGAGCTGGTGTACTCCCGTCAGTAGGGACGGTTCTGTCAATAATTTAATTAGGGTACTGAGCTGATGTATTTCCATCGGTAGAGATGGTTCTGTCAACAATTTAATTAGGGTGTTAAGCTGATGTACTCCCATTTCTAGGGACGGTTCTATCAACAATTCTGATTGGGGGGTTGAGCTGATTTACTCTTATCGGTAGAAACGGTTCTATTAACGATTCTGATTGGGGTATTGAGCTGATATACTCCCATCGGTAGGGACAGTTCTATCAACAATTTGATTGGGGCGTTGAGCTGATGTACTCTCATCGATAGGGACAATTCTGTCAACAATTTGATTGGGGTGTTGAACTGATGTACTCCCATCGGTAGGGACGGTTCTGTCAACCATTCTGATTGATTAGATTGAAAGGGTGAGGGCAGGTGGTCTGGTGGGGATATGATGGTTGATGATCTGCTGAAGACATTGCTTTGGTTTGAGAGGTTACAACATATGGTCTGTTGGGGATATTGCTTTGGCTTGATTAGGGATCCACTGGGATATGATGATTCATGGTCTGCTGGAGGCATTGTTCTGGTTATGGAAAGTTGGGGATCTACTGAGGATATGATGGTTGATGGTCTGTTGAGGAAATGAGAATTCCTACTGGCTAGGATAAAGACTGAGGGCTGGAGATTTACTGGGGATATGATGATTGATGGTCTGCTGAGAATATGATGAATCCTACTGGCTAGGATAAAGGCTGAGGGTTGGAGATCTGCTGGGGATATGGTGATGCAGAGCTGAAATGTGGGGGATTATTGATATGTTGAAGTGATGAAAGTTGAGATGATGAAAGTTGATGATTTGCTAAGGGGGTGAGAGTCTCTGAGCAGATATAGAGAGATAGAAAGAGGAAGTTTTGATGTGATCTCCCATTTTTTTTTAAAATAAGAACTTTTGATGGCTTCTTTTTCTTGAGAAATGATCGAGTTACGTTCTCTCAATTCTCGAACCTCGTGCATGAGTTTTTGAACTTTGCCTCTTATTTTGCTTCTGTGGCAGTTTTTTCATGTCACCAGGGTACGATTCTGCTTATTATTTTCTAACTTTGTGAGAAGAGAATTTTTTTTATGCCTGCATCATTTTCTAGTTTTTCGATACCCTTATTCCTCCTTAATTATTTGTAAGCTTTTTTGATGTTGCTTATTTGTTTTTTTTGAATGGTCTGCAGCCTTCCTCACCCAAGACGTAGTCCTAGGCCTTTTGGCTTAGTTATTACTCTTGGTGTGGCTCTCGCTGCTATCTTTTTTCCTTTTTTGTTTTTTTAACATTTTTCTCTTTTTTTTGGCACTGTGGATTTATCCTTTTTTCTACTCTTATAATTTTTTCTTGTATCCACTTTGTTCCTTCTCACTTTGTTTTCGCGCAGTAAAGGTACTTGTTATAAATAAGGTCATTTTTTGTACGACAAGTCAAGTTTTAACCATTGGATCATGCTGATTTTTGGAAATGTGTTGGGAATAGGAGTCTTCTAGATCGTGTCAAAATTTGAAGACGATTGGAGTTCGGGAAGGACTCGGTATCTTCGAATTGGTACAAAGAGTTTGTTCCCGCGTAGAAAAGGTATTTCTTGTAGATAGGGTCACTTATTTGTACGAAAAGTAAAGTTATAACCGTTGGATGATGCTGATTTTTGGTTATGTATTGCCAATAGAAGTCTTATAGACCCTATAAAAAATTGAAGACAATCGGAGTTCGAGAAGGACTCGGTCTCCTCAGATTTCTACAAAGAGTTTTTCCCACGTAGGAAACGTACTTGCATACAACAATATTGACAAATGAACTTATAGCTGTTGGATTTTCATGAATTCTGGATATGTTTTCCCTCCAAATGTTTTCTAACTTTCATCTAAATTTAAGGTCGATCAGAAATCGTGAAGGCCTCCATTTACTTTAATGGCTACAAAGGACATTTCGACTATAATTACACGATAGATGAATTTATTCTTGATGATCCTATGTCCGACAAAGATGAACTTTGAATATGTTCTTCCCCATAGTAAGACCTATCTATTGACCAAACTTCAGATCATTTTAACTTTGAGAAGGCCTCCATTTGATCACTCGAAACAATCTTCTAGTTTTTTTAATTTTTGGAGATCCGACTGTCGTATCGAGCTGATTTTCGAGTATGCTACTCCTTATGACAATGTATAACAACCCTAAAAGTTTGAGGATGATCAGAAATGCATAACTCTCCTTTCACAAGTTTTCAGAAGTTTTGACGATTTTCGGTTCCGGCAGTTTTCGGCAATTCTCGTAATTTCACTTTTGGGAGTCCTTCCAGCTTCCTTCTTTGACCTATATTACATGTACAAAGTATGTGTGCATCTAGGAATACTCGTGCATGCATGTGTGTTCATTTTTTTGGAGATCAAGATTCTCGCGGGGGTCGCCAAATGAGGTATTCACAACAGCAAGGGCATCGGACCTCTTTTCAGCAATCTTGGCCACCAATTCAGGAGTCACATTGATCTTTGAGGGAGCTTCCAGTTCATTGAGCTCCTCAGGCCTTTGCAGAGACAACTCCTTGCACTTGTAGAAACTAGTTACAAAGGAGTCAAAAATCTTTAATAATGGGCCCTTGGAGCTACAGAAATCTTCAACGGCCTGGACTTTTACTGCAGGAAGGGACTCCTTCAGCTCTTTTAGCTAAAATAGGACTTCCCATATCTTTGCTGAATAAATGTCAGTCTCACCGCTTGAATGCAAATTGGCTGAACTGCACGCTAGAGTTCTCTCGAAGAAAGACCTATCTCCTGGGCGAGCGTTGGAAGAAAGACCTACTTATATGTTTGTTTACTAGGCATCACTCTAAAACATTTCTTTCTAGCGGGTCTCACTCTGTCTATTGTGTCCCGTATGGCTTATCTGTATCAGGTTCAATTCCTTTTGTTTGATAAGGAGATTCGTAAGTGAATCACATCGAGTGCAAGGCAGGTTTGAAAGTTGAGCCCGATTACTACTTAGGCCTGCCTTAGCTTCTTCCCTTTTTTTGCGCTCCAGCTCTACAGACCTTTGGCTATCTCAGACGTAGGCCCGGCGGCTTGGAAGTCTCTTTTGGCGTTGATTAGCTCGAATTTAAAACTGAAGGCCTTCTGCTTCATGGCCTTATGCTTTTGCCCCATCGTTTTGTATACAGACTCCAGTCGGGCGAAAATGGTGTTGAAGTTGTCTACCTTGCCTTTTAGGCCTTCAGTTTCTGACAAAGCGTTGCTCAGCTATCATAGCATCATCTTCTTGTCATTTTCATCCCTCTCAAGATCACTCTTGGTAACATAGTGCCCGTTCTGAGTTTTGTTGAGCTCCTCTTAATGAGCTGTATGGCCAGCTGTGCTCGAGCCCTCTTCAGCCAGGCTGAGGGTTGAGAAAAAGAGGTTCATGGCCTGAAAAGAAGTGTGAAGAGACAAATTATACTCAAAGAACTTGAAAAGCGGAGCCTAGAATGAATATACAAACACCTGACTCATGTGAAGGCTAAATGAGCTAGCCGATGAGTTCATTCCCCGTTCCTTTGCCTGCTCTAGTACCTTCTGTGATAGGGGAGGGAGAGAATAGCCTTGCACGAAGAAAGCATAGCTACCTTGAAGGCTGGGATCAGGTGTGCCCTCCTCAGTTTGCCCACGTCCGAAAGTCTGCTTAGGGGCATCCTTGGCCCTAGTTATAATTACCTCCTCTTCCTCTAACCCAAGCTCTTCAGCACCTACGGAGATTTTATCAGTAGGACTAGGAGCTCTGTCCTTTGAAGTCCCATTTCTCTCCAAGGCTGTTTTCTCTGGGCTGAGTAGATGAAGGTCTTCCAATGGGGCGTTCATAAGCTCCACTCAACTCTGTGCATTCTCTGGTGGGGAGATGATAGGCCTTGCAATGACCGTTTGGGTTGGCTGGGAGACCTTGGGCAGTTTCGAGATGGCCTCCCTAACTCTATCAGGTCCCTTAGACCTCTTCAACGGGGGCAAACCCCTGGACAGCGCGGTCCTTTTCTTGGTCGTCTTCTCAATGTTCATCTTGAAAACCAGGGATGAGAAAAAAAGCAGAGAATGTCAGAGTTAGCAAAAAGCAAGGGCTGTGATCGGAGTTATATAGAGAAAAAAAAGAAAACATATTGAAGACTCATTTTTCTTGGGCATTACGCGCACCTGTTGAAAGGGGGGCACAGTTAAAACCCTGTCCCCAGGGGAGACAGGCAGGATTTCCCCTTGATTGCCTTTTTGTGGAACCCCAACTCCAGGAACCTGGTCGCCACTCCCATTCTGAGTGGCTTTTGAGGCGTGGAGCCCTGGGTCGTTTTGTTCAGAGGGCAAGAGCATGTCCAAGGTAGGAAAGTCCTCAATGATGAGGACATTGGGCTCTGTGTTGATGGGCTTGGGGCCTAGTCCATACCTCCACAACATTCTGGGGCTACGATGTCGGCGTAGTGTTTGAGAAAGAAATTCTTGGTATCTTCCATCCATAACATTTTCACCAAAATGGGCTTCTTCTCTTTGACTGCAAAGTGTGGGACAAGGAGAAGAAATCAGCGTGAAATGCATAATAAAGAGTTATTTGACACTGAAAAAGAAACTTACTGACAGAGTTCGGCTTCGAGAGCCAGCATTTGAGGTCGTGGATACTGGGACACCTCGAGTCATACTCCCAGTCCTCCCTTGAGACGAAGAAGAATCACTTCTTCCAGTTAGGGATGCTGTCAGTGAGGCTGTAAATGATCTTTGAAGCCCCTGACCTCATGCGGCAATTGAAGACACCTTTGTTTTTTCCGCCGCTGTCCTTGGGCTGGAAGAGGGAGATGAACTCCTCAATAGTGATATCGTGACTACCAGCGGAAATAGCCCTAAAGATCAACATCGATCCTATCAGACAGGACCACATGTTGGGGCTAACTTATGCAGGCGCGAAATCCATAGTCGCCAATAACTCCTAGACATGATCATCTATGGGGAACCTCAGCCCATGTTCGAAGGCGGCCTCACAGAAGCAGACCTCTCCAGGTCTGTAATAGCATGCTCTCTCTTCTGGACCTGGAGCCCTCATCCTGACTGAATCAGGAATCTGGTACGCCTTCTTAAAGATTGGAATGTCAGGGGCAGAGAAGGTCGAAGAGATACGGAAGTTGGCCAGAGAGCTAAGATACTCTGAATATTTCTCGATGGCCTTCAGGTCCTTGGACACGCAAGGGGGAAAACAAACATGAGCCAACTCTCCTTCACTATCTAAGTTTTCTATGAACCTCACATCAGAAATAGGGTTTGGGACATCCCCCTCAAAGGAGCCCTGCTCTGTGTTGGAAGGGACCACCTGACCCTGGGTCTGGTTGGTGAAGTGCTCTATCAAAATTGCTAAAGTGTGGAGAGGAGAGGAAGGTGCAAAATGGGGAATGAGCTTGATGAAGTTTTATAGAGATACGCTAGAAAACCTCTTAAAGGAGTTTTCTGAAGGAGGTTTTGATGTGAATCGCCACCGTATTTCTATCCGATATGACGAATCCGCGACCCTTGACGTTGAATACGTAAGAACCTTGGAATCACGCGAAGATGATGGAGGTGGAACCTCGACCCAACCCCAAAAATGAGAATGAACCTTGGTATAGTCGAAGACAAACAATTAATTGATGGATTAATTGATTGATCAGTCGAAGAACAACAAGAATATTATTCTGGCTGTTCGATGTGTTCTTGAACACAAGAGGTGAAAGCTCTCAAATTCGTATTAGATAATAAGCTGCCTCATACAATAGAGCTGCCTCCTTTAAATAGGGGGAGAACAAGAAAACCCTAAACAAACCCTAAAAACGAAAATAATAAAACAAGCCCAATTCTAAGGCAACAAAATAATGAAAAACTCTAAACAAGCCCAAAACACACTCTTAGCAGGCCCATCACTCTAAATACTAATTATACATACTCCTTGGGCTTTAAATTATGCAAATAAATAAAACAATAATAAAAAGGCCTAATTATTCTACGTCTTCTTGGCTAAGCATTATTCTCCATTCTCGTTCTCCATCTCCTTGAATACTTCTCCAAGCTCCAGCTTTATTCATCAACTCTTGGACCACGATCATGAGTGCTTCCTTGATCTTCTTAGCTCTAGCTCGGGTGATTGGACCACTTGGAACCCGGATGGGATCTGCATAGTCTTCACTCCATGATCCAGCTCGTGTGCTATCCTCAAGCTCATCATTCCCCTCCTCTTGAAAAGGAATTATCCTCAATTCGTCACCTGTACTAAACGAACTTAGGTCAGCGACATTAAATGTAGCACTTACATTATACTCACCTGGTAGATCAAGTTTATATGCATTGTCATTGATCCTTTGCACAACTTGAAACGGTCCATCTCCTCTCGGTAAAAGCTTAGAACACCGTTGAACTGGAAAGCGTTCCTTCCTTAAGTGCAACCAAACCCAATCTCCTATTTCGAAAACCACCTTCTTCCTTCCTTTGTTGGCCTGTCGTACATACTGCTCGGTTCTTCTCTCAATGTTTTGCTTTGCCTTCTCATGAATCTTTCTAACAAACTCAGCTTTCTTCCTGCCATCTAGGTTAGCATGCTCAACAGGTAATGGTAATAAATCCAAAGGAGCCAACGGATTAAAACCAAACACAATCTCAAAAGGAGAAAACTTAGATGCAGAATGAACAGATCGATTATATGCAAACTCAACATGAGGCAAACATTCTTCCCACTCTTTCAAGTTCTTCTTAATTATGGCACGCAACAAAGTGGATAAAATTCTGTTTACTACTTCCGTTTGACCATCAGTTTGGGGGTGACATGTAGTAGAAAACAATAATTTAGTACCCAGCTTTTCCCACAAAGTCTTCCAAAAGTAGCTCAAAAACTTTGCATCCCTATCAGAAACTATGGTTCTAGGCATGCCATGCAAACGCACAATTTCTTTGAAGAACAAATTAGCAATTCGTGGTGCATCATCAGTTTTATGACAAGCAATGAAATGAGCCATTTTAGAAAATCTATCAACCACCACAAAAACAGAATCATTCCCATGTTTAGTCCTAGGCAAACCCAACACAAAATCCATAGAAATATCAACCCAAGGGTCACTAGGAATGGGTAATGGAGTATACAAACCATGGGGATTTAACTTAGACTTTGCCTTCTTACAAGTAACACATCTCTCACATATTCTTTCAACATCTCTTTTCATGTGAGGTCAAAAGAAGTGTTCTTGCAATACTCCTAAAGTCTTAGCTATACCAAAGTGTCCCATTAAACTCCCACCATGCGCTTCTTTCACAAGCAATTCGCGCAATGAACATTTAGGCACACAAAGTTTGTTTTCACGCATTAGAAATCCATCATGCCTAAAGTACTTATCAAATGCCAATTTTTCACATGCATTGAATATATCTTGAAAATCAGCATCATCACAATACAAATCTTTGATGTATTCAAATCCAAGCAATTTAGCATCTAAAGTAGCAATTAAAGTATACCTGCGTGATAAAGCATCCGTTACAACATTCTCTTTACCTTGCTTGTACTTGATCATATATGGAAATGTCTCTATGAACTCCACCCACTTGGCATGGCGCTTGTTTAGCTTTTGATGCCCCTTCAAGTGCTTCAATGATTCATGATCCGTGTGAATCACGAACTCCTTTGGCCAAAGATAGTGCTGCCAAGTATCCAACGCTCTCACCAACGCATAAAGCTCCTTGTCGTAGGTAGGGTAATTTAAAGTCGCCCCACCTAGCTTCTCACTAAAGTACGCTATTGGTCTTCCTTCCTGCATAAGAATAGCACCAATTTCATTTCCTGAAGCATCGCATTCAATTTCAAAAGTCCTTCTAAAGTTAGGTAAAGACAACAAAGGGGCGTTACTTAGCTTGCTTTTTAGTAACTCGAATGCCTTCTCTTGCTCCTCTCCCCATTTGAATCCCACATTCTTTTTTATCACTTCAGTCAACGGCGCCTCAATAGTACTAAAGTCCCTCACGAAACGCCGATAGAAACTAGCAAGTCCATGAAAACTCCGCACTTGCCCAACACTTGTAGGACTTTTCCATTCTTGAATAGCCTTCACCTTTTCTTTATCAACCTGAATCCCTTGTGCACTCACAACAAAACCAAGAAACACAAGCTTATCTGTGCAAAAGGTGCACTTTTTCAGGTTAGCATATAATTTCTCCTTTCGCAAGACATCCAAAACAGATTTTAATTGAATTACGTGGTCATCTAGACTCTTGCTATAGATAAGAATATCGTCAAAATAGACTACAACAAATCTGCCTATAAAAGGTCTCAAAACATGGTTCATTAATCTCATGAAAGTGTTAGGTGCATTAGTCAAACCAAAAGGCATAACTAACCATTCATATAATCCATATTTTGTTTTAAAGGCTGTTTTCCATTCATCTCCTTCTTTCATCCTAATTTGATGATATCCACTTTTCAAATCAATTTTATAGAATATACTAGACCCATGCAACTCATCAAGCATATCATCTAAACGTGGAATGGGGTGACGATATTTTACCATGATATTATTTATGGCTCGGCAGTCCACGGACATTCTCCATGTTCCATCCTTCTTCGGCACTAGCAAAACTGGCACCGCACATGGGCTCATACTCTCTCTCACATACCCCTTCTCCAACAGCTCCGTAACTTGCCTTTGAAGTTCCTTCGTTTCCTCTGGATTACTCCTATAGGCTGGCCGGTTTGGAATGGAGGCTCCGGGTACAAAATCAATTTGGTGTTCTATTCCTCGGATGGATGGTAAACCGCTTGGCGTATCCTCCGGGAAGACGCCACCAAAATCCTGCAACAAAGAGACAATAACACTAGGCAAAGAAGAATTTAGCTCGTTAGTATTCAAAATCGCTTCTTTGTATACAAGTACAAGAAGCTGATTACAAAGCATCGCTCTTTACACTTCACTAGCTCTCGCATAGAAATTCTTTTGCCTCCTCTCAAACTTACTCTCAATAGTCACTGGTTTTTCCACTCTACTATCTTTTTTCTCAAATTCTTTTTTTTTCCCTCACTCTCTTTCTTTTCCTCACCACTATCTCTCTTTTTCTTTTCAGCTCTCCGTTGCTCCTCCTCACTTTGCAACTTCAACTGATCGGCATAGGCTTGCTGTGGCGGTAAAGGTGCAAGAATGATTGTTCTCTTATTCATCTCAAATGAATATTTATTGGTGAAGCCATCATGTTTAACTCTTCTATCATATTGCCATGGTCTTCCCAACAACATATGGCCAGCTTGCATGGGAACCACGTCACAAAGCACTTGGTCCTCGTACCTACCAATGCTAAAGGACACCAAAACCTGCTTGTTCACCCTCACTTCACCGCTATCATTCAACCATTGCAGCTTGTAAGGCCTCGGGTGCTTAGTCGTGTGCAATGCTAGCTTCTCCACCATTGTCGTGCTAGCCACATTAGTACAACTTCCTCCGTCTATCACCAAACTACACACCTTGCCTAGCACTAGGCACCTAGTGTGGAAAATATTCTCGCGCTGCTCCTCATCCTCCTTTGCTTGCGTGCTAAGCGCTCTTCTTGCAACTAATAACTCACCCTGTATGGCGCTCTCCTCTTCTTCGACATCCTCTAAAGGTGGCATAGCTTCAACGCCTTCTTCATCCGTCTCATATTCCCCATTATCCAGAAGCATCATTACTCTCTTATACGGGCATTAAGTGGAAACATGGCCTCTCCCTTGACACTTCCAACATATAATGTCCCTGTTTCAGGTAGTAGGAGTATTAGTGGTGTTAGGGGCTGTCTTAGCTTGAACTTCTGATTTTGAATCAACCTTCAGTCTCGGAGTGGTTGCTTTGTCATCCTTCTTCCACGGACTTTGTTTCCATGGAGTAGAATAAGAACTTTGGTTTGGCTTGAAACCACCCCTCCTCTTGAGCTGCCTCTCTATTTTAATTGCCGTGTGCACCATATCTTCAATCTCAACATATGGCTGCAATTCAACCGCGTTGGCAATTTCCCGGTTTAACCCACTCAAGAACCGCGCCATGGTAGCTTCTCTATTTTCATCAACCTTGGCCCGAATCATAGACACTTCCATCTCCTTATAGTATTCGTCAACACTACGATTTCCTTGCGTAAGCCCCTGCAATTTTTGGTACAATTCTCGATAATAGTGATCGGGTACAAACCACTTCTTCATCAACCGCTTCATCTCATCCCAAGTCTCCACGGGCCCTTCATCACTACGCCTTTGCTCTATCATCAAGCGATCCCACCAAACAAGTGCATAATCGAAAAATTCAATAGCCGCCAATTTCACCTTCTTAGACTCGGAGTAATTATGGCAAACAAATACTAATTCGACTTTCTTGATCCACTCAAGATAGGCCTCGGGGTCATTTTTTCCTTGGAATGATGGAATCCTCATTTTGATCCCATTCATGTTGTCATCCTCTACCATTCCGTCGGTTAGCGATTACCGAATCGACATCGCTATCCCCATCGTCAAAGCTATCTCGGTAATAATTATCAAAATCAGCCCTCCGTTCCCTAGGGTGCGGTCTCCCACTTCTTTGAGCATTATATGATTTGCCGGATTGCTCAATTTGAGTGCTCTCAACTCTATCTACCTTCACCCACATTCTCTTCAATTCCTCACTCATCTCTTCCACCTGCTCCTTAAAGCCACCCAACTCCTCTCTCATCATCTTTTGTAAGGTGCTCGTCATGGCTTCTTGGAATAACCTAGGATCGAAACTCAACATATTGCTGCAAAATAGAGGTTAGCACAATATAAAGAAATAAATTTTCCTCACTGCACTCCCTTACGTGTTTCGCTCAAAAAATAATATCACTCTGATTTTACCGCTCGTGTTTAGTTCTCAATGTATTGATATTCCTCTTAATTTTCACTTTTTGGAACTTTAAATGAATCAAAAAGCAAGAACCCTTTTCTTGGCTGCCCAAATAGACCAATCACAACCCAAATAGATCAATTGTATGCTAGGACAAGTACGTTTTCACCAAGAACTCAAGAAACAGGAATCCCAATGAAATATGGACAAAATACGAAGCTAAATTTCGAAAAAAATGAGCGAAAATTTAGTCTCATGAAAAAGTGATTTTTGGAACCCTTGGAACCTATAGAATCTGAATGCTAAAAGAAATAAAGTCAAATTTCAGAATTTTTTGTACTCTTTTTTTTCCTGACCTAGAATCACAAGTCTAGGGTTTTATCCCAGCCGCCACAACTTTCAACAGCCGCAATATTAACTTAACCCAGAATCAAGAAAATCGCAACTAGAGATTATTGCAAACAACAAATCGAACTCTACTTTAATCTGGACAGATTATGAATGGACAGATTTGCAAATATGGTTTAGCAACGAAATTGAAGATTTCGACTTTGAACAACACAGATGAAACAAAATAAGCAGATCCGTGATAAGTAGATCTATAACCAGATTCGAAAGTTACTTAGCAAGAACAGATTCTTAAAAATAGGAACAGATTCGTAAGAGCAAGATCCGAAATAGCAAGAACAGATTCGTTATAGCAAGAACAGATTCGTAAGAGCAAGATCCGAAATAGCAAGAACAAATTCGTTATAACAAGAATAGATTCGTAAGAGCAAGAACAGATTCGTAATAACAAGAACAGATTTGTAAGAGCAAGATCTAAAACAGCAAGAACATATTCGTAATAACAAGAACAGATTAAATAAACCTGGATAGAAAGAATCGCTCTGATACCAATGATGTGAATCGCGACTGTATTTCTATCTGATATGACGAATCCGTGACCCTTGACGTTGAATACGTAAGAACCTTGGAATCACGCGAAGATGATGGAGGTGGAACCTCGACCCAACCCCAAAAATGAGAATGAACCTTGGTATAGTCGAAGACAAACAATCAATTGATGGATTAATTGATTGATCAGTCGAAGAACAACAAGAATATTATTCTGGCTGTTCGATGTGTTCTTGAATACAAGAGGTGAAAGCTCTCAAATTTGTATTAGATAATAAGCTGCCTCATACAATAGAGCTGCCTCCTTTAAATAGGGGGAGAACAAGAAAACCCTAATAAAACCCTAAACAAACCCTAAAAACGAAAATAATAAAACAAGCCCAATTCTAAGGCAACAAAATAATGAAAAACTCTAAACAAGCCCAAAACACACTCTTAGCAGGCCCATCACTCTAAATACTAATTATACATACTCCTTGGGCTTCAAATTATGCAAATAAATAAAACAATAATAAAAGGGCCTAATTATTCTACGTCTTCTTGGCTAAGCATTATTCTCCATTCTCGTTCTCCATCTCCTTGAATACTTCTCCAAGCTCCAGCTTTATTCATCAACTCTTGGACCACGATCATGAGTGCTTCCTTGATCTTCTTAGCTCTAGCTCGGGTGATTGGACCACTTGGAACCCGGATGGGATCTGCATAGTCTTCACTCCATGATCCAGCTCGTGTGCTATCCTCAGGCTCATCAGGTTTATAAGACAGAACGGCAGAGAGCAGGAGAAGTGAAGGGTTTGAGAGCTCTAAAGTGCTTAAGGCTCGAGAGAAGAAGAAATAGAAAATAGAAAATCCTCCTAAGGCGAAAGGGTTTTTATATAAAGTGTGTGGGAGAAGTTAAGTGTCTTTTTAAAAGCCTTAACTGTCATCTCGCAGACCCACTGCCACAGGTTTACACATTCTCTAAGGAATACGGAACGGCCAAGCACGACCTCATCAAACAGTAACAGTCACATCAAAAAAGCTCGGGGTTAAAAGGCAAGTCCTCAAACCAAGTCAGAGACTCCTGTATTCAAGATATCACCAGATCCGATGTAGATACTGAAATCGACCTCCACCAGGATCTCCCAATATAAGTCGTTCATCAAACAGAGCTCAAAAATCCTTCCCAAAATTGAACAAGAGTTCTTATCCTTACCAATCAGCTCCTCTAAACTAAATGTCAAGGATATAGGGAAATTGCTGGTGCAAATTATTAATTCAATTTACCCCACTAACCTCGAGCTGACACGTGGCCGTCCACGACAGCTATCAGACCTGCTTCAGTGCGAGGAGCTCGAAGGAGCCCTGTTGAGACATTGTAAGAAGGATAGAGCCCCTCAAAAACTGGGTACCCACTCGAGAGTCGATTAAGTACAACGAATTGCGAGGCCCGGGCTCTAGAGCTCTTTTGGAAAGCTCTAGAGTTTTTTCGGAGAGCTCTTGAGCTCTCTTTTGCCTAACCACTATGCTAGAGTTGTTAACAGAAGCATGGGTACGTGATTGCCACCTACTTTATAGAGCGCGCAAAACACCCCCCCCCCCCCCCCCCCACTTTCATTAAATTCATGGAGAAGCAAGATGAGAGTTGGTACTGATCGAAGCATGGCCCCAGACCTGCTCTGGGAGCTCTGGCCACACGTCTCCTCCACTCATATATATACAAGAAGTATTTACTTCTCCCACCAACCAAGTCCTAACAGAGAAAAAACAAGCTTCGAGTTAGTAAGATCGAAAGAAAAACAAGAGGATCATTAAACACTAACACAAGTGTGAGATATCGAGCTCTGTAACCCGCTTCAGAGAGATTAACTCTGAGTGGCTTAACCTTCATCTTATCGTAACCTTGTGAGGACAAAAGAGTTAGATAGACTTTTGTGAGCTTTGTAATAATTGTTTGTTGATCATTAATACAAGGCAAGCCGAGCCGATCTCCTAGCTCTATTCCATTGGAGATGACTAACTCGTATCTTCATACGAGGCCAATCTCCTCTATAAATCTTTAATACTCTTAAATTCAGCACCCTCGTCATTCTAATAATTTGCTGTAACTATTTGACTGTGTGGTCTAAAATACCCCTCCAGATTTTAGCACCAACATATATAAAACAAATTTAGGGTTCTAGCACATCAAATTTAGGGTTCTAAAGCAATCAATCAAACAAACTTACTTGGGCAATTAGAGTAAAAGATTGACGACTCTGACTAGTAGAATATCGACAAGTCTAAGTAAAAGATTGACGACTTTGTGATGGTGTTGTGCAGAAGAAAGGGAAAAAAGGAGATAATTGTCCACTTGTTTAAATTGTAAAGAGAAGGGGTATTGTGACCAATCTGAAAACTGACCGATATAATTAAACTGCTCTAATCGATCCAATAAAAATCGAATCGAAAGAAACCGAAACATAATAGATTTGGGTTTGGGTTGTAAACTCGAACCGAATAGAGCCAAACCGAATTAATATTCTTTGCTTAATTGTATTATGTATTTGATTTACCTATCTATTTATGATTGTGTTTATGCATGCATAGTTATATATGTTATTCTTATGTATGCAATGCAATTATAACTAAATATAATCATTTCACCGGGCAACTCTTTTCCTTGTCTAATTGTCTTATGCCTTAGTTTCTCTCACTTAATTGTGGCATTCTAATATATGGGTATTCTTCTAATATACCATTGTCAGCATGGTCACGCAAACACGAATGCTTATACACATATACAATAATACTACTAAACCTTTTAGGACTTTTTTTTGCTTGTTTTATGGATTGTTTTTAGGCAATCTTACGGACTATTTTAATATTGATTTGTAAATGTTTAATGTTGCATTATTATATTAAATTGAATTTTTTAAAAAATATGCATAAAATCAGAATTAAAATAAAATCGAAAAGTTTAGGATGGGTTTGGGTTTCAAAGATTTAGGTGATGTTTGGTTGATATTTTGAGTTGAGTTTTTAAAATTTGGTGTTTGGTAGAATTGGAAGTACGTTGAAAAGTGAATTTGAGTTTTGTTTGAGTTTTTTTTAACCAACTAAAAAATCTCATAAAAAAATTCAAAAAATAGTCACAATTGATCTTATTTTATAGATCTCGACGAGTAGGTTTCAAATATATATATTTTTTTATCTGATTTTGATTTTTGGATTTAAAGTTATGATATTTTAAAAAAAAAATTTAGAGAGAGAAAGTAAAGTGAAATAAATTTTAGGAAGTGTAAAAATAAAGTTAGTTTTAAGTTGAGTTTTTAAAATTTTGAAAAAAAAAAACACCTACCAAACAGGGCCTTAGAAACTGAACCGAACCAAACCCTAACTTTTAAATTCAAGTTGGGTATGGATTTCCCTAATTTACACCCTGACCGAAACCAAAAACACTCCTAGTAAAGATAAAGTGCATGCGTGGTTATTTTGTTTGCATTGTAAAGAGAGTGTGAGCGGTTAATTATAGTTACTTTATAATCACTATAGTTAATATTAACTAAATATTAATTAATAGTGATTAATTTAAAATTACATAGTAAAGTGTTGGGAGTGTTAATAAGAATAAAAAATTGAGTTACAAAAAAATTAAATAATTAATTAAATAAAAATAAAACTTACTTAACATAAAATTAATTAAGTAATAAAATTTAAAACTCTAAATTTTCGAAGTCTTCCATAAAGCAAAACGTAAAGAAATATAATTAAAGAAAAACAATTGAGATGAAGGAGAGAGAGAGAGAGAGAGAGAGAGAGAGAGAGAGAGAGAGAGAGAGAGAGAGAGAGAGAGAGACTAGCCGCGAAACTAGACCGGAGAAACCGCGTAAATGGACTAGCCGCGAAACTGCCAAGATGGAGAGGAGCAGATCTAAGTCAACCAATACCCCCCAATATTAATTAACTAACTGTTTTTCTCCCCTTCGAATTTAATATACTACATGCATAATACACTCTATGTGTATACACGCCTCATCTCCATGCACACATTATGCCTGATCTCAATGCACACATAAATCTTAAAGTCATAATAAAAAAAAGGTTATAGCTCAATGCTTAGGGGGTTATTATTAGTAACAAAGAAGTTATAGGTTCGAGTTTCGACATTAACATATTTTTTTATAAAATTATTATAAAAAAAAACTACATTACAAAAAGAAAAAAATTGGATTGACGATTATCCTTTTAGTCTTGAAATTCTGTATGTAATTTTTTTTCACAATAATTTTTATTTTTTTTAAGTAAAGTTCACAATAAATTTTACAATATAGATATTTCAAAAATATAAATTTTATTAAAATTCAATTTTTGAATTAAAAATGGTGGGATGAGAAATTTTCTTCTTTTTTTTTTCAAAAAAAATCCCGATGTTGGGATAAGAAATTATAAAGTAGAGAGAGATTTCTAATTTCAAAAGAGTGAAGGGAAGATTTGGGTGTAGTGTGTTGAGTGTATAAGCATTCATAAGCAAAAACAAACATCTCCTTAGAGTAAGGCTATTTTCAATGGTTATTTCTATTTATACAAATTTTTACGATAGAAAAGAAAAATAGAAAATATGCTTCAATGAAGGTTTTTATAACCATTTCTATGTGAAGTCGAAGTTAAGTTACATAAAAATTTTCAATGTATCATGGCACATATTCATTGAATATAAGAAATCCATTAGTTTTCTCTCATTCTTAAATAAATGCCAAGTAAGATCGGAATGGCAAAATTGGAGAAATTTTATTTGAGAATTAGTGAGTTTCTTATATAAATGTGCCAGGTCACATTGAAAATTTCTATCACAATTTTTACATGTAAAAATGCTTATAAATTTTTTCTATATAATTCACGTTCCACCTCATATAAAAATAGCTATAGAAATGACAATTGAAGCACTTTTTTTTTCTCTTTCTCTTTCTCTTTTTAATATAAAAATTTACTTAGATATAAATGGCCATTTAAAATGAATTTTTAAATAGGGAATAGTAGTTGACTTTTGTGATCAATAATACAGATAGATGATTCGACGACAAAATATTATTACTTAATTAAGTAGTGTGGTGCCGTAGAACAATGCTACGCAAGACTCCCAAGCTGCCAGGCTTGTTCCTCGTCTTTTATTGGAATTTTCCAAGTTCTGCTTATTTTCACATTGATTATTTATTTATTGGTTATAATAGGTTGAATATTGAATTGATAAAAATATTTTAAAATATATAATTAATTTTTATATATCATTTTTAACTTTTTCCAAACACCGAAACAGAATGAAAAAATATTTTAGACAAAATTTGACTTGAAAACATAATTATTAAATTTGATTCAATATTGGCTTGAAAACATAAAAAATATTCTTGACTCTGCCATTGGAGATGGCCTTAGAAAATTTTATTTAAAACCTTTTTATCTATGTAATTATATTATCAAATAAATATATATAATAATATATATGATAGAAATAAATTTATAAAAAATACCCATAAGAGATTTTCAAATAGGGAATGGTAGTCAACTTTGGTGACTGATAATATAGATGGATGATTAGGACAAAATATTATTAATTAGCATGGTACGCAGGACTCCCAAGCTGCCAGGCTGCTTCCTTCTCATTTCTTCGAATTTTCGAAGTTATGCTACATATGCTTTCTGTGGGTTTAATAATACTTCCTTCTATCATAATCTTCTTTCAGTAGCAGCTCTTCTGTTTTTCTCATGGGCTTCCATTTTGGCCTTGTAAACATGATTGCAACTGCAGTGATAATTATAATCACTGTATTGAATATCATTGTCTATAAACTTCGACAACTTCGCGACACAAACTTTGCCAAGAATTCGGACATTTCGTCATCCCAACAAATAGCAGAAGCAAACCTTGGCGAGAATTTAGAAGTATTAACACCGCAACAACACCAGGAAGTGAACCTTGGCGAGGATTCAAGCATACCACCGTCGTTGAAATTAGAACAATTATGCCGTCACTTTTCACTTGCTCAAATCCTAATGGCCACAAACAACTTTGACGATGCATTAATCATTGGTCAGGGTGGATTTGGGAAGGTGTACAAAGGGGTCATCGATGATGGGACAGTTACTGTTGCCATAAAGAGGTTAAGTCCTACGTCCAAACAAGGGGCACCCCAATTTTGGACAGAGGTGGATTTGCTTTCTAAATTTCGGCACAGCCATCTTGTTTCACTAATTGGTTACTGTAACAATCGCAATGAGATGATACTTGTTTATGAGTACATGGCTCGTGGAACCCTCGCGGATCATCTGTACAAACTTGGTCCGAATGGTAATAATTCTCTAACCTTGTCTTGGGTGCAGCGCGTAAAGATTTGCATTGGGGCAGCACGGGGTTTGGATTACCTTCATACCGGTACGGGTATCCATGATAGGGTCATTCATCGTGACTTGAAGAGCTCAAACATTCTATTGGATGATAGCGGGGCAGCTAAGGTATCAGATTTTGGGCTGTCTAAAATTGGCCCCGCAAATCAGTCTGCCTCCTCCTCATCACATGTCAGTACCAACGTCAAAGGCACATTTGGGTATGTGGATCCTGAGTATTTGATGACCCACAGACTAACTCGAAAGTCTGATGTTTACTCCTTTGGCGTTGTCTTGTTAGAAGTGTTGTCCGGGAGGCGGGCTGTAGATTTAAAATGCTGTGAGGAGCAGTGGGGTCTTGCTGGATGGGCCAAAGAATGCATAAAGAAAGGAGAACTAGATCAGATTATTGACCCGAATTTGAGATGGCAAATCTTGCCAAATTCTTTGACAGCATTTGTGAAAATAGCAGATCAATGCTTGCATTATCGTTCGAAAAAACGCCCTACAATGGCTGAGGTGGTGGCCTCGCTTGAGTCCGCGTTGGCATTGCAAGAGAGAAGAGATTCTTCAATGTTTGAGGCGGATTTTTTGAATTTAGGAGGGACTTTTGACAATCAAGAGAATCTGGATAATTCCTTACTAGAATCCGAGGTGAATAATGGTGGTGATGGTGAGCATCTGGGTGAAGAGATAGATAATATTTTGTCATCTGGTGAGGCAAGCAATTTGCAGTCTCGTGTAAGGCCTGCCAGAATGACACCGTTCAAAAGGATGGTGCGGCTGTTTTTCTTTGGGAAATCTCGAGGTAAACCTATACTCCTCATTTATTTTATTTTTTCACTTCATAACCTTAGAAAATGTAAGGTACATTCTACTAGGGGTGGAATTTTTAAACAAGAACTGACCAAACTAAACTCAAATTAACGGCTACAGAACCAAAGGTGTTTCTGAGTGGTTCTTTGGGGGAGGGGAGGAAGATCGAACCCAATAGCATAGATTGTGCACATTAATGTTAATGAGTCATAACCAATCTAAGCAGATGAAAATAATGAATAAGAACATCCAGTGTCATATGGTTTTACTAATTAATTAAAATGCACATTATATGAGACTCGATAATTATAACTATAGAAGTATGTATATACATGTCCTCGCTGTGTCTTGTCTTAATTGATGCGACCGAGTCATATCAAGCATGAATAGACTAAGATTCTAGTGCTCAATCAGTTAAAAAAAATTCTATCTATGTCTTTGTAATGATTAAAGTATTATATTGATTCCCATTCTGAGTTTTTATTTTGTTGAAGCAGCAAGTGAAATAAGCAACTTGGAATCCCTACAATATGACTTTGGTACTCTTAAGGTTGCAACAGATAATTTCTCTGATGCTAACAAGCTTGGAAATGGTGCATTTGGAGTTGTGTTCAAGGTAAAAACTTAATGATCCATTTGTTGTTTCTGTAAAAGTGGTTCACATATGTTTAACAGTTAATTCTTTGGTTATATCTTCAGGGTAGGCTACAAGATGGTCGAGTTATAGCTGTGAAAAGGTTATCTTCTAATTCTGGAGAAGCTGAAACAGAATTTAGAAATGAGGCGTCATTAGCGGCAAAGCTTCAACATAGGAACTTGGTTCGGCTTCTGGGATTCTGCTCGAAAGGAACAGAAAGGCTCCTTGTCTCCGAGTTTGTTCCCAATGGCAGTCTTGACTACTACTTGCGTGGTATGATAGCTCAATTGCTGCTTATATAAAACTCATCCTGTGGATAAAATTTATCAAACCTCAATTTTATATTCTTTTTTTTTTTATCAGAAACGAAACTTATATTGAGAAAAGAAATCAATACAAGCAAAGAGGGACTGATGGTTTACAAGAAGTCAACCAGAAGCCCCAAAGAAAAAGAAAGCACCAAACAACCACCATTAACTAAACATGGAGATAAAAAATAAACAGAAAAAACAAACAACTAATTGACTCCCCATCTCTCAAATAAACATGGAGATAATTATTTTATTACGAAGCATAAATTTGATATTCACAAAGTTTTGGTTATTTAAATGATGCTCTTACTAAGAAATTTTCTTTCGTTGGTTGTGCAGATCCAATCAAGTGTGCAACCTTGGCTTGGGAACGGCGTTATAAAATCATAAGAGCTGTTGCTCAGGGGCTTCTTTATCTTCACGAAGATTCTCCTGTGCGGATTATTCATCGTCATGTCAAACCTAGCAACATTCTATTAGATACAGAGATGAACCCAAAAATTTCTGATTTTTGCTTCGCAAAGTTTTTTAATTGGGAAGGAACTGAAACCAATCTTGTGGGGACATAGTAAGTGTTTCTCGATTGAATAACTAATTGTGTAGGGACATCGATCTAGACTTGGTTAATTTTTCCTTTGATCCAGTACACATTATTCAATTTAACCATGTATAATAACCTCTAAATTTGCAGTGGGTACATAGCACCAGAGTACTTTAGGGAAGGTCGCGTCTCAGTTAAATCAGATGTGTTTGGCTTCGGCGTGTTGATTCTTCAAATCATAAGTGGTCGAGGAAACTTTCTTTTATACCCTGAGGATCACTCAAGGGACCTTCTCAGCTATGTAAGTGCAAATATACATGATGGTTACAGACCCAATTAAATCTGCAAATTAAAACTCTTATTAATTAGTATTATTCTTGCACTCTGTATTATATGGTTAATTCTGATCAGGCTCGGAGAAATTGGCGGGAAGGGACATGTTCAAATCTGTTTGATCCACAACTGAGTGCTAGTCAAATTTCAGTGCACGAATGGGAAATAATGAGATGTATACACATTGGATTGCTTTGTGTCCAAGATTCTGCAACCGACAGACCGACTATGGCTTCAATCGTACTCATGCTCAACAGCTCCTCTCTCGCTCTTCCAGAACTTTCAGAGCGTACTTCTTTTGTGCATGATAGATCTTTTCTAATGTCAGCAAGTGAGGATTCTTTCTCTAGTGATGATTTATCATTATCTCCTAGATAGCGTTTGACGAGGTAATTATGTTGCAGTCCCTTCGCCGAATAGTGCAGGTCAAAATTTGCTGAGTTAATATACATATTTTTATTTTAGGCATATTTTAGTCCCTCCAGATATCAACCATATGTATTTGTAATTACGTATGTTTCAGAATGCGTTTATTGTTGGATTATGTTTTCCGTTCCTAATAGGGTATCTACACTGCTAACTACCATAGTGGTGGGCAGAGGTAGACCTCGTAATTTTTTCGAGGGGTGAACTAATAGTAATAGATAAAAAAAATAAAAAATATAACCATAAGGTGAAAAGAAAATTTAATAGCATAATTTAAATATTTGAGTCCATACATAACGAAAAGTATCTAACAAAGTTGAGATTGATGAGTTTTTAATGATTCGAATTCATCTATTACAAACTTCAAATCAATTTTCAAACCGAGATCTCGCTTTATATTCAGTAACATTCAATTGGAAAGAACTACATTCCTAATTGAGTTGCGTATATCTGTTATGATGTTATTCATACTAGAAAATATTCTTTATGTACTTGCTGTAGAAATAGGAAGAGTCAATATAAGACGAATCAATCTGTCAAGCACAATATAATCCTCCAACTTTCTTCTCACAACTAGTTCTCAGAATAACTCAGCTTGTTCAGTTTCCACTGACACTACCTAGTCCATCGAGCAATGTGCACACATCTCTTTCCTTTTATTTTTTTTAAATATATATTTAAAAGATTTATGGATTAGTGGACTTATAATACTTGAGCTGGGCTAAGGGATGGGCTAAAACTTAACAAAGAGGTAGGTTTAAACTAATTTTTATTTTATTTTTTTAAAAGTGCTAGTAGATTTTTCAAAAAACTTCCCTATGCTGAAGCCCGCCTTATCCCCCTTGGTTCCGCCTCTGGTGGTGGGGATGTTCATGAGTGGAGGCGCAGCATTGGCAGCAGCTGGTGAATAGGTCCGGATAAGAGTGCCCGTTGACTAAATGTTAGGATCCTTCCGTGCCTCTAGCAAAATTGTGGCATCAGGCTGCTGATCAATTGAATTGCTGGGCCCAAATCCTAGAGTTAATTCACACCTAATTTGTAACATCATCCGTGTTTGACTGAATTGTATGTTAATTCACACCAACTAGTTGGATAAACTTACCAGCCATATTTTGACGTAGAAACTTGCTTTTGAGTATGCCAATAGACAATTAAATAATTAATGAAGGAACGTCATGTTAGGTCTAATGTTGGAATTTAGATGAAGCTTTACTTAGAAAAGAAAGTATTCATTGAAGCAAGATCTTTTATAATGGAGCCAAAGCAAGTAGATGGGAGCCTTTTAATGTAAATTGTAAGTGATGTGTATATATATATTAGCGCAAGGGCACACTCTACATGTGTGCAATAACACTTATAGTAATTCTTCTCACTAAAAACATGTAATAACATTTAGTCTAATAGTAATTAAATGTATTTTTATGGTAAAGGTCGTGAGTTCTATCAATTCTTTTTTAAAACAAAACATATACATAAAAGTTTGGAGAGGCAGACATTCAAATTTCAAACACAATCATCTAATAGCAATAACCCTTTTGAAAGATTAATAAGAACATGAATTTGTTTGCATTTATGTATCTATTTTGTTCTTCATGTAGCTTTGGTAGAATGACTCTGCGAGGTTGTGAAATTACGGGCTTATGAACATTCAATTAGGCGGTTCCATCATTTAACGCTCGTGCATGATAGCTGTTGGAATAAAATGCATTATTTGCAAGGAACAGAGCAAGATTCTCTCTTTCTCTCTCTCTCTATATATATATATATATATATCCTCAAGTATGTATTGATGAAAAGCATCGGTAGTTTTGTGTGGGTAATTAATCTCCTTGTTGACACATTGAAGAAGCATTTTTATGTTTCAAACTAAAGCTTAGAATTAGGGACGCATTGACACGCTTGAACTAGAAATGCGCTTTTGTTAATATGATTCATACAAGTAAAGCGAACTTAAGTTATTGGATTCTGACTGTGTTCTTACGATAGTAAAATCATATTCCGAGCCCTTTTGCTTTGCAGTTGCAGCACTCCACGAATTCGACAAAGCTCTTCTTCAACGGATTCAACCTTTTCTAGAATGAAAATACATCCACTATCAAATGCATATGAAAAAAATACAACAGAATGCACTCTATGGCACTTAATTAGTGTCACATACGGAAAAAAAAGGCTTAGATTGAGACACTGTTGGGAATTCCTTTGCCAGTAAGTCCAACTTTGCTGCTAGGATATAGCAAAGTATACGGCATATCAACTAGCCCAACTCTATTCCTCCATCTCTTCTTATCACCATTCATCTCATCAATTCTTTACTCGATCTCTTCAAGCTTCTTCCCAAATCTCCCAAAGGCTTTTATTGCTTCCATGTCGGTTGTCCATTCGGCAGTATCTCTCTGCCCGAGAAACACTTCATCAGATGAATGCCTTGACAGTATCTCAATGAGGGAAATCCCAAGTACACTCTGGAGTTGGCTTGTGATTGTTTTTAAGTAAGCCTTTTTTGGGTTTGGGGGGTACCCTCCATAAGGGTACTGTCCGAAATTCACGGCTGCATGGAGGGCAGAAGCAACCCATATGATGGTTGTACATGATTCTACTAGCTCGTTTCGAGTATTCATTTTAGGCCACTAGGGCTCGTGCTTTTTGTCGCCATGACCCTTTTCCCACACTTCTTCCAACTAGGACTAGACCTCATAGTCTTTTTGAACCATTTCGTCAATTTTGTATAGTAGCATGAACAATAGTCCCCAACCCACGTTTTGGTTGCTGACCATATCTCAAGCCCGTCAACGGCAAATGGGTAGTCCTGAATGAGTAGCCGAAGGCCATGCGGAGAATTCGAGTCCTCAACTGCCATTCCTCTGAGTAAAGCAAAAGGTACAGCTTCAAATGAGTAATGGTTTACATGGAGAATAATCTGATTCTTTATAATTGTTTTGAATTGAAAACAAAAATCCACGAGGTTTTGGATATGAAAAACGGAAAGAGTAAGGTAAATCCAGTTGTACCATGGAAATTGATTCCTTGGAAAAGTAATACAATCGAAAAACACTGATGATGGAAAATATGGAAATTTGAGCATTTTCTATGGAAAAGAAGCGTAATCAGACAGATGTTAAGATCAAAATTTTGATGATGTCTTCCAAAGTTATATTTGTTTGTTAGACATAAGGATTTGTGTGTTGTGTGATTTTGTACTTAGATGCGTTGTGTATTACCAGGGAGTGCTTGTTCAGGGAAACCCAGTCCTTGTAACTGGTAGCCGACCATTCCATGGCATACCTTATTGGGAAAACTGTCATTTCAAGTAGCCCACCAACATTGATAAGTGTCTGCCTTGCAAGCGCATTAATGTTCATCGTATCATGGAAGTGAGGATGCAATAGCTTATGAATCGGACGAAGTACACTTAGCTACCTATTGGTTGCAATAATGAATGGCTCGATTGCTGCGTGAGTATGCAACCTGTGACCAAAACAAATTCAATTCATAATCCCTCACAAAGGAAATATATATGTATATGCAGGGCAACTTTAAAAGTAATGGGTTTCCCCTTTTAAGGAGGCAAATAGTTGAATTTTTTGACGTCCACCAAATTTCATCCAAAAATTCGAGCAGGAAGCGTGTTAAATGACCTTGAAAAAATTCAGCAGCGAAAATGCACATATATACTCACTTCATGGTATTATTTTTTTTTATCGTCGATCTAATCTCCACCCTATTTTATAAAAAAAATTCAATAATTTATCCTTTCGAGAGGGCAAGTCCAATCTTCTCTTGAAAAATGATGCCCTTCAGAAAGATTCTCAGATATACATACAAAGTATGTATAAAAAAACTCAAAACCCTTTGGTATTTTCTAGGGTTTAGGGAATGAAGAAGACGAGAGTGAGTTTCCACAAATGTAAAGCACTTTTTCGGTAGCACGTACAACAGAGAAGAAGTCTCATCGGAAAAAAAGCTTCACATCGGAAATGGAGATTGAGCCGGAGATGGAATTGTCGGAGGATAGCAGATGGAGGAGAAGAGAATTATTGATTTGCTTCCTTTTTTTACTTTTCATATTAACCTAGAATAATGACGTTTTACAAATATAATAATTTTATTTTTTTAATTAAAGTCAAATATTATTTTGAAATTTTATCCACACTCGCGGATTAATTTAATAGGCAACGGAAATTAACTTAATAGTGTGAATTAATTGCAAAATCTCGTGAATAGAAATAAAGTCACCCTTAATATTAATATTTATTTTAAGTTCCATAATCAAAACCAAATGGTAAAACGTTAAATTATTTACATTTTTTAACCAAATGATTTTATTAACTGATTATGATTGTGGAGTGAAAAAATATTAATTTTACTGATTGTAGGGCCAGTTAGTTAAAAATATTTAATAACTAATTTTTAGTTAGTTCAATTTATGTAATCTGGTAATGTATATTTTTAACAAAATGGCTACAATGAAACCTAAATGATTTAGTGTGTCAAATAGAACTAAATATAATACTTTTAGTGACCATTTTAAAACTTTCACAATAGTTTAATGGCCAATTATGGTATTTACGCTTTTTTTTTCTTAAGGAAAAAACTTGAAAGTCCTTTGAAACAAATACCATTGATGTGACAGAGCACTGTGAGAGACAAAAGTGTCAAGGGCACATCCTTTAAATTTTATGGTAGTGGACTACATCCTTTAAAAATTGGGGGAATGACCAATAACTACAGCCCAATCCATCTTTTGCACACAAACTCTTATCCGGATGAAAATTAACCACTAACTCGTCTACTCCCATATTTTATGAAATATCCCTAGATATTCCTCTTATTTTCACTCGGTGACACTCCTCAACAAATAGTCACTTTTTAAAAAAAACTCTTTCACTTTCTCTCTTAGATCCACTGTCTCTCTAAAACCTCCCATCTGTCGCCATTACAAGATCTCCACTTTTTTTTTCTTGGATCCATTTTCTCTCTCTAAAATCTCACATCTCTCCCCATTATAAGAACTTTACTTTCTTTCTCTCCTCCACTTACTCTCTCAAACCGAGATGAAGATATAGTTCGACTATCATCCATGGCACAAAACAAACTCACGACAATCAAAATTAAAGTTAGAAGATTCGAAAATCACGAAAAATGCGAAGATCTGAATCGAAAATTACCAAAGCAACGAATCAAACCAAGATAAAGGTGTAATGCGATTCTTCTTCATCTTTACTATGTAGTTGGATTACCAAAAATTATCATCCAGTAATTCGTAAAACCACTAATGTAAACATACTCAATGCCAAAAAGAACAACAGTAGAACATCCATTATTCTTCATCTTCACTCTATTGTTGGATTAGTGGGGGAGTAATCCTGATTACTAGGGACAGTAATCCAATGCCAAAAATAACAATAGTAGAACATGTATCCTTCTTCATCTTCACTATATTGTTGGATTACTGGGGGTTTGGAGGCAGTAATCCAATGCCAAAATGAACAATAGTAGACCATCCATTCTTCTTCATATTCTCTCTGTTGTTGGATTATTGGGGGCAATAAGCCAATTACAAAAAGAAACAACAGTAGAACATCCATTCTTCTCCATCTTCACTATGTTGTTGGATTACTGGGACAGTAATCCAATGCCAAAAAGAACAACAGTAGAATATCCATTCTTCTTCATCTTCACTCTATTGTTGGATTACTGGGGGCAGAAATCCAATGCCAAAAAGAACAACAGTAAAACATCTATTTTTTTTCATCTTCATTTTCACTCTGTTGTTGGATTACTTGGAGTAGTAATTTAATACCAAAAAGAACAACAGTAGAACATCTATTCTTCTTCATTTTCACTATGTTGTTGGATTACTCGGGTCAGTAATCCAATGCCAAAAATAACAACAGTGGAACATTAATTCTTCTTCATCTTCACTCTGTTGTGGGATTATTGGGGGCAGCAATCCAATGCAAAAAAGAACAACAGTAGAACATCCATTCTTTTTCATCTTCACTCTGTTGTTGGATTATTGGAGAAAGTAATCCTGATTACTGGGGTAGTAATTCTGATTACCGCCCAGTAATTTGCAAAACTACAAATATAAACATACTAAATGTCAAA
The DNA here is from genome assembly GCA_021464415.1 of Lonicera japonica. Lineage (NCBI taxonomy): Eukaryota > Viridiplantae > Streptophyta > Magnoliopsida > Dipsacales > Caprifoliaceae > Lonicera > Lonicera japonica. The sequence goes on from JAKCWG010000765.1 coordinate 232,790, forward strand.
AAAAAATAAAAGTATAACATTCATTATTCTTCATCTTAGCTTACTGTCCAGTAATTCGCAAAATTACCAATGTAAACCTACTCAATGTCAAAAAAAATAAAAGTAGAACATCCATTTTTCTTCAATCCAATTTCCCTCTCTAAAAACTCCCATCCCTCTCCTTTCCCATTACCAAATATCCACTCTTTCTCTCCTCCACTTACTCTCTCTTCTCCACTAGTAGCACCGGCGCGAGAAACATCGGCCTCAACCACGGCGAAATTTGTGAAGAATGAAAATTTGTGAAAATCAATGGAGATGATAATCGTGAACGACTCCCTCTATCTTGCTCGTGTTTTAAAATCTGCTGTAGATAGTGAATTTCTCAGTCGTGCTGAGCAAGAATAGCAATTCAAATTAAAATAGGCATCCAACTAGAAGAATTGTATTTAACATTAAAGTATTAAATTGGTAGAGTCAATTGGCATAAACACGCATACGGAATAAATTAAATATATTCATCATAATCCTAACACAAATGTACATTAGCATAGAATAAATTAAATAGACAAGAAGTGATAAAATTAAAGTAAACTTACTTAGTGTGTAATTAATTGAATACTAAAATTAAAGTTGCAAATCTTCAAAATTTTCAATGGAATAAAGCTAAAGAAAAACAAATAAATTAAAAAGAATAAGAAAGGAGAAAAGCACCCCGGCAAAACCACTGCCAAGCCCCCTTTATCATACCTCGGGTGGTCTTTTTATACTTCCTAAATCCTAATCCAAGGTGGAATGGGCTTTGCCTAATTAATTTCGTGGGCTAGGCTACTAATTGCTAGAGTATAGATTGCTGGGAAATGGGCTTGTGCAGAACTGAATGGCTTTAGGCCCACATTAGAACATAATTTGTCTGTTGCATCTTGCGACATAATTTCAGATCCCGAGATGATTAAATTTGAAAAAATTCTAAATTAGAAAGTTGTAACACTCGAAATTTTCTTCTAATTAGATTCAAGAATCTCATCATTTAGAGTTCTGAATAAAAGTTCTACATCCAGAAGTATTTAACACTTTAGTTGTCTTCATTTACTTTAATTTTTCTATTTTTCTCAATCTTTTTCAATTCTTTTCTAACACCCGGAAAGCAATAAAAAATATTAAAATTAGTAATAATATACGCTCTTTAAATTATAAATTAAAAAAATTAATTATACTAATTTCTTGTAACATCATTAACCATTAATAACACTAAATAATAATCATCATCATTTACATTAATAACACAAATTAATACACTACAATCATTACCACTCCACCCACAAACCCAGCTTACCACTCCAAACTAACTCTACATCACACAACCACGGAACCACATATTTTCCCACTTCCATTTTCATTTCCTCGAAAAATCTAAAATATGGACAAGAAAAACTAAGATCATTATTGGTTATATTATGATAGAAGTGAAGAGATCAAATGTGCAGTAGATAAATGTAGAGAGAAAGAGATATAGAGAAAGTTCAATACAATGTTAATCCAAAAAATGTATTATACTTATTTTTTTGCTGCCTGATTACGTTTTATTTTTATCAAAATCATTGAATATAAATGGAAAACAAAAAAAATCAGAAAACATAGCATAATTGTGTATGTAATTGTAACTAGTGAAAGAAAATTGAGTATGTTAGCCCTTACTTGGTGGAAGAAAACCTGGTGTTTCGGACCTTATTCGATGGCAAACAATCGAATAAAGGATTATGAGAACAAAAAAAAATAAAAATAAAAATAAAAAAATTCACATACTCAATGGAACAAAACCAAGTGTTTTGCCACTTACTTGGTGGAAAACAACCAAGTGAAAGATAGGAAAAAAATGCACATACTCGGTGGAACAAAACCCAGAACAATTTCATACAAGGTTATACATGGCAGCTTCAAGCTAGCACAACTGATACTCAGATTTCAAGCAAATAAAACACTATTACAAACTTAATTAATTGGGAAATTGGAGCTAATATATAAAACAAATTTAGGGTTCTTATATCGACTTTGACTAGTAGAATATTGATAACTCTAAGCAAAAGATTGACGACTTTGTGATGGTGTTTTGCAGAAGAAAGGGAAAAAGGAAATAATTGTCCACTTGTTTGAATTGTAAAGAAAAGAGGTGTTGTGGCCAATCCGAAAACTGACTGATATAATCAAACCGTTCTAAACTGATCTGATAAAAATTGAACCAAAAAAACCCGAAGCATAATAGATTTGGGTTTGGGTTATAAACTTGAACCGAAATGAGCCCAACCGTATTAATATTCTATGCTTAATTGTAGTTATGTATATGCTTTGTATATCTATTTATGATTGTGTTTCTGCATGCATAGTTATATATGTTATTCGTATGTATGCAATGCAATTATAACTAAATATAATCATTTCACTAGGCAACTATTTTCTTTGTTTAGTTGTCTTATGCCTTAGTTTCTCTCACTTAATTGTGGCCTTCTAATATATAGGTATTCTTCTAATATACCATTGTCAGCATAGTCACACACACCAATTCTTATTCACAAATACAATATTATTACTAAACCTTTTAGGACTTGTTTTAGCTTGTTTTATGGATTATTTTGAGGCAATTTTATGGACTATTTTAATATTTATTTTTAAATATTTAATGTTGCACTATTATATTAAATTGATTTTTTTAAAAAATATGCATAGAATCTTAATTAAAATCACAACGAAAAGTTTAGGTTGGGTTTGGGTTTCAAAGATTTAGAAACCGAACCGAACCAAACCATAACTTTTAAATTCGGGTTGGGTTTGAATTTCCCTAATTTACACCCTGACTAAAACCAAAAACACTCCTAGTAAAGCTAGAGTGTATGCGTGGTCATTTTGTTTGAATTGTAAAGAGAGTATGAGTAGTCAATAATAGTTACTTTATAATCAGTATAGTTAATATTAACTAAACATTAATTAATAGTGATTAATTTAGAATTACATAGTGAAGTGTTGGAAGTGCTAATAAGAATAAAATAATACTGAGAAGTGTTATAGAGTGGTTGAGTGTTAGAGAGAAGAAATTCGTTATATCTCTTCTAAGCATTCTTTTTCGTTTGGTCTTTCGTAGCCCGTATGGCAGGTGTAATTAGCTCCAGCTTAAATTTAAGAGTATGAACTTCATGATTAAAATATATAAAAAATAAGTTTTGGTGGAATATTTGGACCTGTATTTATTCTCTTAAATTTGAAGAGAACTATAAAGATTGAGAATATAGAATGATTGGAGAGCTTTTTTTTTTAAAGAAAAAAAATTTCTAAAATTTAAATTTAGGGATAAATAAAGAGAAGAACTAAGATGGTATAAATTAGGAGTTAGTATCAGACAGTTTCAAGTGGGATCCAAATTCCCAATGCTATAAACCAAGTGGAGAAATGTAAGGGAACTTATGAGGTTGGCCTAGTGGTTCACTAGGTTTCTGTGAGGGAAGATTTATTTAGCGAGAGATCCTGTATTTGAATCCTTCCAAGTGCAATTGCTCAAAAAAAAAAAGAATGAAGCAATGAAGAAGATGAACTCCATTTACCACAGTGAAGACTAGACTAGAGAAACCGAGTAAACCAATAGCCAAGAAACTGCCAAGAAGGAGAGGAGTTGATCCGAGTCAACCAATACCCCCAATATTAATTAATCACCTAGTTTTCTCCCCTTTGAATATAATATACCACACACAACACACTCAATGTGTATTCACGCTTAATTCCCATGGACACATAAATCTTAAGTTATAATAAAAAAGGGTTATAGCTCAATGGTTAGTGGGTTATTGTTAGTAACGAAGAAGTTATGGGTTTGAGTTTTGACATTAACATATTTTTTTCACCTTTCTTCACAATGGTAACAAAATAGAAAAATCACAAAAAAATGTTATTAGAACGAATCCAATACCATGCGGTTTATATATACACTAGGTATTGTCGAGTAATATAAAAAAATTGATAATTAATTAATAATAATGTACCGTGTGAATGAAAAATAAAGTTACTAACTTAATTTGAAATAATTAATAATTACCATACGACATTAAAATAATGCAAAAATAAATGTCCAAAATATATCTTTATATAAAATTATTGTAAAAAAAATTACATTACAAAAATAAAAAAATTGGACGGCTATCCTTTTAGTCTTGAAATTCTGTATACAATTTTTTGTTCACAATTTTTGTTTTTATTTTTTTCGAGTAAAGTTCACAATACATTTTACAATATAGATATTTCAAAAATATAAATTTTACTAAAATTCAATTTTTGAATTAAAAATGTTGGGATGAGAAATATTCTTTTTTTAAAAAAAAAAAATCCACGATGTTGGGATGAGAAATTATGAAGTAAAGAGATGTTTCAAATTTCAAAAGAGTGAGGGGGAGATTTGGTGTGTAGTGTGTTGAGTGTATATTTTTTTTGTGAGTATTATTGTGTTTGATTTGAAATTTCAATGTAAGGGGAAACAATATCTAAGGGTTAAAAATGATTATATATTAATTAGATGAAATATGTGCTCTTAGTGCGTTTGTTTTTTTAACATTTGATTAGTGAATGCCGATTGCTGATTGCTAAGTGCTAAATGCTGAATCCAAACTCTAAAAAGATTGTTTTTTTTTTGGTTTTTTCTTATTTTGAATGAGGTTCTGAATTTTCATTTTTTTGTATAAAACAGTGGTTCAAATTCAATATTAAGCTTTTAGAAGGACGGATTAATGCCTCTTATTGCTAAATACTTGATCATTAAAAAAAATAACAGTTAATCTCTTAATGGTTTAAAAAACAAACACCATATTGTACTTATGAATGCTTATAACTCTCATTAAGCATTCAGAGGCATAAACAAACATCCCCTTAGATTAAGGCTATCTCCAATGGTCATTTATATCCATACAAAATTTTATGATAGAAAAGAAAAATAGAAAAAATATGCTCCAATGGAATTTTCTATAACCATTTCTATGTGAAGTGGAAGTTGAGTCACATAGGGACCATTCCTATAAAGTAAGATAGGAATGACACTATTAGGCCATCTCAAATGGTATTTTCTTTTCATTTCTATCCTATGTGTGTTATAGTACTTTTAATACATTTCAATATCTATTTGGTAATATAATTGTGTAGATACAAAAGTCTCAAATAAAGTTTTTTTCAAGGGTTCCATTTATATTTTACTTAACATTTATTTAAGAATGATAAAAATTTAGTGGGTTTCTTATATCTAATGAGGATGTGATATGTCACATTAAAAATTTCTATCAGATGATTCACTTTCTACATCATATAGAAACAACCATCAGAGCATTTTTTTTTTCTTTTCTTGCATTGAAATTTGCTTAGATAGAAATGACCATTGGATCCAGGGGCGGAGCCATGTACTGGACTTTTCATGAATTTTGAGAGAGTATATGGGTTTCGGTATGACAGTGTAAAATTGAGGGGTTATTTTTGTAATTAGAAATTTTAGTGTGCGAGGGTTGTTTTGTGTGAACTGTATAATTACAGGGGCATATATTTGTAATATAATATAGGATTGGTGTATAAATTAAAGGAGTTTGGTGGGTGATTGTGATAAAATGTATAAGTTTGGGGGTCGGGTTTTGCAATTTATTGTAGGGATGGTGTATAAGTAGAAAGTATGGCAGACATTTTAATTTGTTTCAACCGCCCCTTTTATTTGTTTGAAGTGTAGTTCTAGTGGTGCTTCTTTCTTCTTTTTTTGCGGCTCTTAATCTCTTAGGTTAGATTTTTTTTTTATAATTTTATACTAATTTTTTTTTAAAATTGAATATTAAGATTTATGTGTTTTAATGTTGATTTGCTTCTTAAATTGTTAATATATTTGTTTGTTGGTTATTATTTATTAATGTTGATTTGCTTCTTAAATTGTTAAATATTCATAATAAATTTGATTATTGAGGTTGATTTGCTTATTAGATTATTATTTGTTTATTAATATATTTGTTTGTTGGTTATTATTTATTAATGCTGATTTGTTTATTAATATATTTATTTGTTGGTTATAGTAGGTTGAATATTGAGTTGATTAAAATATTCTAAAATATATAATTAATTTTTGTATAACATTTTTAACTTTTTCCAAACACCGAAACAGAATGAAAAAATATTTTAGACAAAATTTGGCTTAGAAATATAATTCTTGAATTTAATTTAATATTGACTTAGAAAAAATTTGGCGCCACCCAAAAATTATTCTCGGCTCTACTACTGGAAATGGCCTTAGAGAAATTTTATTTAAATTTTTTTTATCTACTTAATTATATTATTAAATAAATATATGAATATATATACAGTTATATATATGATATAAATAAATTTATTAAAAATACGCATAAGAGATTTTTGAATAAGAAAAAGTAGTCAACTTTGGTGTGATAATATGGATGGATGATTAGGACAAAATAGTAGTCAACTTCTCATTTTCTTGGAATTCTCGAAGTTCTGCTGTATATGCTTTCTATTGGTTTAATGGCACTTACTTATTTTCACATTGATTATTAAATAGGGCAAGTGATAATAAGTGATTTGAGCAGCTCTTCTGTTTTTCTCTCTCATGGGCTTCCATTTTGGCATTGTCAATATGATTGCAACTGCAGTGATAATTATAATCACTATATTGAATATCATTGTCTATAAACTTCGACAACTTCGCGACGCAAACTTTGCCAAGAATTCGGACATTTCATCATCCCAACAAATAGCAGAAGCAAACCTTGGCGAGAATTTAGAAGTATTAACACCGCAACAACACCAGGAAGTGAACCTTGGCGAGGATTCAAGCATACCACCGTCGTTGAAATCAGAACAATTATGCCGTCACTTTTCACTTGCTCATATCCTATTGGCCACCAACAACTTTGACGATGCATTAATCATTGGTCAGGGTGGATTTGGGAAGGTGTACAAAGGGTTCATCGATGATGGGACAGTTACTGTTGCCATAAAGAGGTTAAGTCCTACGTCCAAACAAGGGGCACCCCAATTTTGGACAGAGGTGGAGTTGCTTTCTAAATTTCGGCACAGCCATCTTGTTTCACTAATTGGTTACTGTAACAATCGCAATGAGATGATACTTGTTTATGAGTACATGGCTCATGGATCCCTCGCGGATCATCTGTACAAACTTGGTCCGAATGGTAACAATTCTCTAACCTTGTCTTGGGTGCAGCGCGTAAAGATTTGCATTGGGGCAGCACGGGGTTTGGATTACCTTCATACCGGTACGGGTATCCATGACAGGGTCATACATCGTGACTTGAAGAGCTCAAACATTTTATTGGATGATAGCTGGGCAGCTAAGGTATCAGATTTTGGGCTGTCTAAAATTGGTCCCGCAAATCAGTCCGCCTCCGCCTCATCACATGTCAGTACCAACGTCAAAGGCACATTCGGGTATGTGGATCCAGAGTATTTGGTGACCCAGAGACTCACTCGAAAGTCTGACGTTTACTCCTTTGGTGTTGTCTTGTTAGAAGTGTTGTCTGGGAGGCGGGCTGTAGATTTAAAACGCTGTGAGGAGCAGTGGGGTCTTGCTGGATGGGCCAAAGAATGCATAAAGAAAGGAGAACTAGATCAGATTATTGACCCGAATTTGAGATGGCAAATCTTGCCAAGTTCTTTGTCAGCATTTGCGAAAATAGCAGATCAATGCTTGCATTATCGTTCGAAAAAACGCCCTACAATGGCTGAGGTGGTGGCCTCGCTTGAGTCCGTGTTGGCATTGCAAGAGAGAAGAGATTCTTCAATGTTTGAGGCGGATTTTTTGAATTTAGGAGGGACTTTTGACAGCCAAGAGAATCTGGATAATTCCTTACTAGAATCCGAGGTGAATAATGGTGGTGATGGTGAGCATCTGGGTGAAGAGATACATAATATTTTGTCATCCGGTGAGGCAAGCAATTTGCAGAAGCATGTAAGGCCTGCCAGAATGACAGCGTTCAAAAGGATGGCACGGCTGTTTTTCTTTGGGAAACCTCGAGGTAAACCTATACTCTTCATCTATTTTATTTTTTCACTTCATAACCTTAGAAAAATGAAGGTACATTCTACTAGGGGTGGAATTTTTAAATGAAACCCGACGAACTAAACTCAAATTAACGGTTACAGAACCAAAGGTGTTTCTGAGTGGTTCTTTGGGGGAGGGGAGAAAGATCGAAGGAGTCGAAAATAATGAATAAGAACATCCAGTGTCATATGGTTTTACTATTTAATTGAAATGCACATGATATGAGACTCAATAATTATAAATACAGAAGCATGTATATACATGTCCTCGCTGTGTATCGTCTTAATTGATGCGACCGAGTCATATCAAGCATGACTAGACTGAGCTTCTAGTACTCAGTTAAAAAAAAAAATTCTATCTGTGTATGTAATGCTTAAGGTATATTGATTCCCATTCTGAGATTTTACTTTGTTGAAGCAGCAAGTGAAATAAGCAACTTGGAATCCCTACGACATGACTTTGGTAGCATTAGAAGCAACTCGGAATCCCTACAATACGACTTTGGTACGCTTAGGGTTGCAACAGATAATTTCTCTGATGCTAACAAGCTCGGAAATGGTGCATTTGGAGTTGTGTTCAAGGTAAAAAATTAATAATCCATTTGTTGTTTCCGTAAAAGTGGTCACAGGTTTAACACTTTTTGGTTATATCTTCAGGGTAGGCTACAAGATGGTCGAGATATAGCTGTGAAAAGGTTCTTTTCTACTTCTGGAGAATCAGAATTTAGAAATGAGGCGTCATTAGTGGCAAAGCTTCAACATAGGAACTTGGTTGGGCTTCTGGGATTCTGCTCGAAAGGAACAGAAAGGCTTCTTGTCTATGAGTTTGTTCCCAATGGCAGTCTTGACTACTACATGGATGGTATGATAGCTCACTTGCTGCTTATATAAAACTCATCCTGTGGATAAAATTTATCAAACCTCAATTTTAGATAATTATTTTATTACTAAGCATAAATTTTTATATTCACATAGTATGTTATCATCTCTCAAAGTTTAGGTTATTTAAATGAAGCTCTTACTAAGAAATTTTCTTTCGTTGGGTGTGCAGATCCAATCAAGCGTGCAACCTTGGATTGGGAACGGCGTTATAAAATCATAAGAGGTGTTGCTCGGGGGCTTCTATATCTTCACGAAGATTCTCCCGTGCGGATTATTCATCGTCTTGTCAAACCTAGCAGCATTCTATTAGATGCAGAGTTGAACCCGAAAATTTCTGGTTTTGCCTTCGCAAAGTTGTGTGATTGGGAAGGAAGCCAAAGGCTCGCAACCAGTTTTGTGGGGACTTTGTAAGTGTTTCTCGATTGAATAACTAATTGTGTAGGGACATCGATCTAGACTTGGTTAATTTTTCCTTTGATCCAGTACACAATATTCAATTTAACCATGAATATATAGTAACCTCTAAATTTGCAGTGGGTACATGGCACCAGAGTACTTAAGGAAAGGCTGCATCTCAGTTAAATCAGATGTGTTTGCCTTCGGCGTGTTGATTCTTCAAATCATAAGTGGTCGAGGAAACTATCTTTTATACCCCGAGGAAAACCCAAAGGACCTTCGGAGCTATGTAAGTACAAATATACATAATGGTTACTGACCCAATTAAATCTGCAAAAACTCTTATTAATTAGTATTATTTTTGCACTCTGTATTATATGTTGAATTCTGATCAGGCTCGGAGAAATTGGCTGGAAGGGACGTGTTCAAACCTGTTTGATCCACAACTGAGTGTTAGTCAAATTTCAGTGCATGAAGAGGAAATAATGAGATGTATACACATTGGATTGCTTTGTGTCCAAGATTCTGCAACTGACAGACCGACCATGGCTTCAATCATACTCATGCTCAACAGCTCCTCTCTCGCTCTTCCAGAACTTTCAGAGCGTACTTCTTTTGTGCATGATAGATCTCTTCAAATTTCAGTAAATGAGGATTCTTTCTCTAGTGATTATTTACCTCCTAGATAGCGTTTGACGAGGTAATTATGTTGCAGTCCCTTCGCCGAATAGTGCAGGTCAAATTTTGCTGAGTTAATATACATATGTTTATTTTAGGCATATTTTAGTCCCTCCAGATATCAACCATATGTATTTGTAATTACGTATGTTTCAGAATGCGTTTATTGTTGGATTATGTTTTCCGTTCCTAATAGGGTATCTACACGGCTAACTACCATAGTGCTGGGGATGTCTGTGAGCGGAGGTGCAGCATTGGCAGCAGCTGGTGAATAGGTCCACATAGGAGTGCTGGCTGACTGAATATTAGGATCCTTCTGTGCCTCCTGCGAAATTGTGGCATCAGGCTGCTGAATTGAATTGCTGGGCCCAAATCCTGGAGTTAATTTACACATAATTTGTAACATCATCCGTGTTTGACTAAATTGTATGTTAATTCACACCAACTAGTTGGATAAAATTACCGGCAGTATTTTGAAGTAGAAACTTGCTTTAGAGTATCCCAATAGACAATTAAATAATTAATGAAGAAATGTCATGTTAGGCCTAATGTTTTCATTAGATGAAGCTTTACTTAGAAAAAAATGTATTCATTGAAGCAAAATCTTTTATAATGCAGTCAAAGCAAGTAGGTGGGAGCATTTTGATGTGAATTGTAATTGATGTGTATATATATATATTAGCACAAGGGCACACTATACATGTGTGCAATAAATACTTATAGTAATTCTTCTCACTTAAAACATGTAATAACTTTTAGTCTAATAGTAATTGAATGTATTTTTATCGTAAATGTCATGAGTTCTATCTATCAATTATCTTTTAAAACAATACATATACATAAAAGTTTGGAGAAGCAGACATTCAAATTTCAAACATAATCATCTAATAGCAACAACCCTTTAGAAAGATTAACCAGAACATGAATTTGTTTGCATTTGTGTATCTATTTTGTTCTTCATGTAGCTTTGGTAGAATGACTCTGCGAGGTTGTGAAATTACAGGCTTATTAACATTCAATTAGGCAGTTCGATCATCTAATGCACATTCCTGATAGCTGTTGGAATAAATTGCATTTTCAAGGAATAGAGCAAGATTCTATATATATATCCACAAATATGTTTTGAAGAAAAGCATCTGGTAGTTTTATGTGTTGGTAATTAATCTTCTTGCTGTCACATTGAAGAAGCATTTTTATGTTTCAAACTTGAAGCTTAGAATTAGGGGCGCATTGACACGCTTGAACTAGAAATGAGCTTTTGTTAATACGATCCATACAAGTAAAGCGAACTTAAGTTATTGGATTCTGGCTGTGTTCTTACGATAGTAAAATCATATTCCGAGCCCTTTTGCTTTGCAGTTGCAGCACTCCACGAATTCGACAAAGCTCTTCTTCAATGGATTCAACCTTTTCTAGAATGAAAAACATCCACTATCTAATGCATATGAAAAAAAATACAACAGAATGCGCTCTATGGCACTTAATTAGTGTTGCATACGGAAAAAAAATGCTTAGATTGAGACACTATTGGGAATTCCCTTGCCAGTAAGTCCAACTTCGCTGCTAGGATATAGCAAAGTATACGGCATATTGACTGGCCCAACTCTATTCCTCCATCTCTTCTTATCACCATTCATCTCATCAATTCTTTTCTCGATCTCTTCAAGCTTCTTCCCAAATCTCCCAAAGGCTTTTATTGCTTCCATGTCGGTTGTCCATTCGGCAGTATCTCTCTGCCCGAGAAACACTTCATCAGATGAATGCCTTGACAGTATCTCAATAAGGGAAATCCCAAGTACACTTTGGAGTTGGCTTGTGATTGTTTTTAAGTAAGCCTTTTCCGGGTTTGACTCAAGCTCATCGTAATCGGGAGTGTCAAGCTCAGGCAAGAGGCGGCGGCTCATGGCTGGCCGGTTTGGGGGGTACCCTCCATAAGGGTACTGTCCGAAATTCACAGCTGCATGGAGGGCAGAAGCAACCCATATGATGGTTGTACATGATTCTACTAGCTCGTTTCGAGTATTCACTTTAGGCCACCAGAGCTCGTGCTTTTTGTCGCCATGACCCTTTTCCCGCACTTCTTGCCACCAGGATTGGACCTCGTAGTCTTTTTGAACCATTTCGTCAGTTTTGTAGTAGAATGAACAATAGTCCCCAACCCACGTTTTGATTGCTGACCATATCTCTAGCCCATCAACGGCAAATGGGTAGTCCTGAATGAGTAGCCGGAGGCCATGTGGAGAATTCGAGTCCTCAACCGCCATTCCTCTGCGTAAAGCAAAAGGTACCGCTTCAAATGAGTAATGGTTTACATGGAGAATAATCGGATTCTTTATAATTGTTTTGAATTGAAAACAAAAATCCTCGGGGTTTTGGATATGAAAAACAGAAAGAGTAGGCTAATCCAGTTGTACCATGGAAATTGATTCCTTGGAAAAGTACTACAATCAAAAAACACTCATGATGGAAAATATGGAATTTTGAGCATTTTCTATGGAAAAGAAGCGTAATTAGACAGATGTTAAGATCAAAATTTTGAGACGTCTTCCAAATTTATATTTGTTTGTTAGACTTAGGCATTTGTGTGTTGTGGGATTTTGTACTTAGACACGTTGTGTATTACCTCTTGATGAGATCTACAGGGAGTGCTTGCTCAGGGAAAACCCAGTCCTTGTAACTGGCAGCTGACCATTCCATGGCATACCTTGTTGGGAAAACTGTCATTTCAAGCAGCCCACCTGCATTGATAAGTGTCTGCCTTGCAAGCGCATTAATGTTCATCGTATCGCGGAAGTGAGGATGCAATAGCTTATGAATCGGGTGAAGTACGCTTAGCTGCCTATTGGTTGCAATAATGAATGGCTCGATTGCTGCGTGAGTATGCAACCTGTGACCAAAACAAATGCAATTCAAAATCCCTCACAAAGGAAATATATATGTATATGCTGGGCAACTTTAAAAGTCGTCGGTTTCCCCTTTTGAGGGAGCAAATAGTTGAATTTTTTGACAAAATTTGTTGTCTCCGCCAAATTTCATCCAAAAATTCGAGCAGGAAGCGTGTTAAATGACCATGAAAAAATTCAGCAGAGAAAATGCACATATATACTCACTTCCCAATATTATTTTTTTTTATCGTCTATATCATCTCCACCAAATTTTATAAAAAAAAATTCTATCATTTATCCTTTCGAAAGGGGAAGTTCAATCTTCTCTTGAAAAATGATGTCCTTCAAAGAGATTCTCAGATATACATACATATATATGTGTATGTATGCATGCATTTTAATAAACCGTTGACGAGAGAGAGAATGTCAGTCTATCTGGTGACGAGAGAGATGTGAGTGTACTGTAGATATGACTGTAATAATGAATATTCTCAAAAGCCAAAATTCTTTACTCACTAAAAAAAGCTTTGCTTGACATATTCGTACCAATGACATATGAGCTGATGATAGCCGGAGTCATTCACTGCAACATAAGCTTTAGCCAACTGCCAAATGGTACCTGCGGCTCCCTCATGTGCTGGCGTGTATACCGTACTTACAGCTCCGAGCTGATCTTCGTCTGAAGGCAAGCTTAATTCAATTGCCAATGGCCTCAAAGTTCCATTATTCTCCAAGAATAAGAGTGTCCTTGTGGCATAAATCTTTGTGGCAGTTGTGTTTATTTGCCTCAGGTATGGCATTAACGCATCATGGTGGTCTAATATGAATAGCCTGTTGTTCTTGATCGCCTATTCAATGATATCATTGTAGTTGAGAATTTTGTGTGAAAGAAAATATTGAGTTGAAATTTTGGAGAAGTGAACCGATGGATATTACCTCTTCTATGGTTAGACCATCTAAGTTATCCCTTATATGTTCTTTAGTTATTGAGCTGTTTTGGTTGCCATAGAGTTCGGGATCTAGCTTGCTCGTTGGAGGGAACTCCTGCAAATAGAAAAATTAAGTCTAGTACTATTAATAATTATAGAAACTTCTCCATTTGTTGCGTTCCACAATGGTTTGGTTCTGTTATATAGGCAGAATAACTTTATCCTACAATACTGTAATGTATATTAGGCAAAGGATAAAGTTAAGCTTGGACAAATTCCTTATCGTACGGATAAGGTGTTATCCGTTTGAAAGAACAAGAAATGTATTATTGGAAGAAGCTGTAGATTACTTGGAGACGATGAATAACAACAGGGTTTATTCCGGCCAGCATTTCTCTTGCAAATTCTTCGTCAGTACTCCACGCTGTCTCATCCTCTGATTCATGAACATCAAAGTTAAACGAATAAACTAACATATAAAAGTGTCAGTAAGGATCTGTTTGATAAAAAAGTTGGGAAATGATTGAAAACACAACAAAGTTTAGGAGTGGAAGGAAAAAGATACGAGTGATTTGGTAAGATGTTCTGCATTTTTTTCTCTTTCTCCATGGAATTTTTTTCTTACCCACCCCCCCAAGGAATTGGATTCCATGAAAAAACTGACAATGTAATAGAACATTTCACCAAATCACTCATCTCTTTATCCAAAGTGTTTTCAATTGTTTTCCAACTTTTTTTTATCAAATGGGTCCTAAAAGTCAGTAAAAATTTGTTATAGATGTTTATATTACTTTCGATGACTTGTGGCACTGGGAATTTGAATACCGGTTCACCATCGGTTCTAAGTAGTTCCTTGATGAGTTCAATGGGAATATGTTCCCTCATAGTATCGAGTAAATGGCTGTTTGACAGATTGATTCTTCCTTCGTAGAGCTTTAATACATCTTCTATTTTGTCAAACTCGTCTCGGGTTTTGTCAAACAAAGCCTCGAATTCAGGGACTAGGAATTGAAATATCGATTTTAGCGCGTATGAGGCAAAGTCTGACATCTTCATCTGACTAAATCTTTCGTCTCTTGGGACGTAGATCTTTAAGCTCTCATAAAGTGGCAGCCTGCTTTCCGTGTCAGGATCTAAAGAATACAAGAAAGTCAGAAACACCATATTATATTCACGTGTAAAAAGATAACAGATCTTGAAACTATATTCATTTTAATTCTAAAGCCTACAACCACCACTAGTAGTGTTCTAAATGGCATTGGTCGCAAAGGGGAGTGTAGCTCCTAGCACCTATGCAGGAATTTCTAGAACACTGATAACGACGATAAAATTAGGTTCGGCTGTATTGCCAGAGCAATGGACAAGTAGAAACTAATAGTTCAACTTTTACAGCAGTGCTATGCTATGGTAAACCCATAATTGCTTTCGCAATAGGTGTAACCTTAAGCTCTCGCTCTGTTAAATCATACTCCCTCCGTCGAAATCTAAGAGTCCCCTATTCCTTTTTAGGATATCTGAAATTAAGAGCATACTTTCCTATTAAGAACGTAATCGACGCATTCTAATCCACTAATTGTGATGAAACTAATGCTTTCTTAAAAAACTTAAAAGTCAAACATGAACTCTGAATTAGGGATAAACGTATAATACATTATTATCATGTTGATACACATGTTTAGAGTGTGCCCAATTCCAGCATCATAAATGGAAATGATCTAACCTGTTTCTGTCATTGGGCGGCCTGTTCTTCCCCTACGAGGATAAGGGTACTCAGCAGATCCTCCAAGAATAGGGCGGACTTGGTTGTCCTTATCGGGATTGCCCAAATCGTTATAGACATCATAGTCATAAACACGGTCCCATTCCTCGAGCTTTCCAGTCCCACTTCCTCTCAAATTCTCTAGTTCTTCTTCTCTGTAGTGATGTAATGGTCCTGGTGTTTGGCTGGGAAGATATGTCTGCGGAAAACAAGTTAGGACTTGCTATTTAGCAGAGAATTTGGCTGTCTTACGCATGTATAGAACTTGAAATAGCAGTTTAAAATGTTTGATACAAAGTGAAATATCTTTCCCCTCGCTGAAATTACGAATTGAAAAATTCCAAACGTAGTGGAGCATTTGCACTCATACATGATCTAGTACTAGATCTTAAAGTCCCTCCCACAAAACTTGTTTGAAACATTTGCAAAAGAACTAAAGGTGTGTTTGATTGTGATACTTTTCAATGCAAAATGTTCAAACTTTCCATCTTTAGTGGTGTTTGACAGCATGATTATCCCCGGAATCCATTTCCATTCTACAACTTGGTTTAGCCTAATTTCCTCATTTTTTTTGTTTTTCTTTTATCTTCTTGTTTCCCCAAAACCACTATTCTTTTGAGTTCTTGTTCTCATGGAAAAGAATTCAATGAATTCATTCTTTTCCATGTAAACCAACTAAAAAGTACAACTGATTAGTTTTTCAACACCATGGGAAAACAACATGGTTTAGCCTAAATTTTCTCCTTTTCTCATGTTACTCAAAAACCAATACGCCATTGGAGTTTTTGTTCTCCATGGAAAACAATTCCAAGGAATTCAATTATTTTCCACGCAAGCCAATAAAAAACTAATACCTGATTAGTGAAGAAAACGCGGTCTTTTTTGTAGCACTCGGCTGGGTAAACCCAAGAATTGCAGATGAAGTGGAGGCGGCCATGACCGGGAACAGCTTCGAGGGTGAGTGTCTTAAGGTAGAACTCATTGTGGTGAAAATTTCTAATAAGAAACGCACCGGGAATTCCTATTTCATCTTCCCACTCAAAAGTGACATTGAAGGTTGAATGATCTGCTGTTAAAGGGTCAATTGTAGTAACCCAGTCTTCCAAGTTAGCTGCTTTCCCTATTTTCCCTCTCAATTCCTTGGCTAAAAAGAAAGCACAATTCAATTATCAGTTTTGATGGTTAGTTAATCCACATTTGGGTTTGTTAGACTAAGAAGAGATATTCTCACAGTTCATTTGACATTAAGCCTTTCGGCTAAAACTTGTTCTACACCATACGCGATTCGTTTAATTAACAAATATAAAATTTGAATTTATACACAACCCATTTAATTTATAAAGGAAATAAACCGATTTGTTTTAACTCGTTTAAAATAAACGATTCGATTTAAGTCGTATACGAATTAAACTCAGTCTCCCACTAAGCATTCAATTAAACACTAGACTATATCCATAACCTAATTGTGTAATACTGAGTGTAAAATAACATTTACTATATAATGGGTTATATGGTTTGGTTAGCTGCTTATACTAACCCAAAATCAAATCGTGATTAAATCGGGCTAATGTTTTATTCAAGTTTCATAAATTTACACAGAACCAATTTGTTTAATAAATGGGTATTTCGGGTCCACTTGATTATCTATAATACAAATTACAGAAATACTATTCACCGATTTGACCGCTAACTTTTACGATTCAAATGCTACAATTGTCTAGAGAAATCCAAGAGTCAACTTTTTTTTGTAGATTTTTGTTTTATTTATAGTTGTTATTTTACTTACTATGTTAGTTTTTCATTTTTTTTATCATCTATAGTACAAATTATTCACTGATTTGACCGCTAACTTTTACAATCATACAATTGTCTAGAGAAATCCAACAGTCAACTTTTTTTTTGTAGATTTTTGTTTTATTTATAGTTGCTATTTTACTTACTATGTTAGTTTTTCATTTTTTTTTATTATGCTATTACTATCTTGATAGTGCTGGATGGCACGGGCAATACCTGGTAAACCATACGAGTTAAAGTTTTACCGATACCCATAAATTGTGCCAATGATTTTGTGTCGTATTACTGAATCATGTCACATATTGTCAGGACTACCCGATGTGCTTTATCTTATCATACTTTACACAATCTAAATTATTGTGGATGCTTTAAGGTAAAAATAATATGACTAGAATATATTAGAAAGAGACATCTTAAGTCAATTTTCTATAAACATAGGAGAAAATATCTCCTAAGAAATGGATAAATTGTGTGAACACAAGTATTATTATCTATGTTCTAAACTGATCGCCTTGCTATGATTTTGGGACTTATTTAATAAATACAAATTTCAACATTATTAATGGTAAAAAAAATATATATTTTTTATTTTAAAATTCGGTATATTAATTATATCTAAAAATAAAAAATAAAATTATTAATTTAACACATTTTGTATCTGACCCAAGTCACCGACAGATAAAAGGGTTTCTGGATAAAAATCAGTGTATAAAAAAATTATGGATAAGCCCTGATGGGACAAAAGTCGTGAAAAAAAAAGTTCAAAAAGGACTAATGGACAAAGTTAGTGCAAAAAAAAAAAAGTTTGAAAAGGACTAATGGATAAAGTGAATATAATTTGTAAACAAGATCTAGAAGGAATAAAGTTAGTGCCAAAAAAAAAATGAAAATTCAAAAAAGTACATAGTTTTATTTGATCTCAAATCAAAGGGTTTGTTTGCGAAAATAATAAAAAAAAAAAAATGGGTTTGTTTCTATTCAACTTTTAAAATATTATACTCTTGATCACTTGTAATATATCTATACACATTAAATATTAGGAGTATCGAAAATAAAAATATTAAAAATTGGTCTTATGATCATTCCTAAAAATAAAAACCCCCTCTTTCTATTTATATAGTAATAGACAGACAGTTGCCTTGTCGGCTTTTTAGTTTTCTACTCAAAAATTAATTTTATTTTTATATTTTTCAAAAATTATTTTATATTATTTTTTCTCTTATAAAACTTTTAAAATACAGTAATTTTAAATTTAAAAATTGGAATTAGACAAAAAAAAAAAAAAAAAAACATTTGAAGCTTGTTCATCGAGATCTATAAAATAAGATTCATTACGACAATTTTTTGAGTTTTTTTTTAAAATTAGTTAAAAAAATTCTAACAAAAACAAAATTCAACTTTTAACCTACTTTCACACCTTCTAATAAAAAAATTTGCAAAATCAATTAAAAAACTTCACCAAACATGCCTTTAAAATTCAGACTGAAGAGATGACTTAAGATGTTGTTTTATTTAAAAATTCAGATCCAATTTTTAAACATATCTCTCAATCGTTAAGAGTCTGAAATCTGAATTGTTGCATTATATTCCTTTTATTCTCAGCCTCGTGCTATAGGTTAAAATATAAAGAAGGGCAAAATGGTCCAACAATTATTTAGGGACAAGTTCTAAACGTGGTTTATTGTCCTAGGAATAAATTCTTTTGTTTCCTTCTGACTACTGTCAAAATATTCTTTTACTGCGTATTCTTTACTCATTTTGAGTTGAAAAATGCTTAAAATT
Organism: Lonicera japonica; assembly: GCA_021464415.1. Taxonomy (NCBI): domain Eukaryota; kingdom Viridiplantae; phylum Streptophyta; class Magnoliopsida; order Dipsacales; family Caprifoliaceae; genus Lonicera; species Lonicera japonica. The sequence goes on from JAKCWG010000765.1 coordinate 251,950, forward strand.
TAATAATTTTTAGGATTGTTTGAGCCTCAAATTTTACTTGAAATTGATTTACGTGTTACAACAACATAATTTTTTTAATTTTTTCTTTAGCTTTTCAACTAATTAAAAAACTATTGTCAAAAAAAAAAAAAAAAAAAAAAATCGTCGCCGCTAATCTAGACGGGCTTGAAAGTCATATGTTCTAATTCTATAAGTTTTTCCTCTCTTATTTTTTTTTTTTTTAAGAAAAAAGCCTACCACCCAAAAGTTTTTGTATTTGTTGGAAAATTTTGAATGCTATTTTCATGGAATCTAGTCTTTTTTTGCATATTTTTCTTCAAAATTACTCAAAAATTTAAAATTATCCATCTTTGACTTTGTTAGCATAATAATCTTCAAAATTCAGTAAACCTATTTCTCTTTCAAGAAACAATTTCAAGGAATTGAATTCATTTCCCATCTAACCAACCAACCAGACCCTTAAACTACAAGAACAACAACTCCTCTGTAAACCAGAGTCCAAACAGGGGAGGAGGAAAATATAAGTATGCGAGGAATCATTTTCCAAGGAAAAGAAAATAAACATACCATTTGGATCACCATTAACAGCACTGATGAGCTGCAAAGAGACTTTATGACCCAGTATCTCGTCGAACCGATCCCTAGCCGACGCTATAACGTCGTTTATATCAAGAATCTTCTTCTTCACCAAGACTACTTTCCCCTTAATCGTTTTCCTTTCTTCCCCCTCCTCAAATCTCATTTTCTTGCTCCTTTCTTCATCAACCGCCGACGAATCCATAACTTTCCTAGACATTTTCTCTCTTACTTTCTTGGGAAAATGTTAAAAGAAGTGAGGGATTATGAATAAAAAGTTGAGAGAATTAGGGATATTTATAGGGAAGGGAGAGAAAGATTAGGCAATTATGGTGTTATGAGTGAGAAGCTTCACATATGAAGAAGGAGGGGAGACTTTGACCAAGAAGACTTTGGGTTATTAAATTTCAGAAAATGATGCAAATCTTCAATTGATTTGGAGATAAAGGAGAAAATGATATCACTTTAGAGGTAAAGTTATGAATTTAATAAATCAATTTTGAGTCGAACTGTTTAGATTAATTTTTATTTAATATAGTTCTTGTAGTAGGATTGGCAACTATATAAAATTTTAACCGTTTAATTTAAAGGTAATGATATTAGTATTTTAACATTTTAATATTATCTTTAATGATATTTTATTTAAATTTTTTAAAATAATTTTTTATTATTAAAAATAATTTTAGAATTTTAAAATATTTTTTGCCGATCTATAATATCATTACCCTTAATTTAAAGACAACTATTCATAGATTTACATTAGAGGAGTCAAATCCGTCAACGTGTATCTTGAACAATCTAACCGGTTGATCTATCCAATAGCCTTCTGGTATATTCATATTATATTATAAAGTCAAGATTTATTTCAATTTTCAAAAGTATGTCATATTTTGATCTCTAATTTTACTCCTATATTTTTCTTTTTTGTAAAGAGTTTGCTTCTGTTGTCAATTGAACCTTTGCCTATCGCTATGCATTAAGCAATATACTTTCACACTTAACCATTTATTACTATCGCTTAATGTTTTATTTATATATATATATGTGTGTGTAAATCGCACACGTATTTTATTCAGTAAAGTAAGCTACTATTTAAAAAATCCAAATTTCACCCTTAAATTTTATGTGAAAAATTGAAAGTCTCCTTTTTGCGAGATGAATTAATATTAAAGTCTTACTATTACTAGGTGTGAACGTTGATAATTCAAGTTTTTATCAAGTGGGGAATATATTTTTATAAATTTTGGGAAAATGGACGATTAAGAAGAAGCCAGGTTTCAACCGGGGGAATACCAATTAAGGGTAAAGGCTAAAGCACAGATCCCTTTCTTAATGCTTTCATTGTTATAAATAAATCATAAATGTTTTGCATTATTTGTGTTAGTATGCTTTCAAATTCTAAAATTATGCCCTAATTTTAATTTTATAGTGTAAAATTGGATTCGCGAAACACACCTTTAATAAAATTGCAAAATTGTAAAACTTCCTTCTACCGGCAGCTTCTTTTAAATTATCACATTTTTTTTTATCCTTCATTGAAATAATTTAGTGGGACCCGCAACACCTTACACAAGCAAGATTACCTTCAATAATCATTTATGCCAATATCAATTTATAATTTAGAAGTGTAAAATTGTAAAAACACTATTGAATGGGAGTTATATCTGCATTACGATGTAACACGGCAATTGAGTTGAATGAAAATCTTCTATCACTATTTTTACATGTGAAAATAGAAATTTTTTATCGTACAAATAAAAAATAGGAAAATATAATCCGGCCGTATAATCGGGCGTGACAAACATGTCAAAGACTTATGACATACAAAGGATTCATTTGGTTAGTAAGTAAATAGTTTTCTCGACTTCTTAATTAGGGTTCAATTTGTTCGGAGTATTCTAAGAATTAAAAACTCACACATATACTGAGTCGATGTGGGGGAGTGCACCTTAAAGATTGCCTAGAGAAGAATTAGTCAAGATTCACATTAGCTAGTCGGACAAGTCTTACTATTAAACTAGAAAAAAATATTACTTTATGGTTGCTTTAATATTGGATTAAAGAGTTAAGAGAGTAGATAATAAAAATTAAGTGTTATTGGTTCTTTTCAAGATATCTTGCAAATCTAATTTTTCTTGTTTAATGCTTTCATATGAAAGTCTTCTTCTTTGTGAGATGAGTGAATAGTGGCATAGTGATGTGAAGTCTAGCTCTGCTAATAAATTGTTGCTTACATCTGAATTAAACTTTGAATTTAAAGTGTATAATTTAAAATGTGAATTCCAGGTTTGATATATATATTTGAAAATAAGCTATTTTGACCATTCTATCATCATATTTTTCTCACAATCAACCAATAGTATTAATTCTAAAGTCACGCTCAATTATAATTTCAATTCCATGGCATATAATTTGGGTTGTCAAATATACCCTAGTAAAATTGCAAAATAGTAAAAATTCCTTCTAATGGCGGTTTCTATACACATTCTATTTAACATAACAAATGAATCACATCAAACAATTAGAGAGATTATCAAAAAAAAAAAAAAAAATTATCCTATGTTGAAATAATTTAATGGGACCCACAACACCTTACTCAATGAAATCTAGGTCATCTTCAATACTCATTTGTGTTGATATCAATTTATATTATAGAAATGCAAAATGGTAAAAACGTTATTTAAGTCGGAGTTCTAAAATTAAGGATTATGGTGTGCCATGACAATTGAGTTAAATTAAAATTTTCTGTCATTATTTTTACATGTGGATATGACTGTAGATTTTATTTTTTTTTATCATATATGACAATGATTAAATGAAGTCCGCATAGCTTACTTGATTAAATTAATTCTATTTTTGAAAATATGGTGCTCACGAAGATAAAAAAAAATGTAGATAAAAATGATACTATTGAAGAAACTTTATTTGAGACTTTTTTTTATGAACACAATTATATTACCAAATTAGAATCAAGACACACTGGATATAAATGAATTTATAGAAAATGTCATTCTTCATATTTTACTTATATTTTCTCAACTAAGGTGTGAACTACGATATAAAAGTAAGATAGTTTTTAAAAACACCATTGGAGACACACTATGCATGACTTTCTCATCAACACAGTAATATTGCCAAATAAATATAGAAATTATTTTTTTAAAAGAACCTTAATACATGACATAGAAACAAATTTATAGAAAAGGACTCAATTCTGGTGAAATCACATATTACATGATAGCACAATACAAATCAACACGAGTTATAAATTGATGAGTGAACCCTTATGAATTCGAGTGGTTTTGATTTCAGCTGTTTGACACTAATTCGGGCGAACCGTTTTATTACAATTTAAAAAAAATGATATTTATCTCCTTAAAATATATAATTGGATCGTGTTGTGTCACTCAATAACAAACTGATTTATATACAAATTCTAAAAACATCAACCCGATTTGAATCGACCCGTTACCAAGTCTAAAAATAGTCAACAGAGATATCCTAAGATCCAAAGAAGAAATGGTAAAATGCATAACATTATCTACAATTTTTTTTATTTTTTTTTGGTGACGAGGAACCAATCTAGCCCCAAGCCTTTAGGACCCGAACCAGCCATGTAAACCCCATCCCGACAAACTCGCTCCAAAGCCTATCGAGCATTTGAATCAATACTCGCGCTTCTGTGGAGTGTCGATCTGCTGACCTCCAATGTGATTCTGGGAGAACTCCAAAGTCAATCTTCTCGGCCATCTGCGATACGCTTTGAGATCTATCTCCAAAAAGTTAATACACAAATATACTTTAAACCTAAACACGCAAACACATCTTAGCCAACTCACATTTATTTGAGAGCCATCATTGATTACATCACTATCAAAATCAATGTAAAGCATATTTACTGAGTAACTTTTCATTAACCATTTTGTTGGTTTGACATTTCTATATCACAAGTGTGAACGTTGATTTTTCAAGTTTTTATCAACATGAAATTATTTATTTGTTAAATTTTGGGAATGTGGACCATTTAGAAGAATCCCATGTTTCAATACGGAGGATAGTGGGTAGAATTTATTCGCATCTAGAGCACAGATCCCTTCTTTAATGCTTTCACTGTTTTCCATAAACCCTATGCATTATTTATTTTTAGTACATGTTGATGTGATTAAATTCAATTTTTTAATAATAATATAACAATGTTAGTAAATGGCATCTCTCCAGCACATAAATGCATACGTAGCTATAATTAAGACACACTACGTCATGCCCTTGTTTAAGTATTTACTACTCCTGTCCTATAAAAAAATAGTTTAATATTTTTTTTCGTTTATTTTAAATTACTCTCTCCGTCCTAATTTAATTGTCCATTATTCTAATTTTAGATGTTTCAAAATAATTGTCCACTTTCTATATTTAGCAAGTTTTTAATTATAGCACTTTTAATTATTTTCAATATTACTCTTTAAGTTATTACCAATTTTTTTATTGTGGGTCCCGCCACCTTTTTGTATTAGAGAAAAAGTAAAGGTCATTTTTGAAAATAAACATTTTCTTTTAGAGTAATCATTATGTTTCTTTAAGTTTTAGTTTTTCAAAGTTGGACAGTTAAATTGGGACGGAGGTAGTATAATTTATTTGTCTTTTAAAAAATACACTAAAATTTTTCTTTTTCTAATATACCCTTATTTAATTACATTGTTATAAATTCTAAAATAATTAACTTTACCTAATAAATACCTATCTCCCATAAGAAAGATAAAAAATGTATATTCATCTATTAATCCAATGTATTTATTATAGTAGAATAAATGATGGTATAATAGAAAAAATGTGAAAAAAAATTATGGTTCCAATTACATTAAATAAAATTTCTTAATCTATGTGAAAAAAAAAATAGGTCTATCTTTGTGGAACAGAGGAAGTAATATTTATTTGTTCAAAAAAATTTTTTTTTTAATATTTATTGTTTTCTTTTGTAATATTAAAATGTGAAAATATAAACATCCCCAAAATCTCTTAAAAATATTTATATTTTTTATTTAATTCTTTACAACTGAGTAAAGTATAAGTTACTCGATTATAAAAAATCAAGTATAAACTTGATAGTATTTTACTCGGTTGTCAAGAACCAAGTGTATAGGCTTATACTTGTCCCTCAAAAACCGAGTAATAGACACTTTACTCGATTACGATAGACCGAATGAAAGTGAAAGTATTACCAAGTATTTTTAGAGGGTGCCAGGATCTCTACCCATATTAAATATGGGCCTACACGTAATGCGTTCACGTCTTGTTCTAGTATACGTGAATAATTTAATGTAAAATCATTACTAATTTAGTTGTTAAAATATATGTTTATAGCTTTCAAATTACGAGTTCAATGTGTTCAAATTAATATTAGCCCCGCCTCTTTATAAAATTTTGGATCTGCTACTGCATACTTTCTCAAGCAAGCCGGTGGTGAATTTTGTTGATTTTAGGTTGGAATTGCCGTCTGAATGTGAGATCGACTATCTGAAGTTTCATTTTTAATATATTCTTAAGTTTGCATTTTTTAACATTTTGCTATGCGTATTCAATTGATAAATTGTGAATGAGATGAGAATAGGATTTGTCGGTGAATGATATTCCAAGATTTTATTATGCTTCCTCTTTTCATTTTTTTCCTTTCTTTATTACAAAAAAATATAAATAATTAATTAGAAGTTTTAATTCTCTTTGCTTATTCTCAAAAAATAAATTAAAAAAAATCTCGTTACTTAACTATAAATAACTAATAAACATTTCACGCCCAGATTTCCTAGATCCAGATAGGACTTTTACCACCTCTTTTATATTAATTAATTTTCACTATGAAGAATATGTAACAATTCATTAAAAGAGTTAATGTAATTTTTTTCCCTATGTATATAAAGTGATTATAATCATCTAGAGAAAGGGAGGGGGGTAGATTTTGAAGACTGTCAAACTCTACTTAATCTAAGGGGTCGTTCATTTAGTACTTAAAATGCTACTTAAATTTGAAAACTTAATTTTTTAAAATTTAAGTGGTTTAAAAATTTATTTGGTAACCCAAAAAATTAAGTGGTCACTTAATTTTTACCACTTAAAACTTAAAATTTTCATCCAAAATTTTAAATGACAACTTTGTCATTTAAATCTAAAACTTAATTTTAAATTGTGTAAAGTGTTTATTTTATCTTATGTCTTTTAACAAAATTACATAGCGGTCTCTCTCTCTTCTACTCGTCTCTTCAGATGATATCTCTCTCTCTCTCACACACACACACACACACTCACCCCTCCTTGCATGAACATACATACACACGCATAGGCATACAGATACACACACAAACGCATATGCATACATATATTATATATATTAATGGAACTTTATAAAATAATAAAGGCAAAATTGTTATACTAAAAAAATTCAATTTTCAGATGTGTTATATTCAAATAAACAACATTTTTTTAAATACAATTTTTAAAACTAAACAAATAATTTTTTCAGTTTTTAGTTTTTTCACTAAACGCCACTGAAGATTGGTAACAAAGGTACGCAGATGTTAAAATGTGGAAATAATTAGAGTTATAGTTGTGATAAAGTAAAGAAGGCGAAGGTAATTTTGAAAAATCATTTCTTTGAAACAAATTTATTTATTTATTTTAAAGTTTATCTCATGCCAAGTGTAAACTAAAATAAAATGTGGAATAACTTATAAATTTGTCACGTGGTTGAACCTACAAAATAAGTAAATGGATCCAAATTTGTTAGGCCGATTTGTTTATATCCTCGACTTCTTATACTAAATTTATAGAAATTTTGAATTATTTTTTTACTTTTACAATTAAATCACCATTTTCAATTAAAGTGGATATATTAATTAATTTGATGGATATTCTAAAGTTTTATTAAAAAAAATTATTTATAATTTATTTATTTTCAAATGGGGTGCTCGTGATTCTACACAAATTTCTGAAGCATTGACCATATTTTTTGTTGTGAAGGAAGCTATCTCTCATTTTTTTTTTTTTACCAAAATTGATTTTGAGAAAGACTGCCAAAAGGTGATCATTTTGATTAATTATTAAGTGGTGTGTCTATTCGAGTCTGGTAAGATTGTATCGGACATTAAGGTTTATAGTCAAGGTCGTGAATTTCTTTTTATTTTTGCACCAAGATCATGTGATAAAGTGGCCCATGTTTTGGTTCATTTTGCTTTGTCTGTTGTTGATGATGAAATTTGGGATTCCTCGTTCCCAAAATGATTACTTGGTTTGACTCGTAATGATATATCTTAAAGTGTTGGTTGATCTCATTAAACCCGTGGTTAAATTTAATTTACAGTTCAACTTTATTTAATAAATCCCAAAAAATAAGAAAAAAATTACAAATAGAAATAAAATTATAATTTTTTTTCAAATGAAGAAGGGAAAAGTAAAAAATAACGGAAGCCTCATCACTACTTTGTAGTAGAATATTCAATAATTTTAGATAACTATCAATATTAGACATAAAAAATAACGTATTAAATGTGATAATCATGTATTGGTTAAACGAACCATATCACGTTCCATTCTAACAAATAAGTAATAACAAATTGATATGTCTTTTTCATTCTTTCTTACCCACAGGATGTTTGGGTTAGTTTTCACACATTTCGAGTAATTCTTGCTAGAATTTTGTGACTGTCGTTGGTCAAACATTATTTTGATAGTCTCGAGAATCAACTTGGAGAGCAAACACAAGCGACCATAAAACTGTCCAATAATAACCTTGTACAACTAAATTAAAAAGTTTGATTGATAAATTAATATATGTGTCAATTTTTAAATTTAAAATTTTATATTCACGTAAGATTACTAATAAAATATTAGTCCAAATCCGAATTTTACAGTACAAAATATGAAGTTGCCACTGGTTTAGTTAAGGTTCACTTTTAAGTCAACCAGACAATCAATGGATTTGTTATAATTCACTAGATTTTCTTTTCTTATATACATGCTTCAGTTGCCCACTTGTCTTATTGTTAAAATCTATTTATATTCTTTTTGTAAGATAAAAAATTTTAAAAAATTATTCAACGCTGCTTATAATAACAACCCCCCCCCCCCCCCCCCCCCCCCCCCCCTCTTTCCCCCTTCCCCCTTTTCTTTTATTTTTTTTTCCAAAAATGAAAGTATTGAAAAACAAAATTATAATGTGCTTCGCGCCTTCACCAACTAAATTGCTCTTGGTATTCCATACTCCGTGGACTTGACTTTTTATAAATTTCTTTGTTTAACTCTTTTTTTTTTAAATTAGTTATATACAAGTGACACACGATTTACGTATATAAAAATAAACTAGTATTTAGATAAATCAAAATCAAGAGTCAACTTCATTCTCTCATTTGCTTAAAAAATAATATCCCATTTTCTCAATATATAATATAATACTATCTCTTTCCCAATTTAATTGTCACACTTTGAAAAACTAAAAATTAAGGAGACATAATAATTACTCCAAGATAAAATACTTATTTTCAAAAATGTCCTTTACTTTTCTCCTAATAAAAAAAGGTGATGGGACCCACAATAAAAAGGGAGAAAACTTAAAGGATAATATTAAAAATAATAAAAAGTGTTGTAATTAATGACTTGCTAAATATAGAAAGTGGACAATTATTTTGAGATATCTAAAAATGGAATAGTGGATAATTAAATTGGGACGGAGGGAGTATAATATATTGATTATGTCATCTACTAACACACTTAAGATTTTGTACCCAAACACTATTGTACAAATTTAATTTGACACATAATATGTATAAAGTTTTTACTCAAAAAATAGGAAAAAGGAAAAAAAGGAAGGGCACAGAGTGATTCCCTTTGGGATATTGAGAATAATTATGATGAATAAAGGTTTCTGTTGATTTATAATAATTTTAATGGGATCGGTTGTACATTTTATCTCTCTTTCTTTTCTTTTTTTTTTTCTTTTTTTATATAATTATACTCACTCTATATCTCTACTTTTATAAAATTGATTATCCATTCAATCTTGTAACCATTGCTTAGATTATATATGCCCATGAGAATAACTTTCCTCGTATCATGTCATATCATATTTTAACTTGAATTTAAACCCTTATCGATAGCAAGACTAAATGTATACATATTAATTAATAAAAAATATTTACCACTTTTGTTTAATATTTTTTTTAATTACTCATATACGAGTGACAACGCTTTACGTGTATAGAATAATTAAACAAGTAATTAAATAAATAAAAATCAAGATTCAACTCCGTCCTCTCATTTGCTTAAAAGAAAAGAAAAGAAAAGAAATATCCCATTCTCTCTCAATATATAATTTTCTTTGACTATAGTAAGATATGGTATAATATATTTGATTGTCTCATCTACTAACACACTTAAGATTTTGTACCCAAACATTATTGTACAAATTTAATTTGACACATAATATGTATAAAGTTTTTACTTAAAAAAATTAAAGTGCACAGAATGATTCCCTTTGGGATATTGAGAATAATTATGATGAATAATTTTAATGGGGTCGGTTGTACATTTTAAATATCTCTATCTTTTTAAAATTGACCATGCATTCAATCATGTAGCAGTGGCTTAGATTATATATGTCCACGAGAATAGCTTCTCTCATATCATGTCATGACATATTTTAACTTGAATTTGAACCCTTATCGACTAAATGTATATGTACTAATTAATAGAAAATATTTACCACTTTTATTTAATATATTTTTTAATTACTCATATACGAGTCACAATTCTTTACATGTATAGAATAAACAAGTAATTAAATAAATAAAAATCAAGATTCAATTCCATCCTCTCATTTGCTTAAAAAAAAAAAAAGAAGGAAATATCCCAATCTCTCTCAATATATAATTTTCTTTGACTACAGTAAGATATGGTATAATATATTTGATTATCTCATCACTAACACAGTTAAGATTTTGTACCCAAACATTATTGTACAAATTTAATTTGACTCATAATATGTATAAAGTTTTTACTTAAAAAGAAAAGTGCACAGAATGATTCCTTTTGGGACATTGAGAACAATTATGATGAATAAACGTTCGCGTTGATTTATAATAATTTTATTGGGGTCGGTTGTACATTTTATCTCTCTCTCTTCTTTATATACATATATATATATATATATATATATATAATTATACTCGATCTATATCTCTATCTTTTTAAAATTGATCATACATTCAATCATGTAGCCGTGGTTTAGATTATATATGCTCATGAGAATAACTTCTCTCGTATCATGTCATGTCATATTTTTACATAAATTTGAACTCTAAAAGTTCGTTTTATTCGAGTTTTGGAAATAGAATGGGCATATTTGATTCCTGAAATTTTTTTTTTCTAGCAACTAGGATGCTATGCCGATATCTAGTTCAACTGAAAATAAGAATGAAATAAAGTATCAATTACAAAAATACCCTTCTTTTTATAAGATGAGAAGACATTTCCTACTAATTTTTCAAAAAAGACCATTACTATAATAAATTGCAAAAATTACACATGCCTAGTTAATAACTATTCTACAAAAATTACAATTTTTGTAATTAAAAAAAATTACAATAGGAAAAAAGAAAAGAAAAAAGTTTCAAATATATTTTTTTTCATTTTTGTGCAGTAGCGTTACTAAAAAAAAAGTTCCAAATAATATTTTCACACACAGATGGAAAAAGAATTATTTATTCCTAAAGAAGAGAGTTATTTTAGTCCTAACATGAAAAATTAAAAAAGATACCCATTGGTAATAACTTATTCCTTATGATTTAAATGGGAGAATTCAGGGGGGAAAGTTTGTTCCTAGAATCATTTATTCCAAACATAAAACTTGAACCAAACGCGAAAATCGTTTCGAAATAAAATTTAGCATTCCCGGAATAGTTTAAATCTTGAACTAAAAGAGCCATTACTGCTAACAAGATTAAATGTATACGCACTAATTAATAAAAAATATTTATCACTTTCATTTATTATTTTATTTTTTAAAATTACTTATATACGAGTAACACACGTTTTATGTGTATAGAATAAACTAGTAATTAGATAAATCAAAATCAAGAGTAAACTCCATTCTATCATTTGCCTAAAAAATAATGTCCCATTCTCTCAATATTTAACTTTCTTTGACTAAAGTAAGATATTGTATAATATAATATAATATATTGATTATGTCAACTACTAACACATTTACGATTTTGTACCCAAACATTATTGTACAAATTTAATTTGACACATAATATGTATAAAGTTTTTACTCAAAAAAAGAAAAGTGCACAGAATGATTCCCTTTGGGATATTGAGAATAATTATGATGAATAATTTTAATAGGGTCGGTTGTACATATTATCTCTATCTTTTTAAAACTGACCATTTATTTAGTCATGCAACCGTGGCCTAGATTATATATGCTTAAGAGAATAACTTCCCTCATATCATGTCATATCGTATTTTAACTTGAATTTGAACTCTTATCGCTAGTAAGACTAAATGTATACGTCTAATTAATAAAAAATATTTACCATATTTATTTAATAATTTTTTTTATTTACTCATATACGAGTGACACCGCTTCACGTGAATAAAATAATTAAACAAGTAATTAAATAAATAAAAATCAAGATTCAACTCCATCCTCTCATTTGCTTAAAAAAAAAGAAATATCCCATTCTCTCTCAATACATAATTTTCTTTAACTATAGTAAGATATGGTATAATATATTTGATTATGTCATCCACTAACACACTTAAGATTTTGTACCCAAACATTATTGTACAATTTAATTTGACACATAACATGTGTAAAGTTTTTACTTAAAAAAAAAAAAGTGCATGGAATTATTTCCTTTGGGACATTGAGAATAATTGTGAGGAACAAAGGTTTGTGTTGATACTTAACACTACTGATGGAACTGCTTCTTTTTTCTAGCTATTGGAATCTAATGCTCCAAATCATTATGAAAAGTATTTAAACAGTAGTTTTATATTTAATAGAAACTGTGATGCATCTAGGGCCTACCCTAAGTTTTTGAGGGCCCCGGCAAATTGTTGTTTCGATACCCTCTTTTATTTTTGTATATTTATTTAATTTAAGTGCATCAATATAAATTTGTAACAAAGAAAAAGCCTAATAGCAAAATAACATTGAAAAAAATGATAAAAAGAGTAATTAATTTTTTCACATGTATAGAATATAGTTAATTAAAGTACAAAAATAGAAACCTAATGATAGAAAAACATTAGAGAATGGGAGAAAAAGAAAATGTTATGCGTTGAATACGAAATGAATATGAATCATTAAAGAATAGGAAAACTTCTCTTTTTTCCAAAAAAAAAAAAAAAGGAAGAGGAGGAGGAGGACATCATAAAAAAAACTAATAAATTATTGGTTAGGTGATAGAAAGTGACTAGTATACTTGTGTTTAATTAAAAAGTGAATATAAAAAGAATTTTTTTCTTAAGACTCGAACTTGTGAGCCGAGCAGCTGCATCAAAAACGCTACATTCCAATTACTAGACATTGGACCAAACACATCTTAAATATCTACAATCCAATGCAAAACATATTTAATCACTGTAACATGCGTATGAAATGGTCCAAAAAAATCAAGAGTCTACAGTGGCCTGGATTGCCTATGTCCATGACCGGCCTTAAATGTATCATCAATGCATTAGTTAGTAGAGTGAATATTTCACAATAATACATCTTACACAAAACTAATGTTGACAAATACACATAAGACAAATTATTTATCTTGAAAACATGCTCGTTAATTGTGTCACCAAATTATTTGTTTATTCAAATCACCTAGTAATTGTAAAGTCATATTCCAGGGTCAGGTAATCATGTGCTTATTATATTCAACCATTTTGAATTTGTAGCGGCTAAGCGCTCCTCAAAAATTACCTTTGTATCACCACATAAACAACCTTTTTAATATAATTATTTTAAGCATACATGCGATGTTGAGGCATGAACGTTGAGACAGGCATGCTAGTGCAATCGTAACTCTTGAAATTTAAATTATATGTAATTAATGAATAGCAGGATGGTAGGTACATTCTATTGTAGGCTATTGTTGATACTTCTTTAAATTAATATATCTTTAAGCTTTGAGATGATGATTTAACGTTTTAATTATGTTTACTTGATATTAAAAAGATCAATTCTTCAATTTGAGAACTTCTTTAGAACTGAAACTATTTGATTTGATTTTTTAAATAATATAGAATATTCATTATGGTGTGTGTGCATACTATAATAAGTTGCACTATACTATTATTTACCACAAATTAACAAGAATATTAAGTACTTATCATATTAATCATGTATATATATTAATATAATAATATTTGACGAATCATTGCTCTTAAATATAACAAAAATGTATAAATTTAGAGAAGTATTTACCATAGCTTATAGTAAAAAGTACCTACCGTCCTGCTACTATGTAATTCATATGAGGTATATAATTTTTTTCAAGCCCTTGTATTTTCAAAAAATTCACAAGCTAATCTCTCTATCTTTCTATCAAAAGATAAGGGCATATATAGGTGGAATTTGCCCAAAAAATATTCAATTGACTAAGGAGAAAGAATTAGGTAAGAAACTTCACTTGCTCTTAGTTTACCCACACTTGGTTTTTTTTAAAAAAATCACAAGCTAGTCTCTCTGTCTTTCTATCAAAAGATAAGGGCATATATAGGTGGAATTTGCCCAAAAATATTCAATTGACTAAGGAGAAAGAATTAGGTAAGAAATTTCACTTGGTCTTAGTTTACACACACTTGGTTTTTACTAATTAACTTGCTCTTTCCAATAAATATATATGTTTAAAGAAAGACTTGATTATTAAATTTCAATTATAATAGAAGTCTTCCTCTTCTGAGATCATAGATGAGCTATGTGAAGTACTCTTATACATTATCTTTTTACTTTTTCTTTTTTTTATGTCATAGTCGGGCTAGTTTTCGCGCAGTTAGACTAATCTCCACTCTCAAAAATTACAACTAGTGAGATTTGACCTTTGAAACTCCCAGTAAAACCCACTATTAATTTCAGTGTCGCGACCACTAGGCCACACTCAATAATTTACGCATCATCTTTTTTATGTGTTAAATTCTAGCATGTTTTCTAGTATATGTGTTTGTTTCATAGATTTATTAAATACTTCTAAATTAATTAATTAATTAATTTTAAAATAAGGTTTTAACTATTTGGATTAAATTACGCATAAATTTTAATGAAGAGTGTACGTGGTCTTGACATTGGGCAAATGTTAGTATTTTCCAAAAGTTTTAGTATATTAACTTTTGTTTTGGGGTCTCGATCAGTTGAGGTTCCTCTCATTATCTTTTGAAAGAAATTTATGCATTAATTCATTTTCTTAAAATCTTTTGAAAGTGACCCATGCTGAATAAATTTGATGAGGTTGTGGGGCTTTTAAATAAATTTAATGAAGTTGGTCATGACTAAATTAGACTGGAATGTGAATCGATATTATAGTACAATCATAAACATGATCTAAATAAATAAATAAAAAATCGAAAAGTACGTATCAAATTAAAGGATCGAATTATTAAAGGTGATATTAACGTGTGTCTTAAGAACAAATGTTAACAACCTATTTATAGTAAGAAAAAAGCTTAAATGCACATTTAATATGATTCAAATTTTCATACATGTGATTATTTTTATAGTATGCGTAACATGTGCCATTAGGCACAATTTATCATTTTTCAATTAATAAACTACATGATATATCAGAAAGTACATTGGTTAGCATGTGCGGTCTGTTTGAAACACTAGCTGCTTTTGACACATTATTTAATTTAATACACCCATCATTACTTTAAAAAAATACTTGGGAATGTCAGTTGTCATTTTAATTGTTTAATTCACATCCCTGAATGAAAAAAAAAAAAAAAAAGGATAATTTTGTAGGGTGGACTTTAAGTTTAATTGTCTAATAATACTCTCTCTCTCTCTCACACACACACACAAATAAAAAAATGAAATATATATATATATATATATATTATTTTTTAAATTAAGAGATGTCTAAGTCTCTCCCCTAATCCTACAAATAAAAAAAACCTTCCTTTCACCCCCGTGAGTCGAATTCTTGACCTCAAGGTAAGGGTGGATGTTGTTTACCACTAAGCCAACCCCTCCAAATTAAATATGTTAACATTAAGTAGCAAAACTCAATGTGTGCCTAATATATTTTTCTTGATACTATGTAATTGTGAAAACACTTAAAAAGTATGCATTAGTGTATGATTAAGTGGTTAATTACAAAGCCGGCCCTGACACTAGGCAAGTGGGGAGGTCGAAGTGAGCCCTGGAAGAACAATAATAACAACTTAGGAAACTACCATAATAGTTTTGGTAAAAGCGTCATAAATAGTCGAAAAATGTCTCATGGTTCAAAATCCACTTTTCTATTTGTATTGCTTTTTCTAAATTGGGGAAATATTGTAATTTTTAAGTGCACATAAAAAATTAGACGCTAAACTGCATCCCATGCATTTAATAATAAATATAGATCATAACCAACTTTCCTTTGTAACATAATGTCATAATTTTAAAAGTCAAGATCTAAATTAAATGACCAATTCGTTAAGCAATTGACTGCATACTTGCGAGTAAATACTTTGAAACTGATTAAGGTTAACAACTCTTACAAGTTGAAAGCGTCTATTACAACAACGATTATAGTACAAATATAATGCAAGTATGTCATTCTATATCGAAGAATTAAAAAGCCAAAATTAGGACATCAAAATTCAAAATGATTTGGTTTTGTTCTTGATCTCGGCTCATTTAGGTTACTCAAATACTTTTGTTATGTAAATTACTAAATCGTTAGATTGATGTACTTAGAACTAATGAATTTAATGTTTTGAACTTATCATGATTATCGTTTAATTTGTATGTTATTATCGTTAATTTGTACAATACTATTGTTATAACAATCGTGTTTAAGAGTATTACTTTCTTTTTTCTTGATACAGAGTTCGAAAGAAATGAGAATGAGAGGATTTGAACTTTGATCCTTAGGGTGAAATCATTCTCTATTGTATATCTATAATATCTTGAATTCCTACAAAATTCACCCAAATTGAGAAAAAAAATTGTGGATATTGGATACTAAAATCAACCACAATTTCTCATAATACTTCCTTATTTTTTCACATAGATACCAAAATCAAGTGGTAGATACATAGATTATGGGAATTCGATAAGGGGATTAGATGGTTGGAATATGGAGAGGGGAGCTTTTGTCCAAGTGTTTTTGTATAAACTCACATTTTTTTATTTTGTTAGACTAAAACTCTTATATCGATTATAAATAAATGAGCTAGTTTAGATGGAAGAGTACCAGTTGTCCGATTGACCAGTTTGAACCTAGGTCTCACCAGGGGAGATTTTTGTTTTTGTAATTAAAGAGAGAAATTTAGTCTACTTCAATTCGTTATTTGATTTTTTTTTTCTCTGTCCTTATGCTGTTATGCCAGTCAGCACTATAATATTGCTGAGTACCAAAGTAAAAGTAAAATTATTTACTTGTAAACAAATAATTTAATGCATGTAGTATGGGTGGATAAATAATGTACCTTTCCCAAAGGACAAATTCACATGGGTTGTTTGTACATCACTATTATTTTTTCATTAATCAAGCAAAGTGGTACATTTTTTATTTATTTTTTTGCTCAAGCAATTGAAGGAGTACATAACACATGATCTATCTATTTTTTTTTCCATATATTATATTCAGAAGTACAAATTGGGGATAAGAACAAAAAATGAAGCTTATGATAATGGATTCTGGTTTCATTTTTTCACATCTATATAGTATATACGGACAGGATCCAATGTGGACCAATTTGTATGAATTGGTCCTATTTATGACGATTTTGCGTAATAAAAAAATATCTCTAAATATTTTTATGAAAGAAAATCGTCGTAAAAGGACTAATCTATAAGCATTGGTCCGTACCAGAAATAAACTCATAATATATATAAGCGTAAATATTATTTTTGATAGGTTTATTTTAATATTATATTGCCCGCTTACAAAATTACAATAAAAATAATGTTTAAGTAAAAACTTGAACTTATGATCGTTAAATTTACATAATTAACACGTGTTATTACTGTTAGACTGAATATTATTTAATTATTTATTTTATTTTAAAAATCTATAAATAATATTAAAAATTATTAGGTATCATTTACGCATTAATAAAGTGTGCTCTGCTACTAGTGTGTATATATATACACATTAGTTAATTAATACTTTTGCACTAGTAAGGCTATCTCCACTGGTTATAGCGCAAAGGTAGTGTAAGTTGTTAAATTTAGCCTAACATTTGGAGCGAATTTAATTGCACCGAAAAAGGTAGGAGAAATGGCGAAACACCAACAGTCAATGGATGTGTGGGCTGAGGTATCTTGCCTTAGATGATGTTTTGAACATCGGCTGTATATCTAAGGCTGGAACCGATTCGGTTTTTGTCCAAAATATGGAGAATTGGAACCGGTTTTTTTATGTTAAAAACGGTTCAGTTTTATGCATAATTTTTGAAGAACCGAAATTGGAACCGAATCGGTTTAAACAATTCGGTTCTAGCGGTTCTTTGGATAACCGAATTAGATACAAGAACCAAAATTAGATACAAACCAAATCGTTAATATTGACGCAAGAACCGCTAGAATGGTTATTGGACATAATTTATGTAAAGAACCGCTAGAATGGTTCTTTGGATAACCGAATTTTACATAATTTTAGTTTATGTAAAATTATAAAGTGTAATATCGGTTCTTTAATGGTTATTGGACAAAAATTATATTAAGAACCATTAACCGAACTGTTAACATCGATACAAGAACCGGACCGTTAAAAAATCAACATATTACTAAGAACTGAACCGAACCAATTTTTTTCGGTTCAATTTGATTCAGTTTTCCGGTTCTCGATTTATTATTCTAGCCCTATGTGTATCTTCTATTCATCCCTCGAATGACGCACACTATATTAACTCTAGCATTTAAAGAAAAAAAAAGGGACGATGTAATGTTTATCGGCTTTGATTAGACAATACACACATCGCTTGACTAATATGTTTGTCGTATTTTAACTTTACTTTATACTTATCATTTCTCAAAGATAATGTATATTTATTAGATTTTTTTTTAAAAGAAAAAATTTCTTTCAATGGTGGTGAATAAAAAAATCCACTAAATATAAAAAAGGATGGAATATATTTATTTATAAAAATGAGCATATCATGCAAAAATCTCACTATATTTTTTAACTTCACACGCAGCTCAATTTCTTTTATTTATTTTTTTCATACGCACCTTAAAAATAAAAAAATTTAACCCGTATTTGATAAAAATAATTACGAAGTCAAACATTTGTTCACTTGTTACGTACGAATCTGAATCTGAATCTGAAAAAAAAATTCGTACGGATCTGAAGTTGTCTCTACAATATTATACTTTTGTAAGTGTTGACTTAAGGTCAACACCATCTTCATTCACACCATTATAATGTGAAAGTAAAGCTTTTGAAGGACTTTGTAAGTACCACTTGCAAGCTGCACAAATTGCAGTGTCAATAAAATATATTTTGTAATGAAGTCATTTTCTAATTTATTTAAATCGACAAAGCAAAATGGTACTTATCACTTTGTTTATTGAATAATTATATTGAATGTATTAATGAATAATATTTTTTGAAAATGTGTAATGAGTTAATTTATGTAATAAAAGAAGTGGCAAGATGGTTTAAAGCGGAGTCAATCCATCTAATAAAGTTGTAGAAATATATATTATAAAATATAAAAATGAGATAATATACGTACTTTGACCCTACTCTGAAAAAAACAAACCACAAGTGGGGTCAAGCGGAATCATTAATCTATTTTCTTCTACTGCATTTTTATTTATTACACAATTTAGACAATGAATTATTAAATGATCCCTGAAAAAAATTTGGAGTGAATAACTGGTAAACAAATTGATAAGTGTAACACTGCTCATAGACAAATTCAACAGCATAATCTTCCTATATCTCAATTGTTATTTTTAACGAATTTTAATTTAGAAATTATTGAATCACCCTTTTAGCATACTTTTGTTTGTTAAAAAAAATGGTCTAAAGACACATCCAATTAAAAATTTGGATAAAGTTAGTAGTCTGGTAAATCATGTGGGGTTAAGTGAAAAGATTAGTAAAACAAAGAGTAACTCTAATTATAAATTAAGAATAGGGTGTAACTCAAAAATCGCGAATGTAATCAAAGTTGAAAGGATATCACATGACCTCAAGGTGTATCCCTTCCATCTCTGGAGAACAAGACGAAACTCAGGCTCTAGAAAGTATTCAGGAATCCTAGCAAGTTTTTTGGTTTTGACATTTTTTTTTCTAAATCAATTTAAGATAACAATAGAATAATAATAGTAATATAAGATCGGTTTAAATTCAAATTAAAATCATGATTTTCTGAAATAAGGATCAAACCTATAGAAGCCATGTTTTGTATTTAATTACTATTTTATTTGTACATTTACAAAAATAAAATGATTAATTATCTTACCAATTATATATGTGATAAAAAAAATATTAGTATCCTCTTGTTAATCTTAGATACTCATAATTAGCTAATCGATGCCCTATCTCGTTCTTTTCATTTTTTTTCTTTTTCGTACCTTTCCACGGACAAATTCCACATATTTTCACATATAGGATTTATTTATACAACATATAGCGCTGTATAGTGGGAATTTCCGTATTCTCCCTACCCCTTTCAAGAAAAGAAATATGACTATTGAATATCTTATTATTATACTTAAAAAACTAAGAAAGAAAGAAAGAAACAAGGATAAGATAACTAACAAGTCTTGTGATTAAGCAACAATAGACCCTTAAATCACTATTAATTCTTTCGGCATTTTATTTTAAAACGACCTATGTAATATGCCAAAAAGATGAAATTGACATACATGTGTGTGTGTTTTAGAGTGAGTAATTAATCCTTCACTTTTTTTTTGATACACGTTATTACGTTATAACACTGAATACACTTGGGTGTTCGAGCTAAGGAAGAAGCAGAGTGGAGGACTCGAACACATAATTCTGATTTTGGAAACCAACCCCTATATGGCTATACCACTTAGGAACTCATAATCGTTCACTTTTGGAGCCAAAAAACAAGAAAAAGAAAGAAAATACCTTTATTAAACAGTTAAAATATTAAACTTATCAAAACACATATTTTAATATTTTAATATTTTAATTATACTCCATACATGCCAGATTGAAACTCCCCTATTTCTTTTTTGAGATATTCCAAATTAAAAATTTAGCCTTTTCTCATAAGATAAATAATGTACCAAATCTCTGTAACAAACAAGTTATATTTGTAACCATATAAATTATGTTGAGAATAGTGTATCACATGACCTCGGTTGCATCAATTCTTGAAAGACATAATATTCGGACATATTTTCAAAATACAATAATGTTTCACTATTGCAATAGTCAGCAATAAATATTGGATAAATTATATTCTTGATGACCGGAGTTCATTAACCAGTGTATCGGATTATAAGTAATATCGTATATATTGCGACCACGTATCTTGCATTTTTTTTAAAAGGAAATTGTTACTCTTATACTAATTAAAATTCTACGTAAAAATTATTTAAATGGAAATGGCATCTTATTGAATTGGTTTGTGGACCACATATCAAAAACCTTTTCCTCTGATCTGTGCATATCTTTTTGCATAGATTTTGTACAACTTTCCCAAAAGCATTTTTTTTAAAGTACATGCAATAGATAAAGAGCCGGACTTGAGGTGAGTCGCAACAAATTTTTGCCTCAGGCCCAAATTTTTGAGGTCCCCATAATTTTTTAAAGTTTAAAGTTGGGGAAGTTCATTAATCAAAAAATCTTTTATGTTATCATTGATCAAAAAATAAGTAGTAATCATTTATGTAAATTAATTTATTTTAATTTATTTTCTTTGAATTTGGTTGCTTAGAAAAAGAAAAGACCTAAAAATTTGAAAACGGAAGGCCTCATTGATAAATTTTATTTCAGGCTCCCGAATTTTCAAATCCGGCCCTGTAGATAAGGATTGGATGTTCTGGGGTGGGGTGTGGACGAGAGACTTGAACAGCTACCCTTTGTAACTTATTCTACAATTTAACCAACTGAGCAACAACGATTCTTAACTTTCCTAGAAACTTAGCGTGTTACGTTTTGATCAATGTTCCAATCAAATCACTCGATGGGTTGAATTCACAACTTGACAAAATTAGAATTATATGTTCCTTTTGTCCATTCAAATGAATTTTGTAAATTGACCAGAAAAAGAAAAGGGAGAAAGAAGGGAAAAGAAAATTTTGTACATCTCATTTATTTACAACCACCTTTTGAAAGTGACCTAGGAAAAAAAGACAAAAACAAAAACCATACAAATTGTGATTCATAACTATACCATCTACTATTATACGAAGATAGAAGTTATTTCGGTCTTTTTTTGAAGCCGTCTTAACTTTTTGAATTTTTGAATTTTGCTCTTACAAACTTTATTTCACTAAAAGAAGTTAATATAGCGTTAGTAATAAGATTCAAACCCTCACCAATAGCGAGGACAATATGGCTCTTGAACACTACACTATTTTATGTTTTTAAACCTTTTTTTCTCCTTTAAATTATTTAGATCTGAATAGTATAGACACGCTAAGTGAACATGGAAATCTAATTAAAAAATTCACGCATTCTTAATTGTATGATAACAAAGGATAAGATGATGTTTCTCTGGTGACTTGGTCAAGTGGGAAAAATGGAATTTATGGCAAACAACTTGGGTGTTAAATTCAGAGAATATAGTCAATGCGAGTCCAAATCAATCTCAATCGAATTCACCTAAATTCAAGAAATGTACATAATTGAAATTTTGATATCTTGTTAGGTAGAGTGGGAGAATTTATGGCAAAAGTTACCAATTATGCCAAAAAAAAGAAAAAAACAATTAACTATAAGGTATTTTTTTTTTTCACTTTAACTTGCACTACTTTCCTTCTTGTTTTTCTTTTTTTAAGTTATTAGATGTTATATCTATTAGTCTTCTTTTTTTTTTTTAATTACATCTAGTCTCAATATTTTTGGGGGATATTTTAAATTGATGACTTAAATCAGATGCCACCATAATTTGTTGCTTAATTAAATGACCTATAATGACCTATTCATACTGAAATTAAAAAATTTGAATGCATATCCATTCAAGAAAGAGGGAGGAACAAACTATTGAAAGTCCTAGTGAAAAGAAGAGGAGAATGACAGAGGCAAAGAAAGTAAAAGCTAAAAGATGAGAATGAAATGACAAACTCATTTTGATTTTTGTTTGTTTTTGTAATCCGCAAAAATAATTTTATAGAAAAAATTTGAGCTACATCAACTTATAATTTATTCTCTTATTATGCACTGTAATAGATTTGTAATGTCAATTTATTAATTTAGAATTCCAAGAACGGATAAAAGCTCAAATCAAACGAGCAGTTAAAAATGAATGAGACAGAATTGATGAGCGCGAATTACCTAGAGAAATACAGCTTAGACTTAAAAAGGAATATCACAAAATTTGTTTCAAACATTACTCCAATCACACATTTAAACGGATTATATCTTAGCTGCCTGTTAACAAATCAGATTTATGCCCAAATTCAATCTAATTAATAAAAAATGGTAAGAATTATCCGAATTTGAGCCAAATCACCGTTAAAAACTTTATGAAAAAGTGCCAACAGTCTTGTAATCTATTAGCATCCTCACTGTTATTGTCCTTGTAATAGGGAGATCTTGGTCAACCTCTATTATAGTGGTTGTGTTTTCAGCTTTATCATGCTAGTTGTGAATGCATAGTTTGTATAAAACACACACTGTATAATGAAAAGTTGTGAAATAAATTTCTTAATTTGTATTAAAAAAAATTATTTAACAAATTGTTACAAATGTATCCCTCCATCCTAAATTAAGTTACTTTGTACAGTTACAATTGGAAAAATGCCAACTTTATCATAGTAGATTGTTCATAATAGAACCACTTTTAGTGAAATTTGATACATTAATCATGTCTAAAAAGATAAATAAGAAGCGAGTAAAGATCTTTGGATTTTACAACGAATACTATTGAAGAGACAACCCCATATCTAAAATAAGCAATGCCACACTTACCGACGTCATCTACCGGTTATTCATACCAGATACATTGGTAGGTTATACATTCTCAAAATCAGAATGTATAACTCATTAATACACCCGGTATGACTATCTAGTAAATAAAACCAGTAAAAATATTGTTTTCCATCCATAATTAAAGAGTGCCAGTCTACACCTGAACAAAAATTGATTTACAAATTACCAGTAAAAATCATAGTTTTTGCTTAACATTCCAATGGCTATTGACAGATACAGTTGCAGAACCCAAATTTGCTCATTACAGTAGGTAGAGCAAAGTCTACGCAATAAAACTAAAAACAATATTCACAAAACCTTGTTTGTGAAGATGCATATAAACACTGGACACAGGATAGACCTACCACACTGTACCACAAGCTGTAGATGCGTATCCCTTATTACAAAGAACCAATCTGAACCTGGTCCCGAATTCTGAAATCAGATGCTTTTAAGTGCAATATTAAATATCAACTGGCTTCATCCACCAGTTACTCTCAGTAATGGATTGTACATTCTCTTCATCAACTGGTTATTCAGAATGTAGTTGATGAGGAGGATGAACAGCCCACCAATTCACCCGGTATCAATAACTGGTTGATGAGGAGAATGAACAACCCATCAATGCACCTGCCATGAACATTTGGCTCCATCCATTGGATATTCATACTTCGTGCATTGATGTGTTATGTATTCTCCTCATAAACCTGTTATTCATAATGTAGTTGATGAAGATGTACAACCCATTAATTCCGGCATAAATAACAGGCTGACGAAGAGAATGCACAGCCCAACAATTCATCTAGCATGAATAAACGGCTTCATCCACCAATCATTCATACCGATTGCATTGACAGGTTGCACATTCTCCTCATCAACTGGTTGTTTAGAATGTAACTGACGAAGAGGATGTACAGCCAATCAATTCACCCCCTTGCAAATAAAAGGCTAACGAAGAGAATGTAAAAACACAATGCACCTGGTACGAATAACTGGTTGATGAAACGAGTACCGCTATCACTTTTGGCCTTCAGATTAGGACAACCCTACTGTCCTCTCCCACCTAAGATCCTCCGAGAATTCCGTGAGGGCAGCACGAGGGTCTCCCTCTGATAAGGAAAAGTAGTATTGAGCAGTTCCATCATCAACTTGCATGCTTCTCCTCAAGGACTCAAGTACCCTTCTCTTTCCGTGGTCGGAGGTGACCCTGTTCAGCACACAATTGACTTTTCTGTCGGGCCTGCCTTCTAGGTACATTACTGCCACTTCCCTCTTTGCGTACAGGTCCAATTCTATGTAGCAAATTCCATTGATGAGAAGGTCTGGATCGCTTATGGGAATTAGTAGCCTTTCCCTAGAGTATATCCCGTGGTCACTCATCATGTTGTTCAAGCGTTTGATATCCATTACCTACAAAAAGCTATAATAGTTATAATATTTCCAGCTATCTGCATCAAAATTATAGTCACAAATAAAAGACATTATAGGAGGATGCAACAATCTATTTTCAGAAAGAGAGAACCCGGAGGGAGAAAAAAGGCTTCGTACTTGAATGAATTACCCATTTCAAATACCTCTAGATTTTGCTCAGTCTAAATATAATTGGACAAATGCGGCAATAAGCTACATCACAAGAACTGAATGCAGGTACAAAATCAATACATGTTTTCTCACTCTCATATTATTCACCTATTTTCAATAAATCTCCTATCTTTCTTCTGCATCTCAAAAATCAACAGTAGCTACTTTCTCTCTTACACTGTAATATAATAAACCCTAAAACAACTTAATTGCAGTAGTAACATCCAGACGACTTCCATTCTTGGTATATTGATAACTGTTACCTAGGGTGCATGTGAGTGGCTTACACATAAAAGAATTGAATTCCTTGCAATTATCTTCCATGGAAGAAACTTATGGGTTGGTTTATGAACTTCATGTAAAGTAGAAAGCTAACAAAACCAAATTGTACCCTGAACATTGATTCTATGAAAAATTAGGCAATCATGCGCCAAATATTCAAGAAAGAAGGTGTAACAATACCCTCCCTCTTATGTAGAATGTGACTTTATAGATCACGTGCTCGATAAAAAAGGCTTCGGGGAGAGATGGGGAAGAAGGATTAGGGGGTGTCTTTCATCCTCTAATTTTTTTATTATGGTAAATGGGAAACCTAGGGGTAACTTTTAACGATTCTAGAGGCATTCGTCAAGGGGACCCGTTAACCCCTTTTCTTTTTGTCTTAATGGCGGGTGTGCTCAATAGATTAGTGGAGAGAGCTAGAGGAGTGAACATTATCAAAGGATTTGAGATTGGAAAAAAACATGTTTGTCAGATTTACAATTTCCCGATAAGGAGTGTAAGCTTAGAAACTTGATTGGCAGTTTGGATTTGTTTGGGGTAGCGTCAGGTCTTAAAATTAACATGGCAAAAAACACGCTAGTAGGTATTAATGTGAGCAACGAAGATTTGTTATCCTGAGCAAATGTGGCGGGTTGCAAGGTAGGCTCATGGCCATTATCGTATGTGTATGCCCTTAGGGGATAACCCGAAAAGAGGGGGTTTTTGAAACCCGATCATTGAAAAAATAACCAAAATAACTCGAGGGTTGGTTGAAAGGGTGTCTTTCAAGAGGAGTTAGACTTGCACTTATTTAATTGGTTCTTGAAAGTTTGCCCTTTTATTAATTCTCTCTTTAAAATGCCCATTTTGGTGAGTAATAAAATTGAAAAAATTATGAGAGATGGGAAGGATTCAGAGGGAATAAGAGCGATCACTTGGTAGATAGGAAAAAATTCGGAGATTCCCTCTAGAAAAAAATTATCCGTCGTGCTCAATTATTATAGTATGGGAGTCATGAGAATGGTTGGGAGTCGAATGTGATGATAAGACGGTCTCTTTGTAATCCTTGTAAAGCAATTTCTAAGGGCATCGAGTCGATCAAAACTCTTATTAGGCCTAAGGTGGGCATGGGAGTATCATTTGGATTTGGGAAGATCATTGGATTGGAGTAGCATCTACTTTCAAAGGTAATAAAAGGAAAGCCAAAACCATATGGAGATGTTGTGTTATGGCAGTGGTGTGGTCATTGTGGCAAGAAAGGAATGCAAGAGTGTTTGTGGACAAGGTTGCAGACATGGAGGTGGTGTGGAACAAAATCAAGA
The DNA here is from genome assembly GCA_021464415.1 of Lonicera japonica. Classification (NCBI taxonomy): domain Eukaryota; kingdom Viridiplantae; phylum Streptophyta; class Magnoliopsida; order Dipsacales; family Caprifoliaceae; genus Lonicera; species Lonicera japonica. The sequence continues at coordinate 279,002 of JAKCWG010000765.1, forward strand.
TGGCTACATCTCTTTGGGCCAGCACATCCAATTTTTTTGGAAACTTATCGATATCGAATATTTCTAACAATTGCGAGCGGTTCTGCTTTGATAATTTTATGCTCTGTCTGGATGAGGTGATAGTTGTTTTATTTTGTATGATAGGTTTATGTTAGCTGGTGTTTTTCTAATTGTTGATTGGGTGGACCTTTTGGCTTTGTATCTACTCTTTGGAGCTTGCTTTTTATGATTCATATCAATAAAAGCAATTGTTTCTAGTCAAAAAAATAAATAAAATTTAGGAGAAACCTCTCTTTATTTTCTCTCTGTCACTCAAAAATGAGATGCTTAAACACATACTCAACACGTATATATACTGCTCATATGGCGGTGAAACAATGGCGATAGTCAAAAATGGGTGACCGCAATCTTTGAATCCTTCAAAGTCACAATCTTCGACTCGTTCAAATACTTAATTTTAAACCAAGTGCTTTCTTATTGGGAAAGGTAACTTAATTAGAAGCAAAGTCCTAATTTTTTCCTTTGGTCCAAAAAGGTGGCTCTACCGACAACATTTCTCCCACTTAAATTCACCTTTTGCAATCCTTTCTACTTACCATTTCCATGCTGCTTACGTCCGCTGGGCCAACAGGGAATTGACACCATGTAAACTTATCGTTGTTAATCGGCTTCATTAGCATATCTACCAGGTTGTTTTTAGTATAGGTTTTATGTATGTCCACACTTCCACCTTTTCACGAACAAAGCGATATTGAACTCATATATGCTTTGTTTTCGAATGAAATGCTATTTTTTTGTTAAGTGCAAAGTGCTCTGACCATCATAAAATAGAGCAATTTTCTCTTGTTTGTGTTCGAGCTCCTCTAGTAGAATTTGCAAGCAGATTGCAACTTTGCTAGCTTGTGTAACTGCAACATATTATGCCTATGACGTTGAAGACAATAGACTTTAGTTTCGAAACCCAACTTAGAGTTGTCCAGCAAGAGTAAACACATAACCTATGGTAGACTTGCTTTTGTCAAGATCACCTACATAATCTGAATCAGCATAGCATCGTACAATAAAGTCTGATCCTTGTGCTTATTACAAGAGATTTGGTGATAGTGATTTCATTGTTGTATGCTAGCAACGTGTTGGTAGCAAACCTTGGCAAAGAGCGTATTAAAGACTTAAAGGCACAATTGCCTAGAGAGTTTGAATTTTGAAATGAAGGACTTAGGACCAACAAACAAGATTCTAAGGATGCAAATTTACCGAGACAAAAATAATAGGAAGATTTGGCTTTCACAAAAGAACTAAATCTTTCGGCACTTCAACATGCAAGATTGTAAGCCAATTTCTACTCCTCTTCCTATTAATTTTAAGTTATCTTCAAGTATTAGCATCGAAGCAAAGAGGATGGAAATGTCTCGAGTACCGTATGCATCAGTAATGCGTAGTTTAATGTTCGCTATGCTTTGCATAAGTATAGACATTGCACAGAGCATTGGAGCAACCAATCATTATATGGCGAATCCCAGCAAAGAGCATTGGAGTGTTGTACAGAGGATCCTGAGATATGTCAAGGGTACCTACAATGCTGCATTATGTTATGAAGGATCAGACTTTACTGTCAGAGGCTACGTTGATTCAGATTATGCACGTGATTTTGACAAGAGCGAGTCCACCACGGGTTATTTACTCTTGCTGGATGAGCTGTAAGTTGGGTTTTGAAACTGCAATCCAAACAAGAGAAGAATGCTCTATTTTGTGATGGTCTTAGTGCTTTGCACTTCGCAAAAAATCTAACATTTCATTCGAAGACAAAGCAGATACGAGTTCAATATCACTTTGTTCGTGAAAAGTTGGAAGAAGGAAGTGTGGACATTTAGAAAATCCATACTAGAACCAACCTAGCAGATATGCTAACAAAGCTAATTAACAGCGATAAATTTACTTGGTGTCGATCCTCTGTTGGCCTAGTGAAAATGTAATTTGCATGGAAATGGCAAGTAAAAAGGATAGAAGGATTGCAAAAGATGACTGTAAATGGGAGAAATGTTGTAGGTAAGCCACCTTTTTGAACCAAAGAAGAATATTAGGACTCTGTTTTTAATTAAATTACCTTTCCCATTAAGAAAGCACTTGCTTCAATATTAAGAATTTAAACGAGTCAAAGACAGCGGCTTTGAAGGATTCAAGATGCGACCAACTATTTTTGACTATCGTCATTGTTTCAGCGCCATATGAACAGTATAAATGTGTTAGGTATATGTCTTTAAGCATCCCTTTTTTGAGTGACAAAGAGAGAGTTTTCGAGAGAAAATAAAGAGAGGTTTGTCCTAAATTTCATAGGTCTTTCCTTTCTACTATAAGAAAGAGGGTATTGTCATTTATGCTCTCCTTATTTTAGAGATAAGAAGTTGTAATCTTTTTGTTATAACAAAATCCTACAATTTGCCTGTCATTTTGTCTCCAGTGCACACAAAATTCTAACTTTTATAATTTCTACTTCATTTGTGATTGGGTGCCCCATACCACAACAACCTAACTGTGGTATCCTGGTCATTTTTGTAGTTGTAGTTAAAGGGAGAGACTTAGACCTTCTTTCTTTCTTCTTTTTTTTTAAAAAAATAAAATAAAATAAGAAGAGGAGAGAAGGGCAGAAGCAAGAAACAGAGCATATCCAACAGTACAATAAAAGGACGGGCATAAGAGAAGGCATTGCAAGAAAGAGAACAGCGACAATCAGCGCTAAGCAACAAACGAAGGAGAGCACTTAATTTTTGGCTAGGCCATTGAATGGAAGATTGGAAGGGCATATTTTTTAATTTAATATGGAGAATTTAATGTTTGAATTGAATTAATGGATAATAATGTCATGCACATTAACCAATATAGTTGTTTCAGGCTCAAGCCCGGTGAAACCAGAGCAGTTAATTTTTTCTCTTCACTAAAATTTAAATCTTAGGTATGATGCTATTGCTAACACTTTTTATTGACCCAACCTACAGAAAGACCACGGACTACCCCATGGAAAGTTTAAGCCTCATCAACTTATGATTCAATGTCTTGATATGAACTATAAGAGACAAATAGTGTGAATTTACCAATTTAGGATTCAAGGAACAAACAAAAGCTCGAACCAAACAAAGCACTAAACATAAAAGAAAAAGGAAGTAAGAAAGAAGGGAAAGAAAAATCAAAGGTCTGCTACTTGAGACTTTTCAGTGAAGGTCTCGCTGATCCTTGAGACTTCTAAAAAATAGGTTAGGCTCAATGCTGATTTTGGTCAAGAAATCGTATGTGATTGAATCAAGTCAGCATAAAAACTCAACAAAATCAATAGCCATTAAAGACTTCAATCAGAAGAAAACCCAAGCACCTCAAGCCTTGTGCCAAGGCGCTTAAAGCGTGCACCTTATTTAAGTGCCTGAACTAGGGGACGCACATACACTGTGACTTACTGAGCCACGGGCCTAGGCACAGTTTTGACGATTATGCATTTATGCTTACCAGTAACCAATGCTAACTTAGACTATCTAGTATCTAGTAAAATATCATAACAAAAGATAGCCATTGTCTCTACAAGTTGTGCTGAGGTGCTCACTGTATGATCAGGCTCGGTTGGGCTCAAGCAGACCTCACTGCAGTGCTTCCCTGAATCTGTGCCTATCTAGGCACATGCGAGGCCCCAGTCAGACTCTTCCCACTCTCTGTGAAGTGGGGCTTATGGTTAAGGGAACGATAGCCCATTTGCCCCCACAGACAAATTTTCAGATTAACTACGGTTAAGTGGGGCTTTCACTGTTGTAGTTAAAGAGAGAGACTTAGACCCTTTTTAAAAAAAAATGAGAGGAAAGGGCAGAAGCTCGGAGCTAAGCAAGAAACAGAGCGTATCCAACAGTCCAATAGTAGGACGGGCATAAGAGAAGGCATTCCAAGAAAGAGAACAGAGACAACCGGTGCTAAGCAACAAACAAAGGAGAGCACTTAATTTTTGGCTAGGCCATTGAATGGAAGATTTGAAGGGCATATTTTTTAATTTAATATGGAGAATTTAATGTTTGAATTGAATTCAAACACTAATGCCTTCCCAATCTATCCCTTCAAATTTTTTTCTGATCAACTACGCATGTCCCAATAAATCCCTTTGTTAAACACTAATGCCTTCCAACAAATTGTAAATAAAACCCAGTTTTGTGCACTTACACAAAATTTTCAACTCGTAGCAAACGAGAAAACTAACCTATTTCTTTTATAAGCATATCTTTTGTCAACATATGATAAAACTAAATACTGTTGAAATTAAGAAGCAGACACGCAGGGAAAGCTGTGCTCCTACTGCTCTGCATACTTGCTCAGCGTAACTCACAACATCGCGTGCGGCAGGGAGGTTGGAAGCTAGGAAGCATGGTCACTCCACTGGAGGGAAAAGTACCCACATAGAAAATTTAGGGGCACTTACGAGGGTACGCTCTCCTGTGAGTCACTTACCCGACATGCCAGGCGGGATGTCGTACATGAACAATCTTAAATAACCAGGAAAATGAGTGACAAGGCTTGGACAAAAGAGAGACATGTCTCAGATAAGGCTGGGATATAAACATACTTTTCAAAGTGCGTAGAATCAAAACCAATATGTGTAAAAGACTAAAAGTACATAGCTCTTCTGTATTTTGATTATTGTGTTAGATATAATATTGATGTAATTCTTTAGATGGATTTAAGAGTATTGATTTTATGGGTTACATGCATTTATGATATAAATTTCTGAATGCAAAATAAACGGCCATATAAATAACTGGGGAAGAAGTATGTGCCCTGTGTCTTAAGACACCTAATTTTTTATATTTAAATTAGTTAGCATGTCTATTTCATATCAGGTAGTACACCATGTAAATGTTTCATAGATTGGAAGACACCAGCATCTTGCAAAACGAGGAATAGACTTAGCCTGCCACTTCGGAACAAAACACCAACAGGGCACAAAGGCGAGCTACGCAATCACTTTCTCCTTAATACCACCAGCTTAAGACACCAGCATATTGAAAAAATGAACTCATCTAGCAACTGCATTGAAAATATTCAACAGGTATAAACTAAGGCTACAAACTATCTCCTTAATACCACCACCTTACCAACAAAATCAGCTTACCCAACTGCCCATTCCAATTATTCATCGAAGAAGAGAAGCATCATCGATATGCGAGTTGCTTAGACAATTAAAGCAATGATGCAATAAAACCTTGTAATCACCAACATCCACTACTTGAATACTTTTATCATGAAAAACACATTCACTCGTCTCAAGATTCTGATGTCCTAAGCTGAAGCATGTCCCAGGAATAAACTTTGGCAATGGCAGCTAACCACGCAAAATCTAGGACTATTTCTGCGTAAAACTTAAGTCACTTGTAATTCTCAATAGCATCAGAATTGCATTCTTTCACATCAGTAAACCTGTCTTTTCTTTTTTTGGTTGATGCTTGTGTGTGTGTGCAAGCCAAGTGAATCACTGACACATTCAGCAAATTCCCAATAATGCCTGTAATATATCTGACAAAGATCTATGGATGCAGATACATAGTGAAAGAAGAACTATAAATTGCAACTGACTAGATGATCAAGGTCAGTGCACAATACCAGACGAAAAAGAACAAAAAATGGAACTTTTCTTTCAAGGAAACTAAATCTTGCACTCATTTTGTACAATTTTCCACCGACTCTGTGTCCCCCATAGTCCTGTCAATCCCCTGTGCCTCAGGATACAAATCTAATTAGACTAAGTGACCAACAACACTACTAATACTAAAACAAACCACTATCTCTTCTTCTTTTTTTCAGATGACCATCAATCAGAATTCCGATACAGTAATACACCACTAGCCTCATACTTCATGATAAATAAACTTACCCATTTCAAGTCCAGTTCGGTCATTAAAGGCACTATAGGAATTAGAATGTCGTTTAGATATTAGATACCACATACATAACGCACAACATAGACTAAGTGACCAACAACACTACTAATACTAAAACAAACCACTCTCTCTTCTTCTTTTTTTCAGAAGACCATCAATCAGCATTCCAATATTAGGGCCTGTTTGGTTGTCACTCAAATTGTGAATTAGACAATTTAGGATTTCTACATTTATGTGTTTAGTTGTGAAAAATAAAGCAGTCGTAAATATGACAATTCAAGTTGATTCATAAAAACTCAAACTAAGGTGGCGTTTGATAAAACATCTGAAAACTGAAAACTGAAACTGAAACTGAAAACTGAAAACTAAAACTGAAAAAACTGTTTGTTTACTTCTGAAAACTGTGTCTGAAAAAATGTTGTTTGTTTGAATATAATACATCTGAAAACTGAAATTTTTTTAATATGACAATTTTGCCCTTATTAATTTATTTATATCAAATGATTCTAAATAAAAAAAAAGAGGTTTTCTTGAATTCATAAAAACCCATCAAAGAATGCATATATTTTAAACAAAAACTATGTATACATTCAAATCCAAGCAAACAAAGCCCTAAAAACGAATCAAACAACCAAATTAATAAAGAAGAAGAATTAAGGGCGAGAAAGAAGTGTACCTCCAGCGTATATGGAAGAGAGAAGTGTGAAAAAGTAGCAACGGTAGCAGCGGTGAGAAGAAGTAGCAGCGTCAGCAGCGGCAACAGCAGCGTGAAGAAGAGAAGAAGCGGCGTGAAGAAGAGAGAAGAACGAGAAGAGAAGAGTTGCGTGGTTTTAAGGTTCAACGAGGTTAAAATGGGTACTGTGCAATGACGAGTTTTCAGATTTCAGATTTAAGTGGTAATTTTACCACTTAGGTGCTTTTTGTTTAGCCATCTGAAATCTGAAAACTTAAAGTTTTCAGATTTCAGTAGTATAAATGTTGTTTGGTTGGCAAAAAAATTAAGTGATGTATCACTTAAATCTGAAAATTTGTGTCAAAAATTTTAAGTGGTAAAATTACCACTTAAATCTGAAATCTGAAAACTCGTCATTGCACAATACCCATTTTAACCTCGTTGAACCTTAAAACCACGCAACTCTTCTCTTCTCGTTCTTCTCTCTTCTTCACGCCGCTTCTTCTCTTCTTCACGCTGCTACTTCTTCTCACCGCTGCTACCGCTGCTACCGCTGCTACTTTTTCACACTTCTCTCTTCCATATACGCTGGAGGTACACTTCTTTCTCGCCCTTAATTCTTCTTCTTGATTAATTTGGTTGTTTGATTCGTTTTTAGGGCTTTGTTTGCTTGGATTTGAATGTATACATAGTTTTTGTTTAAAATATATGCATTCTTTGATGGGTTTTTATGAATTCAAGAAAACCTCTTTTTTTTATTTAGAATCATTTGATATAAATAAATTAATAAGGGCAAAATTGTCATATTAAAAAAAATTTCAGTTTTCAGATATATTATATTCAAACAAACAACATTTTTTCAGACACAGTTTTCAGAAGTAAACAAACAGTTTTTTCAGTTTCAGTTTTCAGTTCAGTTTTCAGATGTTTTATCAAACGCCACCTTACAATTTTTGACACAAATTTTCAGATTTAAGTGATACATCACTTAATTTTTTTGCCAACCAAACAACATTTACACTACTGAAATCTGAAAACTTTAAGTTTTCAGATTTCAGATGGCTAAACAAACAGCACCTAAGTCCTTTCAAGCAATGTTTTAAAAGGTGCCCGGGCGAGTTTCAAGCAATCGTAAATATAATAAAATGATCATTACTACTAAAAGAGCAGATAGCAACTTCACAAACATAATAACAATCACAAATCATCACATGAAAATATAGATATACTGATATAGACCTGAACAGAGTACTTGACGGCAAGGCTAGCAACAGTATCCTGACGAACCAACCGGTGCGAAATCGCGAACCGATTAATGCTATTATCTCTCCAAAAGCTCCCGGAACTTGGATTCCCGATCACATCCTTCAACTTCCATGGCGCCTTGAAAGCCCTAGTCTGAATCTCCCTATCCGAGGCCACTGAGCTCCACAACCGGCACACGCAAGCCGAGCGAGCGAGATCCGTGAGCGGGAGGTTCTCGAAGATGGATCGGAGAATGTCCTTGCAGATTAGGGCTGAGAAATTCGAGTTCATCGGCGAAATGACGGTGTCGAATTCGTCCGGGAGAGAGGTCGATGTGGGGGTTGGAGAGGTTAGGGTTTGAGAATCCGGATTGAGGGGGCGGAGGATTTCTTGTTCTTCTTCGTCTTGGTCGCCACAGCATCCCATTTTTGGATTGTGAGAGAGAAATGAGGAGGGGAATAGGGTATGGGATGGATGGCTGTGCTTCTACCGGCGTATTTTAGCACCTAGGCAATGTAAAAGTATATATTGTAAAAAATGGTTATTTAACTCATTAACCTGGATAAAAAATATAACAAGAAAAAGTTAAATATCTCTCACAGCACATAATATGTCAAATGAAGTTATTTGCTCGATACACAAAATGTCGACCAAAACATAATACTCCACAATATATCATGTGTTACAGAGTATTCTTTGACGGCCCAAAGGAGATTATGTGAACCACGACTAACCGTTAGTCCAACTAAATTTATTATAATATTATTTATAATGAAAAACCAAAAAAATGATAAATGTTATGTTAATAAGTTTGGGTTTACTCCATAACTTATGGTGATAAGCTTTGCTTTCCGCCAAACATATTCTCAACAAAATGTCTCAAAACAAAACATTGAAAACCCTTAAGAATTATGGAAAGGTTAAGACCTTCCTATAAATGCGTAAAAGTGTGGTAGTGTCTTGTAAAAGTAGCAGCTAAAATAAGACCCATTATTGTCGATTGTGTTTTCAGTGCATATGCCGCTAATAACAGTGTATGTCGATTTCATGTACATAAATCAAAAAATTATGATATGCATGTCAACGGAATAATTAAGTCAATGAATGCTTATTTCTTTGAAGATATATTTTCTTATAAAAAAGATAACTTAATTAACCGCAATTTAGATATATGCGCACACAACTTACAACTAAGGGTGGCTAGCTTGAGAGTACGAAAGAAAATGTTTTAGAGAGCTTCATTATCAAGGATCATACATTCATCGGCGTTCTCAACAAGTTGATGTACGGAAAGGGTATCATTATACGACTCAACAACTGTGTCAAATTTTTTTAGGAAGGAACAGGGAAGATAATAATATGGGTAGTATCAAGATGAAGATTCCATCGTTTCAAGGGAAGAATGATCCCGAAGCTTATCTTGAATGGGAGAAGAAAGTTGAGCTAGTGTTTGATTGCCATAATTATTCCGAGATCAAGAAGGTAAAACTTGCTGCCATTGAGTTCTCTGAATATGCAATTGTGTGGTGGGACCAATTAGTAATGAATAGACGAAGAAATAGAGAGCGTCCTATTGAGACATGGGAAGAGATGAAGACAGTGATGAGAAAGCGATTTGTACCTAGCCATTACTATCGCGAGTTGTACCAAAAGTTACAAAGGCTTACACAGGGCAACCGCAGCGTGGAAGATTATTTCAAGGAGATGGAAGTAGCCATGATCCGAGCTAATGTAGACGAAGATCGAGAGGCTACTATGGCCAGGTTTTTGAATGGATTGAACTGGAAAATTGCTAATGCGGTAGATTTGCAACATTACGTTGAGTTGGAAGATATGGTGCACGTGGCCATTAAGATTGAGAATCAACTCAAGAGGAGGGGTAGCCTACGCCAAAACCAAAGTCCAACCACACCCTCTTGGAAATCAAATCCCCTTTGGAAGAAAGAGGAGAAATCAGCCGCGTCAAAGCCCAAAACAGAGCCCAAACAAGGGACGACCAGCCTTGGAAACCAAGGTAAACCTAATCCTAATACACCTCGAAATCGTGATATTAAATGTTTCAAGTGTCAAAGTAGGGGTCATAAGGCGAACCAATGTCCCAATCAAAGAGCTATGGTGATTAGGGACAACGGTGAAATTGAGACCGATGAAGAGTCCAATGATGATTCTATGCCATTATTAGAAGATGTTGATGATGAAGAAGAAGAGCTTGCGGCTGAAGGAGATTTGTTGGTTGCAAGGAAGTCTCTTAGTGTGCGAGCTAAGGAAGATGATGAAGTACAACGAGAAAATCTCTTTCATACTAGATGCCTAGTGAACAATAAGGTATGTAGTGTGATCATTGATGGCGGAAGTTGTACGAATGTTGCAAGTACTATTATGGTGGAGAAGCTAGGACTGCCTATCATTAAGCATCCCAAGCCATATAAATTGCAATGGTTGAATGATAGTGGGGAGATCAAGGTGAACAAGCAAGTATTAGTCGCATTTCGTATTGGGAAGTATGAAGATGAGGTCTTATGCGACGTAGTACCAATGCAAGCTGTCATCTATTATTAGGGCGACCATGGCAATTTGATCGCCGAGTGAAGCATGATGGATTCACCAACAAATATTCTTTTGAGCTCAATCATAAGACGATTACTCTTGTCCCTATGTTACCAAAGCAAGTGTATGAAGATTAATTAAAATTGCAAAGGAAGAGTGACCAAAAGAAAGAGAGTGAGTTAAAAAAAAAGAGTGAGCAAAAGAAAAAGAGTGAAGTGGAAAAAATGAGAAAGAGGGAAAACAAAAGAACTTTTATGCGAGAGCGAGTGAAGTTAAAAGAGCGTTGTATTCGAGGCAGCCGATGATTGTGCTTTTGTACAAGGAGGCATATTTAATTACTAGCGAACTTACCTCGTCTTTGCCTAGTTCTATTGTTTCTTTGTTTCAGGATTATGCAGATGTCTTTCTTGACGAGATGCCACATGGGTTACCACCAATTAGAGGGATTGAGCATCAAATTGATTTTGTTCCTGGCGCAACCATTCCAAACAGACCAGCCTATCGGAGCAACCCGGAGGAGACGAAAGAGCTACAAAGGCAAGTGTCTGAACTGATGGAGAAAGGGCACGTGAGAGAAAGCATGAGTCCGTGCGCTGTTCCAGTGATTTTAGTGCCTAAGAAGGATGGGACGTGGAGAATGTGCGTTGATTGTCGAGCTATCAACAATATAACGGTTAAGTATCGACATCCTATTTCTCGCTTAGATGATATGTTGGATGAGTTGCATGGAGCTTGTGTATTTTCTAAAATTGATTTAAAAAGTGGGTATCATCAAATTAGAATGAAAGAAGGAGATGAATGGAAAACTGCTTTTAAAACCAAACATGGTTTATATGAGTGGTTACTGATGCCTTTTGGGCTAACTAATGCACCGAGCACTTTCATGCGTTTAATGAATCATGTTCTGCGTGCATTTATTGGCAGATTTGTTATTGTCTACTTTGATGATATCTTGATTTATAGCAAAACCTTGGAGGATCATGTTAAGCATTTAAAATCCGTTTTAGATGTGCTTTGAAAAGAAAAGTTATTTGCTAACATGAAGAAGTGCACTTTTTGCACCGATAAGCTTGTCTTTCTTGGTTTTGTTGTGAGTGCACAAGGAATGCAGGTTAATGAGGAGAAAGTACGTGCAATACAAGAGTGAAGTCCTACAACTGTGGGGAATGTACGAAGTTTCCATGGACTTGCTAGCTTTTACCGGCGGTTTGTGAAAGATTTTAGTACCATCGCCGCGCCACTGACGGAGGTGATCAAGAAGAACGTGGGATTCAAATAGGGGGATGAACAAGAGAAGGCGTTCCAATTGATCAAGGAGAAGTTAACCCATGCGCCCGTACTTCCATTACCAGATTTCACTAAATCATTCGAGCTTGAGTGTGATGCATCGGGTTTAGGAATAGGGGCTGTTCTTATGCAAGGAGGAAAACCAATTGCATACTTTAGCGAGAAATTAAGTGGGGCAACCTTGAATTATCCGACGTATGACAAGGAATTGTATGCATTGGTTAGAGCATTGGAAACTTGGCAACACTACCTTTGGCCTAAAGAGTTCGTGATTCACACCGATCATGAATCTTTGAAGCATTTGAGGAGCCAACACAAGCTGAATAAGAGGCATGCGCACTGGATGGAGTTCATTGAGACATTCCCATATGTCATTCGGTACAAGCAAGGTAAAGAAAATATTGTTGCTGATGCATTTTCGCGAAGGTATGTGTTAATCTCTACCCTTGATGCTAAATTGCTTGGTTTTGAGCATATAAAGGAATTGTATCCAATTGATGTTGATTTTTGTGAGGAGTATAAAGCATGTGAGAAAAATGCAATAGGTAAGTTCTTTAGGCATGAAGGTTTCTTGTTTCGAGAAAATAAATTATGTATGCCTAATTGCTCTATGCGTGACTTATTAGTGAGGGAAGTCCACGGGGGAGGTTTGATGGGGCACTTCGGGATTGCTAAGACCTTAGATATTTTGCAAGAACACTTCTTTTGGCCACGTATGAAAAGGGATGTTGAGAGAATTTGTGGAAGATGTGTTACGTGTCGGCAAGCAAAGTCCCGTGTGCAACCGCATGGCTTATATACACCATTACCTATTCCTAGTGAACCTTGGATAGACATTTTCATGGATTTTGTTTTAGGTTTACCTAGGTCTAAGAATGGTAGAGATTCGATTTTCGTGGTCGTTGATAGATTTTCTAAAATGGCTCATTTTATTCCATGTCACAAAACTGATGATGCTTCGCATGTTGCTGATTTGTTCTTTAGAGAAATTGTGAGATTTCATGGTATGCCCAGGACCATTGTTTCCGATAGAGATACTAAATTCTTAAGCTACTTTTGGAAGACCTTGTGGTGTAAGTTAGGAACTAAGTTGTTATTTTCTACTACTTGTCACCCACAGTCTGATGGTCAAACTGAGGTTGTGAATAGAACTTTATCTACTTTGTTAAGGGCTATCATTAAAAAGAACATTAGAACATGGGAGGAATGTTTACCGCATGTTGAGTTTGCTTATAATTGCACTGTTCATTCTGCTACTCAATTTTCACCTTTTGAAATTGTGTATGGATTTAATCCTTTGACACCATTAGATTTATCTCCATTACCTTATTCTCAATATACTAATCTTGATGGAAAGAAAAAGGCTGAGTTTGTTAAGCAGATCCATGAGAAGGCAAGGCTCAACATTGAACGGAGGACGGAGCAATATGCAAAGCAGGCAAACAAAGGACGTCAGAAGCTGGTTTTTGAACCTGGAGACTGGGTATGGCTACATATGCGGAAAGAACGATTTCCGGAGCAACGTCGTTCTAAGCTACTTCCTAGAGGAGATGGACCTTTTCAAGTTCTTGAACGCGTCAACGATAATGCTTATAAGCTGGACCTACCAGGAGAGTACAATGTTAGCGCTACTTTTAACGTTGCTGACTTAAGCCCGTTTGATGCCAGTGATGATTTGAGGGCAAATCCTTTTCAAGAGGAGGGGAATGATGGAGGCAAGACTGTTGTGCAAGGCCCAATTACAAGGTCGCGGGCTAAGAAGTTAAAGGCAGAGCTTAATGGATTAATTCAAGTTATTTGGACTCAAGAAGAAGGCACAATCAAGCCCATTAGAAGGGGAAAACGTGGAGCACAAAATGGAGGCTGGGTTACATTTATTCAAGCTCAATTGGAGTGAGAAGACCATGTCTATGCGGCCCAAGAAGTGGGGTCAAGCCAGCCCACTCATTTTTTTTATTTATTATTTATTTATTATTGTTATTTCTTTTTAAAGACTAGTTCTTGTTTGATTAGGATTTGTTTTGAGGATTCCTTGTTGGATTGGTTTCTTGTTGCCTAAGTTTTCTACACCCTATTTAAAGGGGGGGTTCATTGTTTTATTTTATGATCTAAGACTTTATTCATAATAATATTGAGTGATTTTAATCCTCTTTGGTTCTTCACGAACTACTTGAACTTATCGGTTTGTCCGTGGCGTTCATCTGACTTATCAATCGGTATTCCGCACCCGGTTGTGGCGTCTTCGTTTTTCACCCTAATCTGATTGTAGAAACGATCCAGGTTCTTAATTTGCTACTGTTTTCGTGTGTGTCTGTGTCAAGGTTCGCACAACCAATTCGTTGTGTTTGCGGGTTTTGAGCGATATCACCGTAGGTCGTATCAAAAATCCATCAATAATTAAAATTCTTCCAAGTCATTAGACTTTTGAATACCATAAGATTTAGATGGATTTTTTAAAATCCTAATTGAATACATTAAGATTTTAAAAGACTTTTTAAAATCTCAATTGAATACCCATGAACTTTAAAAGTCCATAAAAATTCTATAGATTCTAAATCCAATACACCCCCCTTAAATACAAAGATGTGATGAATTCAAGCTACAATTGGGTTTATGTGACCCCCTTACTTTGTTGTTCTCTCAAGTATTTTCATTCTTATCCAAGCTTAATAGCTCCACTCTTTTCAGTTACGATAAGTTAATATCAAATTTTAGAATTTTAGATTAATCGATTTGAGACAGGTACTAAGATCAAGCGTTTGCGCTAATTAATTGATGATCACCTAAATTTAGATTCAAAGTTTCAATCTTTGAAACGATTTTGTGTAGCACCAATAATGTATGACTTGGGGATCAATGCATCAAACCTTTTCCAGTCTTAATTTTTCCTTAAAAAGAGCCTTATATGGCAAGTTTTCGTCATTGTACCTAGAAAATGGAGGATCAGAGGGCAATACAATAAATATGAATGGGCCATATAGTCAGTTATTTGTACTTGTCTACTGGATTCTTTTTGTTTCAATTCATGTTCTTATTCTTGTTACTCTGGTTCTTGCAGATAACATCCTTCAAATGTACCAAATTATCAAGATATGAAATGCCCATCTGCACCATTAAGTTGCCGAACAAGGGTTTTGACAAACAAAATGGATGGGTTGCAGAAAATATTGAACCCAAGGACCAATGCTTTGTTCAAGACAAGAATATTCGCACGGAGTTTGACCTATCACGGTAGAAGGATAATGCTCTGTCATTCGTTTTGCAACCCACTTCTTCCAATATTTCGTTAAATTGCCATAGTTGTGAAGAGGTTCAAGTGTAAATGTCCTTGATAACTCTACAGCATTCTTTTTCTTTCTATTTGAGTCTAAGTTACCCAAGCAAGTTAATCTCCATAATCGAAAAGAAAAAAGGTTTTTGGAATTCCTTTAGAGTGAAATAACTTGGTTATAAAGTGATTCTTTATGAATTTTTTCAAACAAATTACTAAAGTTGTACATAGGTTGAGTGCTTTGCCAAATTTAAGCTTTGCGGTTTCCCTTTATTTTTCTTACCCCATCCCCTTTTTTCCCCTTTATTTTTGTGTGCGGGGATCAGGGAGATTTATAGCTTTGTTTTAAGTATCGATGCTTGTTAGTTTAAAGACTTGAACTTAATTTTTTTGTGGAAGAAGTGAGATAGGAAATGAAAAAGAAATATTGGACAAGATCTTTTTTCTTTTTTGCACATTAGAATGCTGTAATGTAATTGAATTGCACTAGTATGAGTTTCAAACAATGCATTTGCTGGAGCTAAATTATGTATTTCTCCCCTCTTACTTAAGTTTGAACTTATCTATTAAAACATGAAATATCCTAAATCGTGGACACACTTTACCTTACTTTTAATGACAGTTTGCTTCGAGTTTTGTGCTCTTCCAAAGTCCTAAATTGGTTAAATTTACATGTAAAGTCTCATAATAACCATAAGATGCAAGTTCCTTAACTAAATCACAAAATCTATAGTCTATTAATTGTTAAGCATGATATTCATTATGGTTCCTTCTAACAAATTAAGCTTTTAGGAGAGATAGTTACTAACTTGGTATCAAAGGTTGGTTTTATGTTGATTTTCGAAAAATACAAAAACTTGCATCGAACGAGCATTTAAAAGAGCATTGCAAGAGTATTTCCTTATGTTTGGTGAACGTTTTCTTGGGTGTCCTTATTGGAATGGCAATGGGCCACATTTTACGAGAAAAATTGACGAGAAATCAAATGCAGCAGGTGCTTTTTCAGCAACAGCCATTAAGTCAACAATACCAGCAGCAGCAGCTTATTCAGCTTAAGCTGCTTCAGTAAGCTCAAAGTTCCTTTAGAAGTGCCAGCAAGTGGAAGAAGAAGCTTTTAATTATGTCCGTCTTGGCTGGAGTGACGGGATCCGTTTGGTTATTTTGGCACCTGAATAATGATATTAGTTTCAAGAGGAAAGAAATGCTTGCAAACATGTGTGATGAACGAGCTCGAATGCTTCAAGACAAATTCAATGTGAGCATGAACCATGTTCATGCCTTAGCTATTCTCGACTCCACTTTTCACGATCAAAAACACTCTTCTGCGATAGATCAGGTAGTGCTTCTGTAATCTTAGGGTTTGCTTTTTTTAGCTTTTAAATGTTGAACACTAAATGATGAACTTTGAACATAACTTCCGAAAAATATATATCAATACCTAATCAATAAAAAATTACAGGGGTACCATTGGAATAAAGTTTCATTAAAATTAAATGGGGTTTTTTGACTTTGCCACCCACGGTATATGCAGAAGTAAACTTACCCCATGTTTTCATAATTATTAGACTTTTCACCATGGAAAACACCCTTTCGCTAAAAATCAGGTAGTATTTCGGCACTCTTAGGGGTTGTTTGTTTTTTTAGAATGTTGAACACTGAATGCTGAAGAATATAACTTCTGAAAAATGTCTCGATTTTATCTGACTCTGAATGTTACATACATGGTATTTCTTTTTTAAAAAAAAATCTTTACACTTTATTATGATATACATCAACATCTAATCAATAAAAAGAATAGGGTTACTTTTTGAATAAAGTTTCATTAAAATTAAATTGTGTGTGTGTTGTGGGGGGGGGGGGGGGGGGGGGCAACTAAAAAAAGCTCAAATTAAATTAAGCATTCAATGCAAGACTTGCCTCTTTAAAACTAAATGCTGAATTTTAAACCAATTTAGCGTTAAGAGGTAAGAAAACAAACCCCATTTATATCATCTTAATGTTGAATAGTCATACTATTTTTCACTCATCATAATGAAAAAAAATCATCGTATTTTTTCAATTACCATCATGCAGATTTATTTGACATTTTGAAAATTTTCCACTTATTAACAGAAAACATTTGAAGCATATACTGAGAGAACGACTTTTGAGAGACTACTTATTAGCGGTGTTGCCTATGCTTTGAGAGTTCTTCACTCTGAGTGGGAGCAATTCGAGAAGCAGCAAGGGTGGACAATAAAGAAAATGGAAACTGGGGATCAAACTTTAGTCCAAGACTGTAACCCAGAGAATTTGGATCCTTCACCTGTTCAAGATGAATATGCCCTCGTCATATTTTCTCAAGAAACTGTCTCCCATAACATCTCCATTGACACGATGTCTAGAAAGGTAGTCCTCATTTCGATCTGTCCCTTGTTCATGACTATTTTTCTCACATGTTTAGATAAGATTCATCTTCCCCTTGAGTTTGTATCAAATCTTACACTTGTAGTATTTCAATTCTTGATGAATATCTACATATGATAGTATACAAATTGTCTTTGTTGTTATATAGGAAGATCGTGACAACATCTTGCGAGCACGGGCATCTGGAACATCCTTACGTCTCCTTTTAGGCTATTAAAATCCAATCACCTCGGTGTTGTTCTTACTTTTGCCATCTATAACACTAACCTTCCTCCAGATGCTACACCAGAGTAATTTATTAATGCCACTGTCGGGTATGTTTATTATCTCCTAGTGTGCTCCTGGAATATTTCTTGCGATTCTATACATAATTCTTAGGCTACAATGATTTATTGCAAAGTTTATTGAGTTTGCTTCTTAATAAGGTATCTTAGTGCATCTTATGATGTCCCATCAGTATTGGAGAAGCTTCTACATCAACTTGCTAGCAAGTAAACCATAGCGGTGAATGTGTTGATACAACCAACAAATCCGCGCCGATTAATATGTGTGGTTCTAATGTGACCGATATGGGACTACTACACATTAGCAGCCTCGATTTTGGGGATCCCACTCAAAAGCATTAGATGCATTACAGGTCAGATTTAGCTTGTGGTTTAGTGCACTTATCAATCAAAACAAAATTAAAAAAAATTCATTTTTAAGGTTTGTTTTTGTTTGGTTACAGGTTCATGCAGGTTCAACCTCCACCTTGGACAGCCATAGCGGCATCGGTTGGAGTTATTGTAATCACTTTGCTTCTTTGACATATCTTTCATGTAGCCGTAAACCGAATTGCAAAAGTTGAGCATGACTATCGGGAGATGATAGAGCTCAAACTTCGCGCTAAAGCTGCAGATATAGCAAAATCTCAGGTGCATTTTAATGTAGGCTAAAGGTTGATAATTTATCATGTGTTTCCTTATAACATAAGGATTTAATAAAATCAGTTTAGTTGGTTTTTTTCAGTATCACCATGATAACAATTGCCTTTCTTTATGTTTTTTTTTCCTTTAATATGTGATACTTCCGCAATCTCCTTTTAACCAATCTCTTCATTTTATTTTGTAGTTTCTTGCAACAGTTTCCCATGAAATCAGGACTCCAATGAACGGTGTTTTAGGTGATTGAAATTTCTTCTACTTTCAGATTGCTATTATGCAAATTTTGAGAAAATAGTTGACATTAGAACTTTATTCAAATTCAGGCATGCTGCAGATGCTTATAGACACGAATCTCGATGTAAACCAACTGGATTATGCAGAGACTGCTCATGCTACTGGAAAAGGTTTAATATCTTTGATTAATGAGGTTCTTGATCAGGCTAAGATTGAATCGGGCAAGCTTGAACTTGAGGCTGTACCTTTTGATGTGCGTGCTGCTCTTGATAATGTTTTATCTCTTTTATTGGGAAAATCTCATGAAAAAGGGATTGAGGTACATCCCAGTTTGCTTATTTCGCTAAATTGAATGTATACTACTGTTTTTCTTAGTACTAAATATCAATTCTAAGATATTGTTATTTGTGTATTCTGGGTGAGAAATTGGCCATATATGTCTCTGATCAAGTTCCTGAAGTTGTTGTTGGAGATACAGGGCAGTTGTGGCAGATAATTGCAAATCTTGTCGGAAATTCAATTAAGGTTTGGTTATTTTTCTTGGGCCTTTTTTAATCTTCTATCTTAGCTAAAAGGGAAAGGTGCAACAACACTAGTCTAATAAGGGGACGGTCTGTAAGTGTACTAGATTCTTGAGTGATGGTTTTCTGTCGTCAAATGCATCTCCAAATGTATTGGCCACAGAAAACCATTTATGTCCATATACGGACTGTCTGTGCCAATGACGGACTCTATATATACATATGCATAATGGTTGGCACTGGGTTGCATATTTGAATTGCAGTTCATACAAGATAAAGGACACATATTTGTCTCGGTGCATTTAGCTGAAGAAGCTAGATACCAACTCAATTTGAAAGACGAAGTGCTTAGACAAAGCCTGACCTCCATTCAAGACTGGCCAAACAATTCTTATAACACATTTAGCGGTTACCCAATTGTCGACAGATGGAAAAGCTGGACCAATTTCAAAAGATTAAACAACACATATTTGAATGAAGGGACCAAAGTGATCAAAGTACTAGTGACTGTTGAAGACACGGGAGTGGGAATTCCACTCGAAGCCCAAGAACGCATTTTCATGCCGTTTATGCAGGCCGAAAGTTCCACGTCTCGAACCTACGGTGGGACAGGAATAGGTCTGAGCATTAACAAGCAGTTGGTGGAACTTATAGGTGGTGAAATCAGGTTGTAAATGAACCGGGCTCCGGTAGTACATTTTCGCTTACAATAAATTTTGCAAAAGGGGATTTTAATTCTTTGGAAATGAAATCCCAACACTTTCATCCAGCTGTTTTGGAGTTTCGAGGGTTGAGGGCGTTGGTAGTCGATGGAAAAAGCATACGAGCCGAGGTCACAAGATATTATCTTCAAAAAATTGGGATATCGGTGGATATAATAAACAGTGTGGATTCTGCATGCTCTTATTTATCTAGTCACTCCAAGCCAAGGTCGATTTTTTCTATCCAAAGCCAATTTAATAATTTCTTGAATATTCAAGCTCTTAATATACATTGATGAAAGAGGCTACCCATTTTTTTTTAATTACAGGAACAATACTTTATTCCTGTAAAGATATAGAAAAGAAATAAATATTATTGAATTAATCAATATGAAACTATTACAATGGAGACCCTTTATATAGGGTTATGAGAATGATACAAATAATAAAAATATAAAAACCTAATCAACCTAGAGATTTAGATATTGCTATTCAACTCTTAGAAATGATAATTGTATAAGTGATAACTAGCAAATATATATTATATATGTTAACATCCCCGCAAACTCAAGGTGGTGATATATTACCAACTTGAGTTTGGAAAGTATGTGAAGTCGATGAACAGTAACACTATGAACAATAGTTGACGAACAGTAACTTTCTTTTTTTTTGTCTAATTAAAAGTAACGAACTTGAATTAAATATTCAACAAATTTATTTTGATGAAGGAAAGAGGGAAGGACCTCCCTTTTTTAAAACAAAAAATAAGTAAAAATCAAATAAAGGTACTTCATCTCGAAATCAAATCTTAATTGATGTTTGAAACATAAACATACCAATAATTTTTCCATGGTATGTTGATTTTGCTAATAGCTACTACTCCGTTGTGTTGGCAGTGCATCGGCTCATTTAGCCATGACTCTGGTCGATAAGGACATTTGGAACGAAAAGACGGGTCTTTCATTCCATCATCCTGTCAAAGAATTCAAATCAAATGAGGGTAAAAACTTACCGGAGCTCACTCCGAAGACATTTCTATTGGCAACCTCTACATGCACCACCATCTGTAATGATCTCAAATCGGCCGGTTTAGTGGATAATGTTCTTGTAAAGCCACTTCGTTTAAGCTCATTAATTTCTTGCTTTCAAGACAGCGTTGGGATCGGAAATAAGAGGCAAGTAAAGAGAGGATAATCATCTACTCTCGGGATTCTACTAGGAGGGAAGCAGATTTTGGTGGTGGATGATAATATGGTTAACAGAAGAGTGGCTGAAGGCGCTCTTAAGAAGTATGGTGCAATTGTTACTTGTTTGGATAGCGGGAAGGCTGCTTTAAGGATGCTTAACCTTCCCCCACAGCTTTGATGCTTGCTTCATGATCTCCAAATGCCTGAAATGGACGGGTAATAAACCCCTCCCCCTCTTTTCCCTCTCACAAAAAGAAGTTAATTTTTGTATCTGACATTAATTTGTAGCCTAAATCTAGTTACATGATTTTTAATTTAAGATGATCCAGAAAGGAAAATAGGTGTCACATTCAATCCAGCCCAGTAGGATATTTTTCGCTTTGGTCCGAAGCCCTTATAGTTTTGCATTTCTTCTGAAAGGCTTCTTATGAAGGACTAGTGACTACACATATATAGCACACTAGATTAGCTCACCTAGGCAATGTGAGATGTAACACCCATAATGCGTAGCATGTTAGCATCTACTGCAACCCGCCCATAATACGAGGATCATTTTAATAGGCCTCTTAATTTGAGTCAGAAAGGCCTCCATTCTTAGTTAAGTATATAGTTTTAAGATTCCTTAATTTTGAACCGCGCATTGTGCAAGTTTGAAGCTACTCGGCAAATCCGTAGTCTAGAGAGGAAGTTTAACCTTTCAAATGAGGATCATTGGCATACGCCGATATTAGTAATGACAGCTAATGTGATACAAGCGACAAACGAAGAGTGCTAATGTGGAATGGATGGTTATGTGGCAAAGCCATTTCAAGAAGAACAGGTTTATTCTGCAGCCGCACCCTTCTTTTGAGCCTGGCTGATAGATTGGGAGGCGCTAACTTCGCAACACTTTACTTGAGGCTGGCTAATAGAATAAGACTAGGACTGACTTGGCAACAGCGTGTCTATAACTGTTTGTACTGTTTACTTTTTTTTTTTTTGATAAGAAACGAACTTATATTGATAGAAATCAAATACAAGCAAAGGAGAACTGGAAGAGGAAGAGAATTCCACTACCCAGCAAACCGAAAACAAAGAAAAATACAAACAAGAATCGCTCGGCACTAAAGAAAGCTGCCTCAAAACAAGAACTAAAAACTGAGTAATTATACAACCTAGAACAAACTATTCTCATCATCAGGTTGAGAGCTTAGCCAAAAAACTCTCAACTAATCTTAGATCATTGCAGCTGTCCAGTCTCTCTGAATCTCTGAAATAGACGTAAACCCAAACCTGTTTGAAGAGTAAGCCCACAAAGAAGCTAACGCTTTAATTCTATCCCAAATTTTATCGATATCTTCCACCTTATTCTCGAAAATACGATTATTCCTTTCCTTCCATATACACCAAAGCAGAGCCTTACAACAGCATCTCCATAACGTAAAGGATTTTGCTTTGTTTCCCCTGAATGTCCATTTGATTGATAAGAGATCGCACCATGATCTTGGAAAAGCTGCTTGAAACCTAAATTCCTTACTAATATTGCCCCAAACTGAACTAGCAAATGAACAATGAATTGCTAGATGATCAATACTCTCATAGTCCCTCTTACACAAAATGCAACACGCAGGAGAAATCGTCAAATATGGTCTTTTGTTTTGTAACAAATCTGCTGTATTAACTCTCCTCAACGATGCAAGCCAAGAAAGGACTTTAACTTTGGTTGGAATTCCTGATTTCCATACCATTTTGAAAGGAGTGAATTTAGAGCATGCATTAGGAATTGTTAGACTTTCAAAAAAAGACTTTGTTGTGAAAACTCCCGATTTCTCTCGCACCCACATTCTGGTATCGTCTCCATGCCTAGAAATATCCAAATTATGGATCACTTCCATCAAAGCCATGTACTCTTCTTCCTCCTCCTCTGTCACATTCCTTCTCATAACAATGTCCCACGAAAAACTTGAATCTGAGGCCCAATTTGTATAATCTGCCACCTTTGCTTTCGAATCTCTAGTAATCTGAAACAAAGCTGGAAACCGGGCTTGCATTGTCTCATTACCTAGCCATAAATCTGACCAAAAGCTTACCTTAGAACCGTTCCCCACCTTATACCTTATATTCTTCCTGAAATTTTCAAAACCTTGTGCAATTGCTTTCCACGGGTTCCGATACGTACCCCTTCTTATCTTCGTCGAATCCCAACCGTTGTCATTTAACCCATACTTGCTCTTTATTATCTTGAGCCACAGGGATTCTGTTTCTAACGCAAATCTCCATAGCCACTTCCCCAATAATGCCTCATTTCTTTTCACCAAATTACCAATGCCCAAGCCTCCCATTTCCTTGCTTTTTGAAACAATCCTCCAAGCCACCAAGTGTTCTCCTTTTCCTTTATCCATCGACTCCCACAAAAAGTTTCTCATCAACTTCTCTATATTGTTAGCTACGGTCGTCGGAATCTTAAAAATAGACAAAAAATAAATTGGGATACTATTTAGAACCGAATGAATAAGAGTTAACTTACCTCCTCTCGAAATACACCCCTTATACCACCCTTTCAGCCTCTTCCCAATATTTTCGACAACCGTATTCCAAAAACTAGCTTTCATCGGATTGTCGCCTAACGGAAGCCCTAAATAGGACATAGGCCAGCAACCCATACTACACCCAATTCTCCCTGCCAACACCCGCATATCCTCTTCCTCCACATTGATACCTACAATTTCCGTCTTTGATCTATTAATCTTCAATCCCGAAGCATACCCAAAAATGTCTAAGATACCCATCAGATTTTCAATCTTTTCTTCATTTTTTGAAAGGAAAAATATGGTATCGTCAGCAAATTGCAAGTGCGACAGACTTACATTATCCATCCCGATTGAGAAACCTTCAATTAATCCTCTTACCTTGGCCCTCTCCACCAAGATATTTAAAACATCCGAAACTATTACAAAAATGAAAGGAGATAGTGGATCTCCCTGTCTCAGCCCTCTTGACGCTTTAAAATTACCTCTCGGTTTCCCGTTCATCATAATCGAAAAATTGATCGAGGATAGACATCCTTTAATCCACTTGCGCCATCTTTCCCCAAAGCCCTTCTTCTCAAGAACATGGTCAACGAAATCCCATTCGACGTGATCGTAGGCCTTCTCGAAATCAATTTTCAACACAACACCTTGTTTCTTTCTTTCTCTATACTCTTCCACACCTTCGTTAGCTATAAGTGCTAAGTCAAGAATTTGTCTTCCCTTCACAAATGCACCTTGAGACATACCAATCGTTTCATCCAATATCTCCCTTAACCTCAATGACAAAACCTTTGCAAGTACTTTGTAAAGACTAGTCGTTAGACTTATTGGTCGGAAGTCCTTCAATTTGAGAGACGCTATCTTCTTTGGTATAAGGCAAATGTATGTAGAATTAGTGCAAGCATTGACTACACCCTTCTCATAGAATTCTCTCAAAACCTTCATTACATCTTCTTTCAAAACATCCCATCCTTTCTTAAAAACTTCCAGAGTGTACCCATCGGGGCCCGGCGTTTTATTGCCTTCACATGAGTCAATGGCCGCTTTCACTTCATCAACTTCAAATGGCCTTTCAAGCCATTGCTTACTTTCGGTACAAATAGGACTCCATTCTAAGCCTTCAAACCTCACTTTAGCTTTCTCTTGTCTAGTGTACAAATTTTTAAAGAAGCTTATCAACTCTCTTTCGATCTCAGATTCCTCATTCACTATCGACCCATCCTCCCGTTCTAACTTGCTTATGAACTTATGAACTTTTCTTTGATTTACTATTCGATGGAATAAATTTGAATTGGCATCCCACTCTGTAACTCCTTTAATTTTAGCTTTTTGATTCCATGAAACTTCTTCTTTCAACAATATCTCATTGAAATCTGATACCAACTTCAATCTTTCAGCTTTCGTATCCTCTCCAATTATCCCTCTAGCTTCTTCCTCATCAATTTCCTTAATGCGTCGAGCAAGTAGCTCCTTCTTTATTCTAACGTCTCCAAAAGACTCAGAGTTCCATTGCTTAATTTTGTATTTTACCCTCTTCAACTTCTCCATAAATTTATAACCCTCCCACCCACTTCCGGAATTATCAAGCCACCACTCCTTGAATTTCACTAAAAAATCACGATCGCTCAACCACATATTCTCGAACCGGAACGGAGTAAGACCCCATTTAAACGGACTCGAATCAAGGATCAAAGGAAAGTGATCAGATGTTAATCGAACCGTTACCTCTTGTCTTGCAATTGCCATCTCATCCCATCCAGCCGAAAACATGAATCTATCAATCCTAGAGTGAATTGTACCATTTGTCCAAGTAAAAGCTGAATTACTAATATCCGGGTCAATCAAATCCGAATTCCTGATAAATTCATCAAAACATCTCATGCTTCTAGTCCACCTCCCCTCCACCCCACCTTTTTTCTCAGATGGATATCTAATAGTATTGAAATCTCCACCAAGACACCATTTACTACCACACAGCCCAAATAAACTAGCTAATTCCTCCCAAAAAGCACTTATTTCTCTGTATCTACACGGGCCGTAAATGCCGGTAAACCACCAACTCTCACCCTGCTTTGGTTTAAGCTTAACAGAAAGAGTATAACTTCCTTCTATAGATTCTTCACACACCACCACTCTCACATCCCAAATTATAATTACTCCACCAGATCTGCCTTCCGAAGGAATATAAGCCCAATCTTTGAATCTGACACCCCACACCGCACTAATTATTTCCCATGTAATCACCTCCATTTTTGTTTCCTGTAAAACTAGAATATCCGGCCTCTCTTTCACTACTACTTCCTTGATACTTCTCTTCTTCTCCCTTCCCCCCAATCCCCTAATATTCCAAGACATAATCTTCATCGAGAACCTTTTAGACCCCTTCTGATTGAGTTACCTTCATCCTGTTTCTCGTAATTCACCTCGCACTTCAGATTATATAGCTCTCTAATCCCCTTCTTGCCCGATTTCTTGCCTTTCTTTTTGTTACTAGTTCCTGAAAAACTAGTAGCAATCATGTTGACCCCCATCTCTTCTAATAACTTACTGTATTTCAACTTCTCTACTTCATTTAACCCCACCCAATCCTTGTTGTTTCTTGACTCCCTACAAGCCACCTTTTGAGAATTTCCTGATTCGCTAAAATGGTTATCTCTGATTGAAACCTTCAATGATGTGTCGCTGCCTTCCGATTCCAATTGATCTGATGGACTCACAGCTTCCCTACCCCCTTATCTTCCATTACCTTCCCGTTACTCATACCTTCCATCTCATCAACTGCATTTAACGTTACCTTGCCTTTCATTTTACGCTTGCTGTATACTTGACTTGGTCTCTGCACCCATTTAAATTTTGTTAAATTACTCATTCTTCTCGTAATCCTGCCTCTGGATTTAGTGTCCTTCCTAATCCCATCCTCTTCACCCCTTTGTGATACTGCATCCACTTCTTCCTCTTCGTGGAACTTGTTTGCTGTTTCATAATCCCCAGTTGTAATTTCCTTCAGCGACAAAGGCGGATGATCTTGCAAGGTGCCCCCATGCTTGCCAAGAACAACCGGCCACATTGCATTAACCGTAGCATGTCCTTGTATAACTTCTATGATGGCCTTCTCAGACTGTTCCTCTGGATTAAAATGGCTATACAATAAATCTCTAGATATCTCCTCTTGAGATTCTTCCACAATCGTCCCAGTTGATGATACATCCTCCGCGAAAGACGACGACTCGTACTCTAAATCATCTGCATCTAGATTGTCTTCAGCCTTTTCTTGCGTCTTCCCATCGCAAATCAATTTCGTTGGATCTACCGTAGTGATCTTATTTTGCACCATCCCCTCATCCACATGAGTGGAGTATTCCAAAGCTACCTCCTCTTCCCCCTCCGACACTAGCGGGACTTCCATTAATTTCGTACCTCCACTGGAGCAATTCACACTCCTGTTTCTTTTCTCACATATAAGCTTTGAGGTGGAGACAAGAGTAACGGCGAAGTATTCCGAATCTGACCCTGTATGAATCATCATCGAGGCAGGTATAAACCCATTGTGATGACCTCTTACTTTAATTCTAGCCATCAGCAAATTCTGAAATGTTTTTGTTCTTGCATCAACTTCAATCAACCCCCCACATCTTTCCCCTATTGTTTGTAAGGCCTTCTCTGTCCACCAATTAACTGGTAGACCATGAATATTAATCCAACCCCCAGTGCATGCAATCTTTCTATTCATGTAAATCTCTTTCTCATCCCATCTCTGCAATCTAATTGCATACGACCCACTCAAAACACCAAATTTTTTCTACCAAACACTTGAGCTTCTTCTTCACTACCGCAAATAATAATAGCTTTATTGGGTAATAACGATTTCAGCTGAAAGTTGCAATTGTATAGTTGATTCAACGAAGTTTGTATGCCATTCCATGAATCCCACAAATTCTCTCTAATACACACCACAACCCTTTTCCAATCAAAAGCGTGACTTGCTATCGCGTCTGTGCTAATTTGTCTTTCCTTTTTACCGAATATATTGTTGATCTTACTTTTCCTAACTGCATCAGCGTAAGAAATCTGCCCTTCTACTTTTCTCTCCAGTACAACTTTCTGTCTCTCGTTCGCCATTTTTCTTGCTTTGTAGTTGTCTACTGTATAGGAGCTAGATGGAGAATAAAGAAGATTTTGCAACGATTTCACTAACCCAAACCAACCATTGCCCTTCGAACCAGCTGGAAAAATAACTATATTGGTGACAGTGCCTTTGCGGATCTCCAAAAGTCTAATAAAACTTCCATTCTTGTTGGAATATTTTTCCATAGTAAAGATGGCATAAGATGCACGATACCTGCTGAAAAAGACCTTATCTTTAAACTGATGAGCAGCTGACTTAAGGCCTTCCAATAACCAATTTACACCACCAAAATCGATCTTAATAGTATAGGTACGCTGACGGTTCATCTCCTCGATCGACACCATAGACCCATTGTCTTCAATATTCAAGAGGAAAACTTTGTGTTCAATCCTAAAGACTTGATTACGGTGACCGAACACACTAAATGATCCATTCTGGCCCTGCATTTTCGAATACCAACGGGTCTGATAGTGCATCTTCTCTTGACTACTTTATGAAAACTACTAGTAACTAAAACAAACCACAGATCTGTGATGTAGGGAGATGGACGAAGCTACTGTCACCTGAACGGAGTAATTCCGACCACACACGCGCCCACACGCGCCGGCGCGTGGTGGCGTAGGCGTGACCATTGGTGGCGCGTGTTACTCACACGTGCTGTTTCCGGCTACCGGAATCTGGGCGAAGGCCGATCGGCGTGCTAGGGATCCTCTTATGCTGAAGGTGACATCAAACGGCGGTCTAAAGAGGGTGAACTAAAAACCCAACTTCATAAAGTTTGAATTTCAAATAGCAACTCTGCAGAGGCAATGCAGCTTCCAATAGAGAGAGAAGACGACTGAATGACTGACTGTGGGACCGAGACTTCACGCCGGAGTGAGAGAGAGTGGCGGAGGAACGGACAAGTGGCCAATTACAAATATAAGAATTGCTAAGCTACGACTTGAGTTGTTATTACCGAGTACTGTTTACTTAATCAGAGCTATTTTCGGATTAAAGTACGACGCAATTTGTAATAACCCACTTAACTAAACAGGTGTTAATGGATGATGTCTCTAATTAACAGCATATAGACATAACTGACAAATTAAACAAGGCAGAGAAATCTAATAAAAATTCGGCATGAAATATTCGTAAATACTAAGAAATTCATCCTGTATAATAAACGTGGAAATATAGAATACTTCTTAAATCCATTACAATCCAAATTCGATAAATACAACTAGTACAAGTACTGAAACTTAATTAGAAGTTACAACTACTACAAATTAGGATAATACAAGAACTAGTTCCATAGGGGCATTAGAGAAGACTCTAAGATGAACTTGGACTTACTCGACGACCACTACTGGAGACACGTTGTGTACTTGAAAGAAAAATGAGGGAATAAGCCACATATGGCTTAGTGGGAACGATAGGGAAAAGGAAAATTCAATGCATGATCGTACCACAATATAAGAGAATTCACAATTCAATTATTAACAAAATTCCAGATTTATACCAATTTATAGTAAAACTATACATAAAGCATCAATATAATTTTACTAATAATCAATATGTATCTCGCACGATAGCTATATAAACATCCATCCACCTCCTCCTTCTCCTCCTCGACCTAATACCGGTACTAGACGGAATATACTACTCACAAATGCACCCCATCTTATCATGGGTCAGTGCATTGGTAACCAGATTTATGGCACCCAATCTTTACCATGGGTCTGTGCAATAACATAACTCAAGCATTTATATACCGGTGCTTATCCGGTTCTAACAATCTCAATATTTTTCATACTAATTTATATACTTAACCCATAATGTATATCAAAGGCCGTCTCACATAATTAATGGGAACAATTAATATGCTTTAGAACAATATAAACTCATGTATTCATTATAATTCTAAAAATCAGGTTTCTATAAGTGTATACCATGCTTTACACGTCAATTTACGATAATAATATTAATTCCAACGGTTTTGTAATCCAAAATTGAGGAGCAAACACTAGATTTATTAGAATCGTCATCAAGAAATCAATACACGTTTAATAACAAGTCAAAATATGATTTAAGAGTGATTTATATTCCGAAAATTTAGGAAGGTAAGTAGAAATCTCATGTATTAGATATGTATATAACGTTTATAGCTATTTTGGTACTAAATTCTCAATTAAATACTTAAATATAGACATGCAATACAATCAGCCTCCACTTTCATCAAATATAATCAATATACTATCAATAGAAAAGCTCAAAATGTTTAATCCATGGCTATAAAACATACATGCAAGAGAAACTATGAATTTGGTACCGAAAATCTAGTATTTCAACTCAATCGACTATAATTGTTCAAAAATCAAAGAAGAGAGGGAAGTTCCCACCTTAATCACTTCTAGAAAAAAATATAGTGTAACACCCCCGCCTTAATTTACAGGACAACACTCGTAATTAAGACCTGGAGTGCTACTAACCCATCTTAGATTGACTAAAATGGGTATACATGAAAACACATAAAGAAATTTTAACAGTAAATATCACACATGTCAATCATGCAAGCTAGAAGAAGATAGTTCTGTACAAAATCATGCATACATGTAACCAATATACAAAACCAAACTAAGCGGGTGCAAGTCGAACAACAACTTCGTAATCATGCTGAAGAAAATAGTACTGTACATAAACATGCATCCATGCATAAAGTCGTTACACAGAACTAATCAAGAAAGTCCAAACTAATATATATATATATATCACTCCGGGTTAGCCGTGGCTTCCCGAGATAACACATATACATAACAAAAAGTGAATCTGTATCAGAGCCATATATTTCGTTCCCGAACCCATAGTCCCGTTACCATCGTTTGCCCCCTGAGTACTTGAAATTGTAAATAAAACACGGGGTGAGCTCACAGCTCAGTAGGGGGAGAAAAGAGGGAATAACATATCGAAAACACAATTCACGGTTCAACAACAATTCATATCTTAACAAATGCTTCGGTTTATAAACCATCATCATATGAAACTATACATGCTTATAGGCGGCCATACATTGCTCCCCCAGGGGTTTAGGGCTTTTCAACCCAAGGGCATCGGGCCCTGCCTATTTTTCCATCCCGGCAAGCACCATGAAAACATATATTCGTACAGAATTCATATCACCCTTGGTCATTCATGACCAAGCACAATCATTATCTAGAAATCAATCGACCGATCGTATCCAATAAGACAATATCAAGATAACAATGAAGCTTCCAAGAATTGTCATGAGAAATAAGCCTCCGTGTAGTCTCCGAATGGAGAAATACATATATAATGAAGCTTTCAGCGTCATAATAAGAGATATACGCCCATTCGATAGGCCATAAGAGAATCCAAGCTTGCCAAAGAATCTTCAAGATTGCGGTTGACACAATAGTGGTGCAGAACATGTATATATGCTCTTTATGACAACCAAAAACAACACATGCCACTTAAACTTCATTTATCATGTAGCCATGTTCCTTATCGTATACATAACCCATTTACAAATCCACTTGGATACAACCAAGCATGTATATCCAAGGAACATCACATACAAGTCTATATTACATAGATGTCAAGTTCAAGTGGCATATCTTGTCTCAACTAATGCATCATAGATACAATAGAAACCACATAGGCCATATAAACTCTAACCAATTTACGTCCATGTTCTTTGGTGTGTACAAAACTCTTTACTAATCATTTTCTTGTTAAACCAACACATATACATCCAAAGAACATCTGTATGAATCAATAACATGTAATTATGGAGCTTAGATGGCATATATTGCTTCATATCGTAAAATCATAACTCAATCATGCATAATCTTATGTATATCCAATGATATGACCAACATATGAACATACACGTATAAAATCATTCTTGCATAATCCATAACAAAAGGTATGTGCTTCATATCGAACATATATGTATAAAATCACTCATCTTTAGATAAATAAAATCATATCATCAGTTTGGAAAACATATAACCCCTACTTCAAGCGTAGAGACTAAAAGAAAGAAGAAAACTATAAACCGAAGCCCCGTTCGGTGAATTCCTTAAGCTCTCATCTCATCGCGTTCCTAACATAGCCAAATCCTCGAATTAATAGAGTATAAACCCAACCCAAGTAGCCAAAGCTCATGCCTGAGCTTCTATAGAAGAAAACCAATATAGAAGATGATGAATAGTACCTTAGAGATGGGTTTGATTGATTTGTAGCTTTGAATCTTTGATTCGGATGGATAGATGTGTAAAAATCTCTTCAAAGACCCTCTCCTATGAGTTTCCTTCCCTCTCTAGAGTTTTCTAGAGAGTTGCCACGAAGATGGGGTGAAAATGAGTGAAAACAAGCTTAAAAACGAGCTTAAGTCGGTGGTGAATAGTGCATGGCGGACCGGTATGCAAAATACCCAATACCGGTCGCGAGGGGTCAATTTTCCCAAAAATTTGGTGCCGGACCGGTATGCAAAAACGCCATACCGGTTCGCGCTTTAATTTTTGGGTCCTGGAGTACTGTTTTTGTTTTGGCCATAACTTTTGACTCGGAACTCCGATTGAGGCGTTCTTTATGTCCACGGAAAGGTATTTCAAAGATCTACAACTTCCTAGTTGGAAGTTTTCCCAAATTATGGACCAATAATTCCCAAAAATTTACCGAAGACAGCACTCTGCCAAAGCGCTACCGAAAGACCAGAATTCAGCGATGGGCCAACTTAGGGCCCTGTTTTGATCAACAAGGAATGCGAGTTGGACTTCGGGCAAAACACGAAAGTTGTAGAATGCTACAAATACTAGACACCAAGGTGAACGGAATCTTATTCGGATAAATAGAGAAGAAACTACGATAGCTCAAAGATAGCTAAAAATAACAAATCGCGAAAGACCAAAACTTCATATTTACCAACCAAAATCAATTCGAACCACCCGAATCACCTAACGATCACTCATATGAGTATAAATAAGCCAATATATTTCTATTTAACACAAATTAAAATACGGGGTATTACATATAGAGCCCCAAAGAGACCACCTACAACCACCGATCGAGAAAATCGAGCTAGGAAATGGACTCGCCACGCCAAAAACTTGAGAAATCCATAATTTCGGATTGAAAACCCATGATTTGAGATAGATATCACCCATTTCTCACCCTTTTTCTCTCTAGAAGTGTATATAACTTTCCTCTGGTTTTAGTGGTATTTTTAGGAGTGAAGAAAATGCCAAAGTTGATCAAAGGCAATTAAAAACGAGCTGACTTGGTCAAACCCGGATTGACCAAATGTGTTATGGTGCACTGTTCGTATTTTGGGTATAACTCTTTGCTCGGAACTCTGATTGGTATGATCTTTATATCAGTAGAAATCTAATTCAAAGTTCTAGAACTTCACAAGAGGAAGTTTCTCCAAATTCATGATAGATTAACACCATAATTTCGTCGAAGACAATGCTCTGCCAAAATTTAGCAAAATCTGATTTTTGCTAATTAGCTTACTTCACACTCAGTTTTGACCATCGACGAGTAGAAATTTCGGGTTTAAAAAATGCCTCTGAAGTGCTCATTTCAATTTCGATAGTGATGACACTTTCCAGAATATTCCTAATAAATATTTCTGACATGTTGAAAAAAATGAAACTAAATTAAGAGGTCTAAAAGTTCTGGAACCACAAACGAGATTTGTAAGAATCATTAATGTTTAAGGATATAATTTAATTCTACTAAATATTCAAAAACGCTTAAATGAAGTCCGAATCTAATGAAACTTTGTTGGAAGGTTGAATAACTATAATGTGACGTGTCAAAAAAGACTAAACTCAATTCGGACCTTCCTAGGTCGATGAACCAAATATAAGAAAAGTAGGAAAATTGAATATTCAATAATACGCCAAATTTTCCAAGAACGCACCAAATTGCTCAAACTAGTTCCAAATTAAATCAAAATTTTTAGATTTTTATCCATAACACCAAAGTGACATGTGGGAACATTCAGACTTGTTTAAGTCCACGAATGAATCAGACAAATAGCTAACTAAATTAACGAAAATACACCTATAAAAACACGGAGTGTTACACAATTTGGTTATCTGATTTCTGAGTCCCTTACTGCTACAAGATGGCACGGTGGACCTGATAAGTGCATTGTTCTTCCTTAATGTGGTAATTTTCAACATTAGTAGACAATAGCGATGGTGTTGCTTAGGCCCGAGAAGCACCAAAGCTGATGGGAAGGTAAGAATGCTATCAACTGAACCTTAAACAAGTTGCCTGCGTATCCCATTGAGGAAATCATGTCCAAATGTAGTTTGATGAAGGGCCTCAAGTGATGTAAGGGTGCTATGATAATTGGCTTGAAACATGCTCTATATGCTTGATGTGTCATGAATGCTTAATTATAAAATAAAGAGGTAGTGGGCCGAACCTTAAATGGGCTTATGTAGTTCAAAATGGGGCCTTAAGTGGGTCGAGGATACTGTACGAATGCGCAGTGCTGAAACTGGTGATTATGATGTCGTGAATTCAGGGTTCTTGAGTCTTAAGAGATATAAGATGCCTAAAATGCGAATGTCATGAACCGAACCCAAAATGGGCTATAGGAGAAGTGGGTCCCATGGGGCTGGAGCATAATGAAATATATTACCATGCTTTGTCACATTTCTATATGTGTATATGGGCTTCAGCCCTTGTGCCAAGTGTGCATAGGCTTCTGTGTGGTTGAAAGTGCTGAGACAGGCTTAGAACAGGCTTGAAACGCTGTAGAAAGGGAAGTGGAAATGCTTGGAAAATAGTAAACACAAGAATAAAACATGTCTCTTGAGGTTTTGTTAGTACTAGCGCAACATTTATTTCAATACCATTGTGAAACTCCCCACGTGGAATCAATATCTTGCACTTTTGATAGGAGTGCGCTTAAGTATAGAGGTCATCCTACTCCTCTGAAGTTATTCTTATCACTTCAAAGTTAAGTTGAGGAAATCCAAACTATTAGTTTCAAAGAAGAGGACCCAGGTCATGGCAGGTAATTTCTTCGTAAATGTGTACTCGATGGAGGCTAGAAATTACGAGACAAAAATCTAAGGCATCTAAATTTACAGTTGATGGTCTAAATTTATTAGTCTACTCTATAGTGATGTTACAATATATAGGATCATATTCAATAATTTCACATATAAAGTTGGACCTTTAGCAGAAGAATTTGAATCAAGTTATTCAAATTTTTGTATAGTACCTTTATGCCTAAATTTGCCATTTTTTTAATTCTTATGAAGCACAAAAACTAAAACTAAATGAGCATGCACCAAGAGATTTAAGCTTTATTGTATGACCAATGCCATGACTAAAACTATCATTATTGCATGCACATTGTACTTCCATCCCAAAATAAAAAATGAGATATTCCAATGCAAGGTTTTAACAAATGTGGAATCAACAAACAAAATCAGATATGTGCAGCTGGTAAAATTATGTTTGGTTTCTAAAAGGAAACTAGAATGAAGAAGATCAAAGAGTGTAGGTATTAAACGACTCACACCAGTCGTGATAGATTCCAACAAGAACTCTATCAAAAGATAACAGATAAGGAATTCGGCCCGTTAACAGGGACTATATCCATTACCCATAAAGGTGGATATTGCAATAAGTGTAGAAACAAATCTGACCATCAGAGAAAATACATACGAGGAAATAGCACATATATTGTAACACCCTCGCCTTAATTATTGGGATAACACTCGTAATTAAGACCTGGAGTGCTACTAACCCATCTTAGATTGACTAAAATGTGTATATATGTATGTAGTCACAAAAATTTAGACTGTAATTATTGCATGTGTCAATCATCAAGATATATGATGATAATAGTGTGCATAAACATCCATACATGTACATAACCGTTATCCAAAAACCAACTAAGTATGTTCAGAATAATATATATAATACTTCGGGTTAGCTGTGGCTCCCCGAGAGGACATATTCATAACAAAAGAAATTCGTATCAAAGCCATCTATTTTGTTCCCGAACCCGTAGTCTCGTTACCATAACTTGTCCCCTGTGTACCTGTATTTGTTAAGGTAAACGATGTGAGCTCACAGCTCAGTAGGAAAAAATATGGGATATTACGTTTAGAAATACATTTCATCGATTCTTAAATAATTCATATTTAATAAATCATTTTAATCGAATATTCAATTCAAACCATTATTTTATAAGACACTGCATGCACATGTTAATGCAGGTTACCTCCCTTGTGTCAACCATCGGGTCACATCGCCAAATAGACATATACCAATTCAGGTTACGTAGCCATAGCCGTGATAATGTGAATCCGAACTGTTGATAAGAAAATATCATTCTTTGCCTCAAGAAATGCACTGCCGATGAAATAATATAAAAATAATATAAATGAGACTACCTGTCCCCCAATCCGTACAAGAATAGATATAAACCGAACCTATGATGCTTTGCCAATTGCTTAGGTTCTCGAGTCTTCCACATGTGGCTTATAGGCGGCCAAACAATTCTCCCCCAGGAGTTTAGAGATTCTCAACCCAAGGGTACCAGGCCCTTCTTATTTTTCATCTCGGCAAACACCATTCGATATATAACTCCCATTCTGTTCCGTCGGGAGAACACAACAATATGATAATAAAATCCGTCCAAGATTATATCCTTTCCATGATTATCACCAAGGGCATAATAAGCCCTTTATATCATAACAAGATAAATGAGCTTTTCATGCCATACGATATCTCCAAATGTTGCCAAGATATCATTTGAAGGCCAATTGACATAATTATAATGAATATGATACATTTCATGCTCTTGAAACAACTAGAGACAACATATACCACTTAAACTTCATCCAACATGCATCTATGTTCCTTGGCATATACAAAACCCATTTACAAATCCATTTGAACACAACCAAGCATGTATACCCAAGGAACATCGCATACAAATCCATATTATATAGATTCCAAATTTAAGCGGCACATCTTGTCCTAATTCATGCGTTAAATGTAAATTAGAAACTATATATGCCATATAAACTCTATCAAAATCACGTTCATATTCTTTGGTGTATACAAAACGCTTTTTATAATCATTTTCATGTCAAACCAACATATACACATACGTGAATTCATACTCCAATTAATCATATATCATTGATATTAATAGGCAAAATCATCATATTTAACATACATGTATAAATTATTCATTTCTAGTTAAATAAAATCATATTATCAAGTGAAAATAGCATCTATTGCCTCAAACTTCACTTTTAGACCTTTATTAATCATAAAACATCATGTTATAGGCCATACTTTAGATAAATAAGACAAACAAAATAAAACTATGATGATATTCATGAAACAAGGCCAAAATTTCAAGTTTAAAAATATATAAACCCCTACCTCGAGTTTATTAGTGATAAAGAAGAAAGAAAGATGATGATCCAAGTCCCTTCTAAGCAATCCCAAAGAAGAAGATGATGAATAGTGAATAGGAAGAGGATTTAGACGATTTAGAGCTTTTGTCTCGGATTGATGTTGAAGAACGAGTGAAAATCCCTCAAAGAACCCATATCTTTCTGTCTCTAAAACCTTCTAGTGTTTGGGAGTGAGTTTGGGTCGAAATTGGGGCAAAAGGGGTCAAAAAAATGCTTAAAAACACTCAAAACCGACAATGCCCGCTGCCAAACTGGTCCGCACTTCAGTCTGTAACTCCAGATTGGTCCGCGTGTAATCTTGGTGCTCTAATGTATTATTCATAATTTGGCCATAACTTTTTGCTCAGAACTCCGATTGAGATGATCTTTATGTCCACGAAAAAGTAATTCAAAGATCTATAACTTTCTAAAAGGAAGTTTGCTCAAATTATGAATGTATCGTTCCCAAAAATCCTTTAAACACAGTGCACTGCCAAGGTACTATCGAATGAACATAATTTAGCGATGGGCCTACTTCAATCTTGGTGCTCTAATGTATTATTCATAATTTAGCCATAACTTTTTGCTTAGAACTCCGATTGAGATGATCTTTATGTCCACGAAAAAGTAATTCAAAGATCTATAACTTTCTAAAAGGAAGTTTGCTCAAATTATGAATGTATCGTTCCCAGAAATCCTTTAAACACAGTGCACTGCCAAGGTACTATCGAATGAACATAATTTAGCGATGGGCCTACTTCGGACCCTATTTTGACCAATGAGGAGTACAAATTTGCTTTCGATCAAAACACAAAAGTTATGATTGGTATGAAAACACAAAAGTTGTGATTGGTATAAAACCTATACATTTATGTGAACGAAATCTTAATCAGATAAGAAATGAAAGAATTAAGATAGCTCAGAGTTAGCCAGAATCAACAAATCACGAAGAACCAAAACTTCCTATTTATCAACCGAAATCGATTCCGACCATCCGAATCACCAAACGATCACTCACACGAGTATAAAAGAGTTAATACAACATGATTAATATTAATATAAATACATGATGTTACCTATATACAAGCAATCAAAGGATGCGTATAACAAAAAATAATGCTAGTTTTATTTGGGTGGGTGGGTGGGGGGGGGGGAGAGTGATTTGGTGAGATGATATCCGTATTTTTCTAATTTTCTCATGGAAAACTTTTTCTTAACCACCGCCAAAAGAATATTATTCCATGGAAAATCCCAAAAAATAAGAACATGTTACCAAATCACACATATTTTTCCTACTTATAAAGATTAATCATGTTTTGATCAATTTCTAACTGCTATATCAAACGGATAAGAGTTTTATAAAATTCAACTAAGTATATAGTGTTTACCCTCTATAACAAGCATTCATGTCCATTACATTCCTCAAACTTTATCAGTTTATACCAATGCCACCGATATAAACTTCGCAAACCAGTGTCTAGTGTCCTTGTAGAAAGTTTCCTTGGCATATGGTTTGATTGGAAGTGTTAAAAGGTTTACTTCTAAATTTGAGCTACCCACTTTTGATTAAGGAAGATGAGGGAGACATCTGTCAAGACACGCATAACTGTTCAAGAAAATAACATATTTTACTTTTAATGACTATCATAATAATTGTCAGTTAAAATTTAGTGAATTTTGAATGGGTTTATGTACCACGAACTGCTCAGCCTCGTACTCTGGTCACACAATTATTATTTTTTGCATGTTTTGTAGCAAGAAGAACTATCCAAACTTTTTTTGATGAATAAAAATCTTTAGCTACTACTTTCCAGCACATAGCTTCAATTAGAGCTACTATAGCTGCAAACAACAAGAATTGCGTCCCTTTTGCACTAGAGACAAGTTTTGATTTTCCCCCAATGGACTTTTCAGGCCCAACTTTTTGGTCAAACTCTGCAACATTAACCTTCAAAACCCTGTCCACAAAGTAAAGCTCATTGGCTTGTGATGATTCTACGGGTTCTTGAGAATCAATATAGCTTAAACCAGCCAGCTCATCGTTCAAGATGTCATCAAACCCTTTAATCTCAATAGGTGCATCGTCCTCAGTAAAAAGTTTCCTCACTACTGATCTACCCACCCTGCACTTGTTTTCGTTGCTTAATCCCTTCATTTCGTCAACGTACTCCCCTGTAGTATTTCCCTAATCAATTTGCTCCACATATTTTAATGACACTCTCAATACAGGTGTGGCATCATGCTCAGCACTGTGTTGCTTCAAAGACTGACTTTCACTCATAATGGAACATGGACCCTGCATTGTGAGCCGCCAAACTAGAGGCCCGTACAGATGCTACACGAAGTGAGGTAAACCCCCTAGGTTCAGATCCTGCATCAACAAGTGAATAATTACACCCAACAACCACTTTGTTTAAAAAACGAAAAAATTAGGTCCCAACAAATAAGAATAATTAGATTATTTGTGCAAAAATGTTGAAATAAGTAGTAGGATATGCGGTCATTGGCCAATACAAAACTTTATTGAGGTTTCAATGCATTTAACGTAAACATTAATAGCATGTGACAAGGCTCGGATGTTTAACATAGTACTTTTACGAACACCCGAAAACCCTGACCATCAAACCTGATAAGTAATCTGCTTGTACAATCAAAATTCAACTTGTGTGAAACAGTTATTGCACTACTAAGGGAAAACTCAATGCAAAATATGATGATAGTAGCAGGCATTCGACTAACCTAAACTGCAGTCTTCATTGCTCAAAGCCCTTTTTTGCACTTGAAATAGCCCGCCATCATTTTTCTGCAAAGCAGTAGGTAGCATATTTTCTTGATAAACCCTTTCTTCACGGTGAATCAGCAGACACCTCATCACTGTCGCACAGGATTTCAATATCAACAAATACTTCGGTATCACAATCATCATATAATAATTGGGTTCCATTGTTTTCAACACCGTCCAAATAATCCAACGCTTGAGTTTCACTACCAAGATTCACCACTTGCCTTTCATCGCCAAGGTTCATCACTTGGGTCTCAAAATCAGTATTCTAAAACTCGGATAAGGGAAAACTCGGTTAAACTCGCCGAGTTCTCGCGAGTTATGAGACTCGGCGAGTATTGGAAATTTTTATTTTTTTAAAAAAAGGGGAAGACAAAGAAGAAGAGAAAAAAGAGGAAGAAGAAGAGAAAACTAAACTAATATGGAAGTGGTCGGCGGCGAAGAAGAGAGAGTACCTGATTCGTTGCTACCGGCGGCGAGTTGGGAGAAGAAGAAGCAGGAGGAGGACGTAAACGAAGAAGAGGAAGAGCGGTGGAAACGAAGAAGAGAAAAGGGAGGAAGATATTATATAAATATAATTTTTATATATAGATAGATAGGGAAAAGGAACCCTCATATAATATAATTTTTATATATAGATAGATAGAGAAAAATAATCATTTCTCTGTTTTTCTCTGACATTAACATTGAAAGTGGTGGAATATCAGGTCATTAAAAGCCCTCAATATATTATTATATATTTAAAATAGTGGTGATAAATAAAACTAAGCTAATATGAAATTTATTTATTCAAAAGCCTGTTCACTTTCTATATTAAGCTTTCTAATATTTAATAAAATGTGTATAAATATTAATATTTTTTATTTATATGTATATTTGGTGTACTATACATGAGTTTTTGTCATATTATATTATTTAAAATATTATTTATATTAAAAATATACCCTATC
Organism: Lonicera japonica; assembly: GCA_021464415.1. Classification (NCBI taxonomy): domain Eukaryota; kingdom Viridiplantae; phylum Streptophyta; class Magnoliopsida; order Dipsacales; family Caprifoliaceae; genus Lonicera; species Lonicera japonica. The sequence continues at coordinate 319,717 of JAKCWG010000765.1, forward strand.
CGATTTTTTCCGATTAATCCCTGATTAATCCCCGAGTAATTGAAAACTCTCCACTCCCCACCTTGCCGATTTGCAACTCATATATATCCTCATCTGTGAACTCCCCACCTAATTATGTAAAAAAATAGTTAAGCACATGACTAATTATATATGATCACATAACAACACCTCCTACTTGGGTTGGAAATAAAACTTGACCTCAACAACAAATAATTGCTTCCAAATTACTAGTATTTCTCAATGTTGTGCAAGGTTTCTCATTACCAAGTACTCCAAGTAGAAAAAACTTCCTTCAGCTATTCCTCTAAATGATATAAAATGTGTTGTAAATTGCGTTTATTATGTTAAGGAATATATTTTCGCCCTAGATGATATGAAAGTGTTCTAAATTGCTATGGAATTATTCTAAATTATGATTAGGAATATAGTTTTTTACGTTTTGCATAATGTGCACCTTACGTCAAGACGAGCTCCTTGTCTAGGCCTATGGCAGGTACCTATGCTCTATGTTATTTGAAAAAAAAAAAAGTGGGTTCAAATGATATGATAGAATGAATTCTGATAGCTTTCCAGCCAAGGCAGTAGAAATACTGCAATAGGAATAAGGTTCCAAATACAACTAAGCCTTCCATTTGACTGTTAGGCAAGAATCAACAGGTAACATTCCATAAAGTTCATAAGATTCTAAAACAAATGAAGAAAAAGAAAAGAAAATATGCTGTGTAAAGATAAAATCATTTACAATTAATTGAAAGGAAAAAAAAACCAAAAGACAGACCCACACCCATAAACCATAAAAAACCAGCAATATTGGTCATTTCTAATGATATCAGGTACTTGAGCATTAATGTTGGTGTGTAGCTGGCACTGCCGTATATAACCCTCTTCACGAACTTGCCTTTAGTCCTATAGGGTATTCAATTATCTAACCAAGAGAAATAGGCGTCCAAGTTTTTGTGGGTTTGATCGCTAAACAAGCTATTGTCAGACAAAACTTTTGGTTAGGGGCGTTCAGAGTTCACAGGTTGGTTTGGTTAGATTCAATTTTGAGCATGTCTCAATTGAAGCGACCATGTCAGTTTTACCTAACATGTCAACCAAACCGACGGCCAGGCTAAGACCAAAACCGACCCCAGCGGTTTTATCAGTTCGGTTTGGTCGTTTTTGGACACAAGTGTACTTCTAATTTTGGGAATTTTTTGATTATTTAATTTTTTTTCATGGGCTTATTTAATTCCTGAATGTCTTAAATGAGCCTATTTATTTTATGGCCCCATTTTTAATTCTTGTGAAAGATCCACTACATTATTTATGTCATAAAACCTATGAAGCATAGACCCGACATGCGTTTCGACACGACACGCGACATGCAATTTTTCCAAAATGTAGGACACGACACGTAGGGGGGACACATTCTTAATTAATTAATTATATATATGCAATAAACATTATAAATATTTAAGAATTCAATAAAAACTAGATTGCATTAATAACCCAAATACTCAAAACATGATCACTAAATTGTTCCATAATTAAAGCATCAAAAAGCAAACATAGACTAAATTGTTTCATAGAATGATAGAAAACGAAAGGGGAATATAAAAAGTGACTTAGTTGCCTCATCCTCAGTTAATGTTGCAGTGAAGAAACATTAGGAGTAGCAGCCATCTAAATCAATTATCAAGTATTAGAGACTATAATTAAATCCAAGTGTCGGAGAGTGTCGGAGTGTCCGACACGTGTTGGGCCCGACACGTGTCCTCCAAGAAAGTGTCCGTGCTTCATAGCATACAACCCAAAAACATGCTCCCTAACCTATAAAAATGTCATACGTGTATATCTCGGGTTGGGTAAGTTTTGATCTGTTTTCCACACCTCAAAAGCTAAGAATAAAACCGATCTTCTTAGTTTTCATCTTCCCAACTGAAACGTGAAAGTTAAAAAAAATTCCGGTTTGGTTTTGTCTGGTTCGGTTGGTTTTGTTGGTTTTTTGAATACCCCTACATTTGGCCTTCCTCTTCTGCTGGAAATAACACAACTCACGGTCACATCTAAAGTCTGTCCATTGGAACACCCTCTAAGGAAACAAAATGATTCATGTTTAAAATCCGACACAATTAAATCAGCTGGTCAGCATAACACGTTTGCTCACAGTTGCCATGATATGGTCGTAGCCAAAATCTCAGCTGTATGATTTTTGACTCGGTACCACTTTCAGTTTCTGAAGAAACAAAACAAGCAGTATTTAACAGGTAAATTAAGTTTGAAAAAACAAAAACAATAGAGGTCCGTTCTTCATCCCATTGTGAGGTGACAAGCATTTTTTGCACAACTTTTTGCGCATGTAGCATTAATACCCTGTATAAAATTAACTAGAATACTAGCTTATAATGGTTCTATTCTTAATCATAAGATTTCTAGAAGCTATCAACTATCAAGTGCCAACTCCAATGGTTATTTCTGTTCAACTCGGCTACCTTAGCGTTGATGTTGCTAACATTGCCATAAATGATCCTCTCCCCAAAACTTAGACGCCAATTATCTAACCAAAACAAAATATTCATCCCATTACCTACATGGTTTCTAACAAAGCCTTTTGCAGTCGTCTTTTATCTATACTAATGCCACCATTTAACCCAAACAAAGCAGACAATTTGAACACAAAAACTGTTTTGACTAATTATGCGAACATTACATTATGATTGTATGAATAACTAGAATGTCATTATAAAGATGCAACGAAATGCAGCCAGTACTGAAAATTACTAGGAGAAAGAAATCCTCACCTGCGGCCACCGACCACCAGAATGCGTGACAAATGTCGCCCGAGGAAGCGCATTAGCAACCCAACCAACTTCTTCCCTCCATTCTTTAGACAAAATCACTTGAAGAGGCAAATCTTTAACACCATTCAAATTACTCCACTCTCCCAAGTCCAAGCTATAATTCATCTTCTTCCCCATCCCGACAACTGATTTCCTCCCATCTCTACCCTTTAAGAGAATCCTATGCTCCTCCACATCAAACCCACCAACCGAATTCAGACAAAACCGCCCAAGAACCCTAGAAAACACGAACCCAAATCCCAATGCAACCTCTCTAACCACTGGCAACCCCAAAACCCACAAAAGCAATGCAGTTTCCCTCAATGTTGGATCAAGAAGCGTTACACTCCTCACCGAACCCGAATTCTCGTAAACCCAATTTGCACCTAACCCTAATGCTGAATCATGAAGAACCAAATCCACAGGTACCAATCCCATTGAATCAATCACTTGCCCTAAAACCCTACCCATCTCTTCAGGACCCAATTTAATTGGTTTAACAACCTCTCTCTTGGAAACCCTAACCTCATTATCCTCATAATTCACATACCCTTGCTCAACCAACTGATCAAACCCCCAAAACAAACCCTTTTCTTTAATTTCACTATAAATCTCCTTAAGCTTACCAAAACCCCCAACAACATACTCTTCCACCACCACCTCCGATTTATCGGAAAACCCGGAACCAGGGAGATCAATTGCGACAACATGAACCCCCTTCTGACCCAAAGATTTCACAAGATGGCGAAAAGTATAAGAACTAACAACCCACCCATGTACAATAAGCACATTGTCGGATTTAAGTGGCCCATTTTGGAGAGTAAAGACTTCAATTGAAGGCTGATTAGGTGCTGTTTGGACCTTAACGGTTCGACCCAATGAGTAATGGTTGCGGAGGGAGGTGGGTAAAGAGAGAAACCAGGCTTTCGGATCTTTCTGTGGGGAAAGAGAGGAGAGGGAAATGAAGAGAAGGGTGATGAGAGAGACTGAGATAGTGAAGTAGAACCAGAAAGTGAATGGGTTAGGTGTTGTGGTTGAAGAAGATGATGATGATGATGATGATTGTGAAGTTGTTCTTTTGTGGGTTTAGGTGGTGGGGTTTTTGATGGGTTGTTTGTTATTGGTTCTTGATCTGGTTCTTCTTCTGTTATGATCGCCATTGATGAGGATTGAGGAGGGTTTAGAGGTTTGGAAATTGAAACGGAATAGAGAGAAGAGTGCAGAGTGATCTAAGTGGACTAAAGAAGGATACAGAAGCGCACGCTCTCTGAAAAGTTTTTTAACTTTTTTGAATTTTAGATTCAGACACCTTTTGACTTTGCTTGAAACGCCGCCGTTCTGGGAACGGTCTGAATGTCTCGCAAAAAATCTATCACAAATATCCGATAACTAAAATAACATTGAATATGTGCATATTTACTCAGTATTATATTATTCTTATATTTTATTATTAGGTTCCATGCAATAATATTGAGTATAAATATTGTATTATTACATCGAGCTAATAATATTTTTTTTATTATCAAATTATGGCTCAATCTATATGTACCAGCAAATGTGCACATACTGAGAACTATTTTATTGAATAATTGAGAAGGGGTATTATTGAGTATTTTAGTTTATGTAATTAGCGTCGCCCCCTTTTTTTTCCTCTTTGATTTGTTTCACAGGTAGACCTCACCATGAATATGTTTGTATCCTCTTTTTTTTTTCCTTCGTATTTCAAATGTTATCAATTTGGATCAAATGAGTAACTTTTTCATTGGGGGAAAAAATCGTATTCAAATTCGATTCATTGTTTTAACTAATTACCTAATAGGACCCATTAAGCAAAAATATAACGAGAAATCTATTTTTATATGTAATATCATATGTATATATTGTGTGCTCACGTTGAATTAACAAATACATAAGTGTAAACTATACAATTATATATATACTAAAAAAATGCATATAAACATGTGGATATATAATATTATATAACTACGGATACTATTAACAGGTTCTAATGATTATTATTGTGTTAAAGATTATTAATTGACTTGACCCCGTTAATTTATTGTGTTTTAATAAGTCAGCACTTCTATGAACAAAAAATATTAAGTTTTCACCATTAACTAATAATTTCATACTACGTTACCAGTATGGTTGGGGTTCGATTGTGTGGAAGAAATAGAAGGAATAGTGCCATGTCTTAAACTCCATATTTTTGTTATCAACAAAGTTGTTAGATTTCGTTTGATAACAATATAAAAAAGAAAAATAAAAACACTTAATTTGGTAAGAAGTCGGAAAATAAGTTGACTCGCATGATAAATTATTCTCCACTTTATGCTCATTTTATGAGTAGATATGCTCCATCTTTCATAATTTTTTGTTAAATTTATTTCTTCCTCAACCACCAAAGAAAATTTCTCCATAGAAAATGTAACAAGGTAAAAAGATATCTCACCGCCGTAAGTGTCAACTTATTTTCCAACTTCTCATAAATATCAACTGTTTTTATTTTCATTTTTTATATTATTATGAAAGAGACCCTTATAATTTGATCTACCCAACAATGTGTAAAAGTAGGATACAACTGTTCTAAAGTAATAGAGGAGTGTTAAAAATTCAAAACTAATAAGGTGTAAAAGTTGGATCCACTTTTTCTAAAGTAATAAAGGAGAATTAAAAAATATTGACCATAGCTCTTCTAAGTAAAAGAGTGTTAAAAAAAATCTGAATAATTAGTTTAAAAATGAGATTTTTGTTATATTATAAATCGATGTGTTCGTGTCCGTGTCCGTGTCCGTGTCCGTGCTTCATGGTCCTTGTTTAAGAGTTGGGCTTGTTTTGTTCAATTGGCTGAGCACCACAACGCAAATGTGTTTCACTGCTCTGATTTCCCCTTCATTCATAATTCCTTCACTAAAAGTCGAATTTGTTACATTCTGATGGGGTAAATAATAATTTACCATTGGCCTATAAAAGTAAAAAAATAATTTTACTATTAGTCTACAAAGGTAATTTTCAACATTTTTTACCTCCCGTAAAATTCTAATTTTACCCCCGGTAAAATCTCATTTTTACCTCACCTCACCTACCACACCTACCGCATCTCACCTACGCTACCTACTACATCTCACTTACCTCACCTACCCCCACCATAAATGACCATTTTGCCCTTTATTTTTATCAAATTTACATTTTTGCCATTCTCCATTTACTTATAAATACCCCCACCATTCATTCATTCAACACACAAGAAAAATATATCTTCTTTCTCTCTTAAGATCCATCTATCTCTTTCAAGAGATATAAAACCATTGGCAATACAAATACAAGCCAATTCGGGAAGAAATAGAGGAATCATATACTCTCTCTTTTCATACCCCCTAGAAATAGAAGGGTATTATACTCTTTCTTTTCATACCCCAAAAAATAGAAAGGTCTTATACTCTCTATTTTCATACTCCAAAAAATACCAACAACCCTTATACACTCTCTCTCCTACACAGTTTATTATTTATTCTGTTGAAATATTTGTAATCCTAATTCTATACTTATAAATAGAATTAAGGAAATTATAGAGAGAGAGAAGTTGGCAGCTTGTATTATCATCCAAATTGATTGCCTTTGAGCTAATACAACACAAGCACACACAAAAGGAGGACGTACCACTGGAATAGCATAAACGCTACCGGGGGAACCTATCTTAAAAAAAAAGTCATGTGTTCATTATTGCGCTGCATTTAATTTTTATTCACCGATATTCACTTATTGATTGGTTAATTATCTATTTCTAGATTTTGACACTATCAGTTGGCGCCGTCTGTGGGAACGATAAGTTCTCTAAAGCTCTCGTTCTTTAGAAATTACAAGTGAATTTTCGGTGAAAAACTTGAAATCCCGCAAGTCTACGTAGCTTAATATTCTCGGGGGCATAACTTTGTTCTCCGAACTCCAAATTATGCGATTCCGGAGTCCATTTTGGAGAAAATTTCAAGAGCTACAACTTTCAGTTCAAGCTTTTTTCAAATTCGTTCATCTCGGGGTTCAAAACTGCGATACAAACTTTCTGGAATGAAATCTCGCGGGCCTACGGTGACTCAATATTATCAGGTGCATAACTTTGTGCTCAAAACTCCAAATCATATGATTCTAGAGTCCATTTAGAAGAAAATTTCAAGATCTACAACTTTCCAGTTCAATCCGTTTTCAAATTTGGCCATCTCGGGATCCAAAACGGGGATACAAAGTTGTTGCGACAAAAAATGCAAAAATCCGGCAAGCCTATACTAGCTCAATATTTACAGGCGCATAATCATTCAAAAATTCAGTTACCGAAGGGGATAAAACCCAAAAGAAGAGATAAGTTATTTTTTATTAACTTATATATGATTTTTTCTCTTTGTTTTACTATATTTAAAGTTGTCCCATTTTCTTACGATCAATAATATTTATTGTAGGAAAAATTGATGAGCTTAAAAAAAAAAATTACAGTTGAATGTAATTTTTATCAAGTTCATCCGACAAATCACAAGAAAGAAATTTTCAGCGGATATCAAACTTCCACAAAGCTGAATGCAATTTTGAAGTCTATCAGACAACAGCAGGACCACCTCAACCCAAAGAGAATGATCATCTACTGCTGCACCACTGGTTAGAAACCAAGATTTTGACGTTCCCTGGTAATAAATGAGAGAATTGTCAAAATTTGCCTAAGTCAGAAGGGGCATGGCTCTACTCAAGACTTGGCAAAACAGAACAAATTTTCCTTTTAAGAAACCCTGGTAATAAATGAGAAAATTGTCAGAATTTGCATGAATTAGAAGAGAGCAAGACTCTACTCAAAACTTAGCAATTTGCCTAAAGTTAGAAGGGAGCAAGCCTCTAGGGAGCAAGACTCTACTCAAAACTTAGCCATTTGCCTAAGTTAGAAGGGAGCAAGACTCTACTCAAAACTTAGCAAAAAGAACAAATTTTCCTTTTAAAAAACCAAGGACTTAAATGAGAAAATTGTCAGAATTTGTCTAAGTCAGAAGTGGGCATGACTATACTCAAGACTTAGTCAAAAAGAACAAATTTTTCTTTTAAGAAACCAAGGACTTCGAAAAAATTCCTATCGCCATACAAGTCGGGGAGAAGGGACGATAGGCCTCTAGCACAGATTTCAAAGTCAGAAGTTTTTGTAAAAGCTGTCTCCACAAAAAAAAAGGCCATGCTTTAAACAATCGCAAGTGGAACATCTCCGGAACGTTTATACAAAGCCCTCACTAGAGATGCATATTATCTAGTCACTCAAAAAAGGCTGAAGAATCCAAAGATCATCAACACCAAAAGTATAGCGAGTTTTACATATTAATGTTCCAAGCTCTACGACTTGAATCCAATGTCTAATGAGTTATACACATTGATGTTTCGAGCTGAACGACTAGCATCCGAGATCTAGCTTCCTTGAACAAAGACTCGAGATCAACGTCTAGCCAGCCTTACACAATAATGTTCTAAAACTCTAAGACTAATGATCAAAGTATAGCTAGCTTTACACATTAATGTTCCGAACTCCACAAACTTATGGTCAAGGGCTAACAAAGCTCTACATATCGGTTATTCGAGCTTTTTTCAAGATTATCTTCCTTGACAAGTTTCCACTCTCACGCCTCAGCTTTGACAAAGATTTCTAATAAAGGCAATAGACCTAACACAGGTATTGAATTGTCGACCTTATTCGCCTACGAAGGATTCGGGCTTAAGACATCACGAACATCAGAGTTCAGAGTTACTACTAGCTCCCGGGTTAAAGGATATCCTCACCAATCAGCTCATCCGAGCTAAATGATAAGGATATGGGACAATTGATAGGGTAAATAATAATTTACCATTGGCCTATAAAAGTAAAAAAATAGTTTTACTATTGGTCTACAAAGGTAATTTTCAACATTTTTTACATCCGGTAAAATTCCAATTTTACCCCCAGTAAAATCTCATTTTTACCCCCGGTAAAATCTCATTTTTACCTCACCTCACCTACCACACCTACCGCATCTCACCTACGCTACCTACCACATCTCACCTACCTCACCTACCACCACCAAAAATGACCATTTTGCCCTTTATTTTTATCAAATTTACATTTTTGCCATTCTCCATTTACCTATAAATACCCCCACAATTCATTCATTCAACACACAACAAAAATATATCTTCTTTCTCTCTTAAGATCCATCTATCTCTTTCGAGAGATATAAAACCATTGGCAATACAAATACAAGCCAATTCGGGAAGAAATAGAGGAATCATATACTCTCTCTTTTCATACCCCCTAGAAATAGAAGGGTATTATACTCTTTCTTTTCATACCCCAAAAAATAGAAAGGTCTTATACTCTCTATTTTCATACTCCAAAAAATACCAACAACCCTTATACACTCTCTCTCCTACACAGTTTATTATTTATTCTGTTGAAATATTTGTAATCCTAATTCTATACTTATAAATAGAATTAAGGAAATTATAGAGAGAGAGAAGTTGGTAGCTTGTATTATCATCCAAATTGATTGCCTTTGAGCTAATACAACACAAGCACACACAAAAGGAGGACGTACCACTGGAATAGCATAAACGCTACCGGGGGAACCTACCTTAAAAAAAAAGTCATGTGTTCATTATTGCGTTGCATTTAATTTTTATTCACCGATATTCACTTATTAATTGGTTAATTATCTATTTCTAGATTTTGACACCATCACATTCAAAATCCATTTTTTTCTAAATTTTTTCCGTATCTTAATACAATATAAAATAATTTATGCTCTCAATAGAATAAATTGATAAAATAAATCATACCAATTTTCAGTACATCATTGATCATACGAACCGAAACTAGTTTGTATATATTTTCTACAATCAAATCGAAAATCATTAATCTTTTTATTAGTTGTAAAAGATAATATATTATCATCTACTTGAAGTGCTGTGGCCGATGCAAGAGGAGGCGGGGGGTGCTTCCCCCCCCCCCCCCCCCCCCCCCCCCCCCCCCCCCGGCTCCTCCCTCCCTCCCTCCCTCCCTCAAGGCTTTTTAAAATTTGAGTACCACCCTCTAAGAGGTTTTTGAAAATTTGAGTAGTACTCCTAAATTATCACCTCTAAATTTTTTCTTATAGGTAAAATTTATACTTTGTAGCCTTAAACATATGAATAGAAATTATAATTTCACATACAGTGGGTTTTACTATTAGTCAAATGAATTTGGGCTACATGATCAAAAAGTACAAGAAAATTTACACTTATAAAATGGGTAACATATATTTTTTTTCGATAATTTTGACATCAAACTTTTAATTTGTTTTCATTTTTGTCACAAAATCACTAATAGTTCAATGTCAAAAACGAAAACGTGTGACTAAAATAAAAACAAATTAAAAATTTGATGTCAAAATTGTCAAAAAAAATTATGTTACCAATTTTGTTAAAAAGTGTAAAGTTCGTTGTACTTTTTAATTATTTAACTAATGAATTTGGTGTATTCTCTCAATTGCAATAAAATGCAACCCGATCAAGTATGAGGTATCAATCAGAACACATATGGATAGAACCAATAACGGAGTCTCGAAAAACAATTAATTTATGCTGGATCATTATCCATTTTTTTGGTTCATTAGGATTCTTATTATTTGGAACTTCTAGTTATTTTAGTAGAAATTTTACATTTTTATTTGTCTTAGCAAATCATTATAAAAATGTAAAAAAAGCAATACGTAACAATTACATGCTTTTATCGATTAACATATTTTTATATTAATTATTTTTATATCAAAAATACATTTATGCTTATATTTTGACCCCTCAAAACTCAAAATTCTAAATTCCCGACTATTGAAGTGAATGAACAATAGCCCAGTCCTGTCCCCCACCACCACCCCTTGTCCCCCACCCCCACCTACCCCGTACTTGGCCTAGTTGAGTTTCAAAGAAACATCGAGTAGTATTTAATATTTAATAAAAGTTATAACATCAAATTAATTAAATATTATTCTTTTTAAGATTTTTGTGGTAACAAGCTAGTGCTAGAATTTTTCATGTCATGAGAACTGTTTGACTAGATCTTATTAACTCAAATTTAGTAATTGAAAAGTATTTAAAATAGTTATTTGGATACATGCAAAGAATTATGATGCAATTAAAGGTAAATAGTTATAATCAACCATTTTCTTAATTTGTCAATTTTACCTTTTAATATTTTTCAATTTTCATACGAGGGTATTATTATTTTAACCTCTATTAAAAAAAGTTTAAGGGAGCCATTGATGTAATTAAAAAGCTCGTGTGATAAAAAACTTCAAACTTTGTCAAAAAAAAAAAAAAAGGAAAAAAGCCCTTAAACCTAGTTGTATTACATTCTAAAATTTTAAAAATCAGATTTTTTACTTTATCAAAACACATTGTTGCCGGATAACTTTATTTGGTTAGTAGTAATTTAGTTAATATATATTGGAGTTCATATCAATTTCTAACATTGTATTCCGACACATTAGAAAAAATCATAATGTCAATTTGAGTAATTCATTACGTAACACTTCGTGTTTTAAATTTTTGAAGATTTTGATTGACGATCTTAAAATTTTTATCAAGTACTAACTTTTGTTTCGATTATTTTTAGGCCCCTAATTAGGTTCCGTCTTTTCCAATAAGTCATATATATTTATTAGATTAATTTTGAAAAGTTTTGTCCTAATCTGGACGTGAAATGAGCTAGTTCGGCCTTGTTTTTTTTTTTTTTGAAAAAAATGTCATTTTGATCAAAGCTGCCATTTTTTTTTACAATTTGGTCCAAGCTTACAACACTGTTTTTACATTTTGGTCCAATAATATTTTTGACGAAATTCACCAACTTTAACCGTCTTTTTCACTCCTTTAAACACCATTCTCCTCTCCTTTAAACACCATTCTTGACATTTGAGACCAGAGGAAAAGTATATATACTTCTAGAGAGAGAAATGGGTGTTCAAGTGTAATTTCTAGCTCAAATCAATGGTTTCACTTCGAAATTGTGGATTTCTCACGTTTTTGCATGGCGATCCATTTCCTAGCTCGGTTTTCTCGATTGGTGGCTATAGGTCATCTCATTGGGGCTCTCCTTTTCTGTCCAGAAGTGATTAAAGTGAGAACTTCCTCTCATTTCTTCATTATTTGCTTAGAAATTGTTATATGAGTAGTAATACTCGATTATCAGTACCAAAATCATACTTTTCTTTGCATGCATGTGGTTTATGCTTGATGTATATAATTTGAGCATGTTGATAGTTGTTATATGGGTTGGTGATGATGGAATTAAGGACTGATCGTAGTGCATGTTGGTATTTATGGGTGGTTTTGAGATTTTGGTATGAAAATTACTAAAAACATCACTTGCATGTTTAATAATAGAATTTTCATCAAAATTTACCAAATTTTAGAATGTTAATCATCTTAAAATAATACTTCAGCTTGATGTTAAACATGCATGAGAGGTTTGATAAAGTTATTAGCGGTTCTAGTCTTACTCCTTTAATTAGTTTTCGCTAAATTGTAGAAATTGAAAAATTTTGACTAAGACAAGTTAAATTCATGGAAAAATATGATATTTTGGATTATGTTTTATTATTATTTATGGTTTTATTGTTGGCCCTTCTCGATATAATAACATGATTATAAAAGAAAAGTGCTATTATACTCAATTCTAACGTTAAAAGTGCAAATTGTGTAATTAATCCATGAATTGTATTATAGGTAAACTTTATAATTATTTAAGCATGTGATAACATATTATATAATGGGTAATATTATTAAGATCACATAGGATACACTTGTTAGTTTTATAAAATTTTCCCTAAGCACTACTACTTCCAAGATACGAATAACGACCGACATTTTGTTGAGATTGGATCGTCACCGATATAGAAATGCCTGAGTTATATACTCCCTCCATCCCAATTTAATTGTCACACTTTGAAAAACTAAAAATTAAGGAGACATAATAATTACTCTAAGAGGAAATACTTATTTCCAAAAATGTCCTTTACTTTTCTCCCAATAAAAAAAGGTGGTGAGACCTAAAATAAAGAAAGCGGGGGGAGTTTAAAAGGTAATATTGGAAATAATTTTTTTTTTGTAATTAATGGCATGCTAAATGTAGAAAGTGGACAATTATTTTAGGACAACTATAAATGGAATAGTGGACAATTAAATTGAAACGGAGGGAGTATATATATATTGCACTGGCCCATGGTAAGATGGGGTGCCTATTAAATCTAGTTACCAGTGCACTGACCCATGGTAAGATGGGGTGTTAATGTGATATAGTTTTTCGTCTAGTACTGTTATTAGGTTGTGGAGGAGGAGGTGGTTGGATGTATTATTGTACATATTTATGGCAGGCCGTGAGGTAGGCTAATGTGCCAGGGCGAACTGACAGCAAATTTCCAAATTTTAGTGTAAATTTGATTTTGTGCATTACTTTTTGAGTTCGTTACTTCTTTATTTCTTATATTTTTGTATTGCATTTCCCTTTTCCATAGTTCCCACTGAGCCAGCTTTGCTCATTCCCTTATCTTTCCTTTTTAAGTATTACACACGTTTTGGGTAGAGGTCATGAAACAGGTCCGAGTACTTCTTAGAACATCTCTGATACCCTATGGAAGTTGAATCAACTTTGTTATTTTGTTTAGTATTTCATTATATCTTCGATAGTTGTTTAAGACTTCTTTTTTAATGGCTGTATAACTATCATACTATAGAGACTTTGTACTTGCTTTCCTTGACATTTGGAGTTTGAAAAGTGTGTATTTGGATTAATACTTATTTATGGTATTGAAAAATTGTCTGTAAAGTTTTTAGACTTTTGAACAGGATTGAATTTCATTGAGAAAATACATACATCATGCGAAAATTTTGTTGAAGGTACCACACTTTGGTATAGTAAATTTTGTTATATTATTTCTCGTACTAGCTATTGTACAAGGACAGCATCCAGTAGCTCCTACTTTTACAAGCAAGTTGTTGCACACTGTATTAGCAATATCCTTTATTATAATAGTTTTTCATTTTTTCCATACTAGGGAATGCATTATTATACAAATATTTGTTCAAATGAGAGGGATGAGAGAAAGGTGGGAGAGACTCGAACTAAAGATATATGTTGAATATTTAGAAATGGGCATACACATTTAATTAATTATATTATGGGTTATCTAGTGTATCTAATGGGTATGAGTTTTACAATATATAGCGTGACACCCTAAATCCCATTAAGAGGATTAAACCTCCTAGACTTAGTTAATTATGGTGATGTACGCTGACAGTAGTGTAAATTTATAAAATTTACAAATTTTAAAAAACTTTTTTCTTAAAAAACATAACTTTGAAACCATGGTTGTAACATCCCCGCCTTAATTAGTAGGATAAAACCTGTAATTAAAACATGGAGCGTTAATAATCCACTTTACACAAGCTAAAGTAGGTCTAAAATAAATAATGAAACAATAAATTCAAGAAAATCACATCGCAAGAAATAAACAACCCTGATACTCATGCTGTGGACGATAATATAAAACATGAGTGTAATATACATCTATACACATACATGTAATCCGAGAGGCATACACACCATGTTAACATATATTGCAAAGTAAACAACAACTCAGGCTAGCTGTGGCTTGCTATAAACACACACATACAACAAGAATGAGTCGGTATCAAAGGTCCTCTACTTCGTTCCCGACCCAGCCGCTTCTTCTGTTTCATCATCTCTTGAATACCTGAATTTGTTTACATAAAAAGGGGTGAGCTCACAGCTCAGTAGAGGGGATATAACAAGCAATATTACGTACAAAACATAATTAACTATTTAATCATAAATCATGGCTCAACCGATAAAACAATGCATGCATGTGCATATGCAGGTTACTTGTCAACTATCATAATACGTTATCAAGAGATACAGAAGTCGAACTGAACGATAATAATAATAACAATGGGCATGACCGCCCCAAGAGATATCGAAGCTGTGGCGAACCAAAATCATAAGAATAAGAATGGGCATGATCGCCTCAGAGAATAAACCAAACATAATCATGATATAACATCATCCAACCCATCAAAGATCATCATCATATCATTATAAAATTGGACCACATGTCCATTCATATCATATCACAGAATCACAAGTGCTTTGCCGAGGTCTAAATTTTCGGACTACTCACCGCTGGCTCTAGATAGCCGACCTCATTACTGTTCACCAAGGGTTTAGAGATTTTCAACTCAAGGGCATCGTATTTTTACACCAGCAAGTACTAATCAATACATATTCCTTTCATCATCGAATGGCCACAATAAAAATCATAATTGGATCCATCATGGGATCATATCACGTCCTAAAATGATACAACAGACATAAGAAGCTTTCGGCACCATATATACAAGATATATGCCCACAAGATAGGCCATAAGAATAGTCCAAGCTTGCTGAAAGATCTCCAAAAATCCGATTGACACAATAATAATGCACAGACATGCTAACAAATGAACATTTGAAAAAACTTATGCCATATAATTACAACAAATCTTTATACATGTCCGTTGATGTATATAATTCATCAATTAATCAATTTCATCAATATACAACATTTATACATTCAAGGGATATCTCATGTATATCAAATAACATATATATATATATCAAGTGTAATGGCATATCTTGCTTCAAATCACATGCCCATGGCTTTATAAATCATAAAGCATCATCATGCTCATCATGTAATAATTCTTAAAACAAAGATAATTAAAATATGATGATTCATATATAATAAAATCATATTATCGGGTTTTTAAAATAATTAAACCCCTACCTCAAAATATTTTGCCCCAAATAATGAAATTTTAGTTGATGACCCGAACTCCAACCAGCACAATTCTAAAATTCCTATACCCCTGCGTAACCCTCGACGTATAAAATAACTTCCCCTTAAGGCTCGATTTGATTCGGCGGAGTTTTGATAACCAATTTATAAGGAGGAAGCTTAATACCTATATTTATCTTCTTTCTCTTTTCTCTCGGCAAGAATGGATAAATGATGAAAAATGAAAATTAAAAGGAAAGTGGAGCAAGTCGATTGATAAAGAAATTTTTTTTCAAAGTTTTGGCTTAATTACAGCATTTAACCCTGAAGTTTCATAACTTTATTATTTTAACCCTGAACTTTTGCAACTTTACAATTTGGTCCATACTCAACCAAGATTTCTAAACTCTTCAAAAATTTTACTTAGTCAAGATTAATATGTGTCTAATTTATACTAATTATATTACGGGATATTATAATGGTATATATGAAGTTCAAAACAAGGTATACTATAAAATATTCACTTTATGAATAAAAAGTCTATTTCCACACATTTGACAAATCCATTCGTAAAATAAAACATCAATATAAAATGTTTACAATCCTCCAACGAGCTCCCAAAATAGTAATTAAATTATTTACAATTTCATTACAATGAGCACATAAGAATAATAAAACTAAGTTCTTCAATGTCGACTTGTGTGAGATCCGTAGTGATTCAAAGGCAACTAAGATAAAAAGAACGCGCGCCACCCCGAGGTCCCACCTGCAAAATTGTTGGAAAATAAGGAATGTGCCAAACCTGGGCTCAGTGGAAACTTTATAAATTTATATATAAAATACAAGTTTTGAGCAACATGCACACACATTTTAAACAAAAATAAGATTTTGTATGATAATATACGACGACTATGAAAGTAGTGCGATGTAAGCATCCATAGCATGTTAAACCTAACTCGTAAGATACCCATCTTAGTACTCTAAGGCTACCAAAAATGACCACCTTAGTCCTATCTCATATCTCCATGTATGTATCGTACCCAAAGGTTTATAACTTACGAGATGGCTAACTAAGTCAATATATTTAATTAAGGATGCTAGCTTCCTAAGGTTCATTTTATTAAGGCATCAATTAATTCCACTTTGATTAAGGTACATTATGTAATTTAAACAACTCGTTCTATCACCAAGGCACGAATCCTCTAACTCTCCCACGTAGTCATTCACTTAATGTTTTAGTGTATTAGGGAATACAACAACCACGACCCCGCCATTAGTATGTGATAACATGACTTTCCATTAGTGTATTGATATGGAGATTAGTACATAATGAGGATCGGTCCCTTATTCATAACCTAATGAGAAGGTATAGTTATTATTTATATTTTCACTTTACTCATTAGTTCATTTACATGCTTTACTAATAATGCTCACCATGTATTATTCTCATAATCTCACATATGATAAAAAGAATAAGGATATTAATAACAATAGTAACAAAACTTAGAATAAACGCATAAAGAGTCAATACATATGAATATATATATATATATAAATCGGGCATCTAGTCTAGTATAGTGCCCTGTTTCACTGTGCAGTCGACTAGGCCTAGAGTATCGATTCCCGAATGATCCCAAACTCTAAACTACTTATGCATCCTCTAATTGAGTGAACCGCCCATGGACAAGGTCCTAACTTCGTAATTCATTTGGAGTTAAACCCACAAAATACATTTTTTGAGACTATGCTCCAAACAGTTAATAAGAAGAATGCTCGTACAAGCATGTTTCTCTAAGGATGGAACTACTCTAGGAGACTTCTACCTTACAAGGTGAGCACCAAGGCGTAGTGCTACTACTCTCTAGGATACGTAATCATGTTGATAGAGCCACATGAAACTACTTCACTGTTGAGAAAGCCCCTAAGCCCAGAACTCATGTAATACTTCCTCACACACGAGAAGACCAAGCAATAGATCGAAGAATTGTCCTTTTTTATGCTTACTAACTTCATTGAGTTAGACTTTAGCTACGTTGCAAGCTGAGGGTATTCTGCAGCCACTAACTCCTCAAGCACCCCCCCACCCGGTTCCCTCTTGCTGGAACGCTGCACTTATCACCAAGGCTTTGGACATAACACTGATAATTACTTTTCCTTGAACCATGCTATCCAAGATTTGATCTATTTTGAGAAGATTACGCCCCTGATGCACAAAATATCAGATAAGAAAAGCCTTAAGTAGAGGCAGACATCATTGATCCAATTTACTTAAACTGTCCTAGAGATAGGGGAAAATCAAGAGGAAAATGGAGCAAAATTGTAAGGGTTAAAGGTAGAATAATGAATTCTTTGCCAATAATTCATATTTTTTTTATTAATGAAATTGAATCATTTTCCAAGTATCCTAATTCATGATTGCCTTTGCGAATGGAATCAAATCAACGAAATCGATTGCGTCAAAGCCCAGCATGGAGAGTTAATCTCTAAGACCCCACCTTTTACAAGAATTGAACCAATTTCTGAAGATCCTGACTCATTCTTAAACACGCAGTTTATCAATGAGAACCCTCCCAAGACTGAAGGTAGGGGCCAAAGTAGCGCACATACTCTAGCAAGCATAAGAACCATGAAAACTCCTCACAAGCAATGCTTGTCAAAACTGAGGCATAACACATAATCATTAGGATGGAAGGGCTCTACCAACTCAGTCCACGAGCAATATACATCGATCCCGTGATAAGTGTCTTCTTGTACCCAGTCACTAGAAATCAATATTTACCATCTAATTATTGTTAAATTCTTGAAAAATAGTTAGTCATGTATGTGTACATTTGCACTTAAATAATTTTGAGTAATGTAACATACTTCATAAATCACGTAACTCAAGATTCATGCGTTTTCACAAAATCAAGCTTTCTCATAAAATTAGGAAAGCATGACATGAGTATTTACATAGTGCATACATATGGACACTTTCAAAAATGTACTGCGCACCAGCCAAAGAACGGATGAGCACCAGGCTCAATGATCTTCTATACAGGCTTTATCATCGCATCCCGGGAAATACCTCTATCACCTATCCACTCAACAACTTCCTAATCATTGTTATAAAGGGAACCATCGCATCCCAGTAAATACCTCATCATATCCCTAATCATCATCGTATAGAATAATCCATATAATTTATAGCAGTAGGTCCAATAGCCTCCAAAGAATCCCTAAGTAAGCAACTTAATGGAAACTCAAGCCCTTTTCACAGGTAACCCCAAGTCCTATCTACAGGCAAACCTAAGCCCTTTCAACAGGCAAACCCAAGCCCTTTCCACAAACAAAAAAAACCCCATTTAGCGGCATATAAAAGAAAGTTAGAGAGAGAAAGGGAACAAACCCCATGAAAGGGCATTTGGCCCAACTTTTTCTTTTATAAGGAGTCTTCATGATATGCTTCCAAAGTTTCTCAAACCAAAAATCACAAACACAACACGACATTGTCGACTGCGAGCTTCCAAAGTAAACATTCTCAAATCGCAAGAGGCGTATGATTCTCAAACTCTGACAAAATGGGAAGAACAAAGTGGGTATATGAATAAATTAAAATAGTAGAAAAAATGATAATCCCACAGTGTCAAAAGAAAAGAATATAGAAAAACAAAAAAGGAAAAGTTGGCAATTAGAGTCACACCAAAAGTGACAGCTAAGTCGAAAGGCCCAGGGCTACATCTTGGGTGAGGAAGGCTGTTGACCATGCAAAAAATAATAAATAAGCTGCATTAAAAGGTTTTTAAGCAATCAATGAGGAATAAGGGCATCGAAAAATATAAAAAAATGCAGGCACCAAAAAATTCTCCTCTCACAAAGTCAGGAAACCATAAGCAAAATTGCACCCTTGTGACACGAGAAAATGCCACAAAAGTAAAGTAAGAGACAAAGTCCAAAACTTATGCATGAGGTTCGAGAATCGAGATAATATAACTCAATCCTCTCTCACGAAGAAAAAAGCCAGCCAAAAATCCTTATTTTTCTAAAAAGAGATCATATAAAAACTTTGTTTCTCCCTTTCTCTCTATGTCTTCTCAGAGACTTTCACCTTCCCAGTAAATCATCAACTCTCATCACCTCAAGATATCATCAATCCTCACATCTAAGCCTTGTATCAAAGTAAGTAGAATGTCTCATTTTCCTAGCTGACCACTAAATCATCATCTCCTCAGCAGATAACCAACCGTCATAAGTTATATTATCTTATCTCAAGTAGAAGCACATTCCCTAGCAGACTATGCTAATCCAACCAATGGATTAATACAAAATTATTGACAGAATCATCCCTGCCAGTGAGAGTACACTAGCTCAACATCCAATTAAATTTTGTTAACAGAACCGTCCCTGCCATGGGAGTATATCAGCTTAATAATCATCGAAATTGTTGACAAAATCGTCCCTACCAATGAGAGTATACTATCTCAACACACGATCAAATTTTATTAACGAAACCATCCCTTCCAGTAAGAGTACATCAGCTTAACAATCAGCATAATCATTGACAGAATCGTCCCTACCAGTGGGAGTACACCAACTTAACACCCAATCATTTTTTGTCAACGAAACTATCCTTGCCAGTCAGAGTACATCAGCTTAACAATCGCTAGAATTATGGATAGAACCATCTCTGCCAGTGGGAGTACACTAACTCAATGCCCAATCAGAACTGTCCATGTCAATGGGAGTACAACAGCTTAGCATTTATAACATCATTAACAGAATCGATCTAACTAGTGGGAGTACATCAACTCAACACCTAATCAATCTCTTTGAGAAATTTTGCTAACATAACCATCCTCATAAGTGGGAGTACAACAGCTTAGAACATAAGAGCCATTCCCAACCATTGGGATCACAACAAAGAGCATGGATTCAACCAATAGACAAGTTTTAAATATCCCTCAATCAAAAAGGATAACAGCACAACATGGCATTATTTGCGTAGCATTACTTTTAAAATATCACAAAGATTCATACAAGAGCCGCAAAATGATGTGTTCCCATTATCGTCCCAATTTATTTGCTTCACAAAGAACTTAGGCCGAAAAGGTTTGTGAACACCCTATTTTGCGACCCTTCCAAGAATCTAATTTCCAAAAAGAAAGATAACGCATAAGAATTCATACATGTATTTATACTTTTCACATTTGATCCAGGTTGAAGAAGAAAGCAAAAATGATTCATAGATAAGAAGTTACAAGAATGGCTAGAGACCTTTGAAAATCGAAAACTGCCAATCTTACAAAATCTTTGAACAAAAAACTTTCAGAACCCCCCTTCCCAATCGAATTCAAACTTTGAATGACACCACACAATGATAAGAAGAGCAACATACTCAAAAACAGCTCGATTCATTGGCAGAATCTTCGAAAACTGATCCGACCGGCAGTTTAATTCGGTTAATTACATGAAGACCTTTTTGAAATTGAGCTCACACTTTTTTAGTAGGTAGATTATATCATAAGGAACAACATACTAAAAAATAAGATCAATATGATGTTTCATTTGGCCGACAGAGCAAAAACAGTGGTGTAGATATTGGAGTGAATACTATTGTCCACAAGACCAGCCAATGTCTTGTGGAGAACACTATTCGCATCACTATCCACAAGATAATGGCCACCAATGTCTTATGGACAACATTATTCACATCACTTTCCACAAGATATTGGCTACTAATGTCTTGTGGACATTACAATCTTTTTCAAGTATAAATGCAATTGTATTTTCTCAATTTGATCATTAGTTAGCTCTGAAACTTTAAAAATAGTACCATAATACTTCCAAAACTCTCAGGTACTTTTTAACTTAATCCGGTTTCCTTTATTAATCTATCTTCAATTTTTTCGATTGTAATCGATTATTCGCACGATTAAATTGCTGTTATCTTATAATCATTCGAGAATTTATATTTTAAATCCATTTTCAAAGCCTAAAGCGTGGAATGAGCTATTACCATTTCAAAACACATATTTATCTTTTAATTTCTTAAAATACTAGTTTTATTAGTCTCGTTCCACAAAGGAATCGTTAAACATTTATATTCGGTTTAATCTATAAATTTAAATATATATATATATATATATGTAAACACTCGATAGGAGAGTATTAGATTCATCAATACCAGTTCAAGTTACTAAACCATGGTACACTATTAATGAACAAGTCTCGAGGACGATCAAACACTTGATTCCAAATCGAATTAGCTTCTAAAAGGCTTTAGCTTTAACAAAAGCACTTGTTTTCTATCTATCATTATCAAAATCACCTTTTCAAATCACACACGCTAATTTTTAAAATCCAATAGGCGAAATACAAAGCATATGCTTTCTATCCACAACCCAAAATCCCATGTTTATAACACTATGGATTAATACACAATAATATCAATAAGCATGCGAATTATCAATTATAAATGCATGCATATCTACTCAGAGACCGAAAAGGCAAACTGGGTGACTAAACCTTCCTAGTTTGTAACTAAATCCCTGAACCTTCGAATAAACTAATTTCACATCAATTGTGTTAAAAGATCATTTAATTCATAAATGTTCCTATTTTATATCCACTTTTGTTTATTTAGTAAAACAAATTTAAAAAAATTGGCAAATTTGATTTCCTTTACAAACTGTCACATTTTCTTAAAATTAAATGAGCCATTTTCTAAAATAAATGGAGAACCGAAAGAATTGCTGCCTACAGGGACCCACGTCAAAAATACGGGTTCTCACACATAGTGAATGGCAGAATTGTTTATTTGCCATATTATGTAAATTAAGTGTATTTTATTTATTAGAGCTAATGTTATACTAATAATAATTCATGAGGAGCTTATGTGAAATAAAGTATGTAAGTGGATTTAGTTGTGTAACATATAAATAAAAAGAGGTTGTGTGTAAATAGCACAAACAAGTTCTATGTGTCACTCTCATGTGAGAGTTTGACATGACACATCCATTAAGGCACTTGTGTCTACACAAGCTTGTCCCCTGCACAAATTGATAAGCTTAAGAAAATTAAGAGAAAAAAGAGGAGGAAGTAAAAGAAGAAGAAGAATTAGAGAATTAAAGTTTGGTAAGTTCAAACTATGGTATTTATGTTTTTATCATCCTTTCATCATGTTTGTACTATTTGAAATTGAAAAACCATGATTGAAAATGGAAGAACATTCTTTTGGGTTTGTTTCTTCATTTTCTTGTGATGATGGACTTGCATTTTTCTAATTACGAAGAGATATAATTGGCAAGAAAGTAAAAATTATACTTAAAATGAGTTGTGTTGTTTCTTGATGTTTAGGAAGGTTTTCTATAAGATTTGATTGAAAACAAGATGAAAACATAGAAGTTTTACTTTTTGGCAAATTGGTGTCATCGTACGAGAATTGCGATAACTTTTAATAGAAAACTCCTATTGATGCACTTGAAATTGCATTAGAAATTAGACAAATAGAGATTTCCAGAAATATATGGTAAAGCATCTTGTCCTTAGCCAATTATTACAGTTTAATCTTTAAAGTTGGACCATTGCTATACGTTACATTGTGGACATCATGTTTGTACCAAATTATTTTATGAATATTAGATGTTTTAGCAATTGGATCATGCTTAAATTTTGTAATATTTTTTATATACATGTTTTATAATTACCCTAAAAATTTGGGAATGATCGGAGCATGGAAATGCCTCGTATGTGCAGGGAATTTGGACTGCACCTAATTTTGAATGGTTGCAATGCATTTTAAACTAACAAGTGTATAAGTAGTATACATTTGTGTAATTTTTATCGTATTTTGTACACATATAAATTATTATATTGATGTGGAATTGGAGTTATAATTATATTGGATTAATAGGTAAAGGAACTAGTACTACTACAAAATCGAGATAATAGAACTAGGAACTACGTTGGTGTGGAATTGAGGTGAGTGTACTCACTTGGAATTTATATACATTTAAACATATAAATATGAATGGTGGTGAGGAATATGTATATTAATAGTATCATGCTTGGTGAAATGGAATTGATTTACGACTTGATTGAAAGAAGAATATGGAATGATACATCTTATGCCTAATATATATATGGGCTAAATGGTGGGTATATGGTATGGATGCTTAATGCCCACTAATTGTGGCTAGAGGGCAATTATTTATGTGGTAGATCTAATGCCTTGTATGAGGGCTAAAGGATGGGAATTGAATGTTGTTATATATGATATGTATATATATATATATATTTACATATTATGTTGATGAATGAGTGCATGCATTGAGCCTATAGCTCATGCTTCTATACATGTTTCTTTTTACATGTTTCAAGAAAGGACGTCCACTGACAGCTCTAGGATGAGTGGAAAGGTTTATGGAAAAACAACATTATGTGGGTTTTGTTTTTTCATAATAAGTACAAACATAATACGAGTTTTGAGATGTAAATATGTACTTATATTAGTTGTAAATATTTGTTAATATCACTTTTTAAGACAAGTTTGTAAAAAAATCATAGATATAAGATGATGTTGATTTTGAAAATGATTACATTATTATCTTTTCTTAATTTAACAGTACTTTTAATTAAGTATTATTTTTTGTTAGGGTGTGATACCAAAATAATAAGATACAAATATTTTGAAAAGTTAGCAACATTCAATATTTCAATGTTTTAAAGGAATACCATATTTGAATGTAAGGCTTATACTCACTAAATTGTATTAAATTTCCTGGCATTATAAAATAGATGCTATGCTTGGCATGGAATGGAATTATATGTTTCAGTGTAATGCAACTAAAGTTAGAGTGGTGATAGATATTACAGTTCTAAAATGAAGAACATATATTATATAGTTTTTAATATCATGTACTTTAAAAGGTAAAACGACAAAAGAAGTCAAAATTTAGAAAATTATTACCCTAATTATATGGAAAATAAACTCACGACATTGAAAGTGAATTAAATAAATTACATTGTAGATTTTATCAATTGCAGCTGGTAATATTCTTGAACTTTTGGATTAGTACTTTTGGAGTAGTTAGCAATGTGTACTAGGTTAAATGAGCTAGCTTCCAATAATGTGATAAACACGAGTAACTGTTAATTCATCTTGTTTAAGAAATTATACTAAATTGGTTATAGAAACGTGACTGAGGATATAATTGGCAGCTTTCCTCGTGCACTTTTTACTGTTAGCAAGACAAGTTGAAGTTACAAGTGAATAATTCATGGTTTTGAGTCTAAGTTGGAGATTGTTGGAGTTGTATACTAAAAATCTTGATCCAATGATATTTTAGTTTAGAGGTTTAATTTGTTTAAACCAAATTGATCTATTTAATGAGAATATGAGTATAGAGATATTTATATGACGCCCTGAATCCCGTTAAGAGGATTAGACCTCCGGGATCTGGTAATCATGGTGCCGTACACTGACGCGAGTGAAAAGTTACAAGAAATAAAAAACAACTTGTTTTGAAAACCTCATTTAGAAAATTTCGGCATGTGGAGTTCGTATAATTTGTAAACCAACCTGTAAAAAAAATTAAAATTGTTTCCTTACAAACATGTCCACATCTATCCACAATCAAAAATCCGCTCCACATATAAGAACATTTACATAATGTCCTTAATAAAAGTTTACTTGAAATATAAGTTTGAAATAAGAAATCCATATCCGTTACAAAAACAAGTATATTATACAAATACATAATACAAAAAACAATTACACAACTTAGTCCTTCTCATAAGTGTTAGGTTTATATCTTTAGTTAGCTTGATTCTGATACCAAAAACACTTTTTTGTTGTTCTAAACTTACCGAATGCATCGCACATAATTCTGGACCTAAGGTAAGTTGGTTATATGATTTGATTCAAAATATATATGGTGATTGAGCTTAAAATCCAAATTAAAAGTATCTTAAGTCAAATTTATTTTTAAGTACTTTTATCGAGCTTTGAGAAGGCCCGTCAACAAAAATTATTAAGAAAACTTATTTTTTTTCATATTTAACATATTCCATAAAGTTGCCTCTAAAATTTGAGTCGAATTAAAATCCAAATGAATTTATTATGGTGAAATAAAAGTAAAATGAAAATGAAAATTAAAAGATATATTTAATTTAATTAAATAAATTAGAGATCAACATTCGGTGGCAATTTACCAAGTTGAAGGTTAAAATTCGGTAACCTTTTGCAGAGAAAAAATGTCAATGAACTATTTCTAAAAATTGTGGTGTTATGGCTACATTGGTGTTTTGGCTAAAAAATCGTGGTGCCTATTACATCACATGCCCATTAATTGCTTAGCCATTGTCACATGTATTTTAAAGTAAAGGAAGGCATGGCAATTTTCTTAAAGGAGCGGACCAGTACATGTTTGTAAATCTTGGACCGATCTAGCGCAAATTTTGCCCAAAGAATTCTTTTCCAAATTTTGGACCGGTTCAAAATTTGGGGGTGTATTGGTTAGGAGTGTAATTTTTTGGGCACGAATTTTTATCGTGAAAATTCATTTTTTAATATTTTTAACCTATTCCAAAAAAGATTTTTACTCTATATTTTCCTATAAATATAATCATTATTCAGGGTAAAAAACACATGATTCTAGAGAGTTTTTTTAGGCAAAAAATATAAAACACTATAATCACTTTTTGAAAGTTTTAAAACACCACTTAAATTTTGTTTACATGCCACAGGAGATCCTCTTGTTCTTCAAATTTAAGAACTAGGATTTCAATGATTCACGGTCCTGCAGGAGTGTCTTTGGTTGCGATTGAAGATAGGGTAAGTGAAGTGGCTATTGTGCGATAAGGGAGATTACAGATGGGGGCGAATGATTGTGATCAAGTGTGTAAAAAGAGACGACAGGTAAGCTGAAAAAGCCGGAAACGATACATCAAGCCATCTATGGCTGTATTTTACGTTCAAATGATTGACGGGATTATTGCGTAAATTTTGAGGAAGTAATTTTTGTAAGTTATCAAGTCTGTAATTCCGTTTTGATCATAGTGAAGCACTACCGGTTAGTCCCGAAAAGTAATTCTATGTAATTAGAGATACCTTGTAAATTTCTTGTGTTGTGGATTGCTTTTGTATGGTTTCTTGATTAATATAATTGATATAAGTTTAATTCTCAGGATTTGAATGCAATCATGGTTCATGTTTTTGAGGAAGAATTTAAAAAGATTTTAAAATGTACTATTTCCAAACTGGACTGGGATATTTTGATTGTAATTTTTGAATGAATCACAACTGTGAAAAGTTATAAAATCCAATGGCTCATGACAAATTTTGAAACTATAACAATGAAAAATGATGAGTGATTTGATAGTTTTCATAGTAAGCTCAAAGACATAGAAAATTTTATTTACAACCTTGGCGAATAATTTCTGAATCCCGTGTTATAAAGAAAATTCTATGGTCTTTGCTTGATAGGTTCTTCCCAAAAATTACTACCATTGAAGAAAGCAAGGATTTGGATTCCTTAATGAAAAACGAATTAATTGGCTCTCTTCAAACTTTTGAATATAACCAGCTTTTAAAATACAAGATTTTAAAAAAAAAGGTAGATCAAACCATTGCATTTAGAACTAAAGATGGAAACATAGTTGAATCTAATGAATGCTTTATATTTGATTTTCAAGAGATAACTAATTTTGCATGTAATTTCAATAAACTCATGAAGCTAAATAAAAAATCAGGTAATGGTAGTCAAAATTTTGGGAAAATGAAACATTGAGAATAAACCCCAATCAAATGAGAATTTTTTTTAGTGTCAAGGTAAAGGTCATAAAACTTTTGAATGCCCTACTAAGATTAAGAGATTAGAGAAAGAGCTTGGCAAAAAGGGAATGCATGCCACGCTTAGTGATGATGAGGAAAATCCAAACACTCAAAAGGAATCTCATGATTATTTAGCCTTTGCCATAAAAGTTTTCTTAGAAGAAGTGAATCAAGAGATTTACAAGAATTCACTTTCTGATGACGAGCAAGACTTTTCGGATCTTCAATTGGCCTAAGACGCTACCAGAATGTCAAAAACTATTCGTGAAAAATTCAAAACTTGCTTCCAAAATATTTTTTTTTAAAAATGAGATTATTGATTTGAAAAAGGACAAAGTAAGTTTTGAAAATTCAAAGGCCGAGAATAACGAATTTTTAAAGAAAATTAAAAAATTTGAAAGAATAAAAGAAAATTGTCTTCGTCTAATTGGTTCTTTAAAAAAATGCAAATTTGAAGTGTGAGGATAAAATTGAACGACTAGAAAAGCGCATTTACGATCTAACGCAACAACTTAAAAACGCTTTAATGGTTAAAGTTGAGTTAAAAACTTGTTCTAAGAAACTTGAATATATGCTTTCAAATCAAAAGAGTAGAAATAACAAATAAGGACTTGGATTATCAAATTTTGATGTTAAAAAGTAAACCAATATCGTCTTTGTGAAAGCCACTCCCCAATCAAGTTTCAATGGTGCTAGTTCTTCAAGTCAAAAACTTTTATTGATAGAATTCCTCAAGTTCTAAAGAAAACCAAAAACGTCCGAACGGGAAAACAAGTTTTTACTCAAAAATTGGTTTATTCAAAAGTTTCCCATTCGAAAGTTCTTGAAGATCAAGTGATACCTTTTGATTTGTACAAACATACACTCTCACAACCTTTTTAGTGTGAGTACTGTGAGAAAAGATGCCACTTGAGAGAATTTATTCGGCAAGCTTTGAATAAACTATTGAAGAATGATCCAATTCCTAAACTTAAATCAAGAGGGAAAAAGAAGAAAAACAAGAAGGTTAGGGTTTTAGGTAGAGAGGAACACAAAAAGGATAGAACTCCACGGATTAAGAAAGTTTGGGTTCCGAAAGGGATCATTGCACCTACTTATGTGATAGGGAGTCTGCCTAGCATAGATTTGGCTAAATGGATGGTTATGCTAGATGAGTTTGTTGTTTTGGTCGGTTTTAGTTCCCTACGTAGGTACCGAACTAAAGTGGATTTTGGTTTTGAATTTTTGATTGCGATAATACCTAATTCCTTGGAAAATTCATTACTTGCATGCATGTGATTGTAACTACTTTTTATTTTCGGATATCTCTAGATTTTCATATTAAATGCTTAATTTGGAGATATGTGTACATAATGTTTTGATAATTCAATAACTGATACCATGTTATTTCAATCACATAAGAGTTTTGTGTATATCTCACACACTACACTGCACGATTTACATTAATGCATATTGAATAATCACATGTGGTTATACTGTTTATTTAAGGAGAGAGGGTTTATGAAAACCATTATGACTAATGCAATGAGATTTTGGTGGTATAGTTTTGAGCAAAAAAATAAAAGACAAGCATATATGGGAGGAAAAAATATAAAGGGGATGGAAAAGGGCTACCATAGTGAAAGGATAACCGAAAGCTACCACATGAAAATAGCTTACCTCCACTAGGGGTGAAAGCTTCTGTCAAAAAAATAAGATGCTTGCACAAAAAATCACAATTTTGATGCGAAATTGCATATTTTTAAGAGAAAAATATTACTTCTAAGGGAGAAAAGAAATTAGTTAAAAATTAAAGGCTTAGAGGCTTTCTAAATTCTCTTGTATATGGATGCGAGAGTGTTTCAAAAATCATATTATTCGATACTGCTTTTTATGATCCATATTTCTTAGCAAAATGAGATATATACTTGAACTCTGTGTTGCTTGACGTATATATGCTGAATTGTTGATGAATTATTATGTGCATAGTACATGTATCATGTTAATGGAAATCAAGTGTTTTGAAGCTTAATTGATATATTCCGAATTTTGATACATGTTACATAGCAATGTAGTCAAGTATTTGTGCTATTTTTTTTGGCAATTTTGCTCTCGAAACTATAAACCAAATTCTTAGAAAGTTGGGAATTGGTGATGAAGGGTTTCTCGAAATCTAGTTAGAAGGTTTTAAGATTAGTGGATATCTTTGCTTGAACTAGTTATGCAATTTGTGTTAATTGATATTACTTGCTTTGCAAAATTCTTGTTCTTTCTATGCTTTGTTGTTTTCCATATATACTCATTACTTTTCTCTATTCCTATGACAAAAAGGGAGAAAAATAAAGGGGGATAATGTATATGTGAGGGGGAGTAGGAAAGTAGGAATATTTTAAGGGGGAGAAATGTATAATGTTTTGCTTATTTGATTATTGTATCTCTTTATGCCCATGCTTTCACTAAGTATTTGTTGAGTTTTGGTGTTTCAGGATTAGATGATTGATTTTCCAACTCACTCTTTTGCCTTGTGAAGCATTGCAATCTACTTCGAGACTTAGAGTTAGGCATGTCTTTGAGTCTTGTTGTTGTATGGATTAATTCGACTTAAAGGCTATAATTAAGATGTTGTAGACATTACGTCGAAAGTGTCTGTATTAGCTGTACGTATTTAGTCATTACAATAGCCAATTGGGGAAATTATTAGGTTTATATTTTTAGTTGACTTGATTCCGATACAAAAAACACTTTTTTGGTTGTTCCGTTGTAATTGTTTGAGTCGAATTGAAGATTTAAAGATGCGACAACCAAGGGAAGCTCGCGAAACTCACCAGATACATCGTACATAATTTTGGATCTAAGGTAAGCTGGTTATATGATTTGATTCAAAATATAGGTGGTGATTGACCTTAAAATCAAAATTAAATGTCTCTTAAGTCAAATTTATTTTTAAATATTTTTATCAAGTTTTGTCGAAATTCGAGAAGGCATGTCAATACAATTTATTAAGGAAACTTAATTTTTTTTTTCATTTTTAACATGTTATATAAAGTTGTCACTAAAATTTGAGTCGAATTGGAATTTAAACGGGTTTATTATGGGAAAAAAAAGTAAAAAGAAAAAAGAAAATTAAAATTAAAAGATTTGATTTAATTAAATAAAGAAATAAATAAAAAGTTACATTTTGAAAAATTCAAAGATACTAATGTTTAAAGGCCAAATGCCAGCGTAATTAATAGCTGGGCTTGGCTTTACTGCAGAAGAAGGGGCGGAGTCTTAACTATCACACAACTACTATACCACTAGCACTCCACGAGTGGATTAATTGAGTGACTAGACTTAGACTCTCTAAGATATCCATCACTAAACTAAGCAAAGTAGCTAAAATCATAACAGAAGCAAAGTTCACAAAAGGTTGGGATACATTCATGCGCTTTTTAAAATAGGGCCAAGCCCATTAATTGCTTAGCCATTGCCACGTGTATTTTAAACTAAAGAAAAGGCAGTGCAATTGTCTTAAAGGAGTGGACAAGAACATGTTTGTAAACCTTGAACTGCTCCTGCAAAAATTTAGCCCAAAGAATTCTTTTTCAAATTTTGGACCGGTTCAAAATTTGGGAGTGTACCGATCTGGTGTGTAATTTTCTGGGCACGAATTTTTATTGCAAAATTTTATTTTTTTAATATTTTTAACCTATTCCAAAAATGATTTTGACTCCATATTTTTCATATAAATATAACTATTGTTTAAGGTCAAAAACACATGATTTTAAAAAGATTTTTGAGGCAAAAAATATACAAAATTAGAATCGTTTTTTGAAAGTTTTGAGGCACCACTTGTATTTTGTTTACATGCCATAGAAGATCATATTGTTCTTCAAATTTAAAAACAAATGTTTCAAACTTTCACAGTCCTGCGGGAGTGTCTTCGGTTGCGATTGGAGATGGAGTGAGCAAAGTGGCTAATGTGCGATAAAGGAGATCGCAGATGGGGGTGAAGGATTCTGATCAAATGCGTAAAAGGAGGCGACGAGTAAGCTGGAAAAGTGGGAAGCTATACTCCAAGCCAGCTATAGTTAAATTTTATGTTCAAGGGATTGACAGGACTATTGTGTAAGTTGTGAGGAAGCAATTTTATAAGTCATCGAATCTGTAATTTTATCTTGATCATAGTGAAGGACTGTCAGTTAGTCCCAAGAATTAGTCCTATGCAAGAAGGGATACCTTGTAAATTCCTTATGTTGTGAATTATTTTTTTGTGATTGCTTGACTGATATAATTGCTAGAAAACACAACACATGATTTCAATAGTACTAAAATTTGATTAGACCTAGGGTTTTAATTCGGTTTATCAAATCTAAAATTATTTTTGATAAAAACCATAAAATCAACTTAGGCAATACGATCCCTAATTTTTTCATCAATAAGGCCTAGAAAATGGTCCATGGACATCAGAGGCTTCTAGAAATGAGAACCACGTGCCACCCATAGAGCATAACCTACAAGAACTGGTGAAAAAGGGCATGAGCCAAATCCGGGCTCTGTGGGAACTATATAAGTTTGACTATGAAAGTACAATTAGCAAACGCGGGCAGGTACAACTTTTATAAAAAGTAAGTAATTTACTTTACCAGAATAGTGTGAAAATAATGCAATGCAATCCACACACGCATACATGTCGAACCCTTCTACAATACCTATTTTAGACTTCGGAAGCTATCTAACTCTATTAATCATTCTCGTCCCTAAGTTTCATAAATGTGATGCTCCACGAGTTTGGGTATTTATAGGGGATAATATTCCAGAATCATTCCTTCCCAGTTATTAACTTCTTAAGGTTCGTTATTGTAATACCCCGTAATATAATTAGTGTAAATTAGACACATATTTCTTGGTTGAGTATGGACTAAATTGTAAAGTTGTAAAGATTCAGGGTTAAAATAATAAAGTTATGAAACTTTAGGATAAAATGTTGTAATTAAGCAAAAGTTAGATTTTTTTTTTAACAAAGTGATCGACTTTGTCACCTTGTCTCTCAACTTTAACCATCATCTTCTTCATTCTTCTCCCACTACCAGAGAAAAAGAGAGAGAAAGTAAAAAAATTAGTTTTAAGGATACTTCTTATAAATTGGTCGTTAAAACTTCGTTGGATCGAGACGAGCCTTAAGGGAAAGTTTTTCTATACATCGAGGGCTACGCAGAGGTATAAGAATTTTAGAGTTTTGCTGGTCGGGGCTCGGATTATCATTTTAAACTTCATTCTTTGAAGATAAATATTTTGAGGTAAGGATTAATTATGATTTCTTGTGTTTTAAATTATTAAAAAATAATGAATATTAATTGAGTATGTGTTTGTGCATGTGTAAATAGCTATATTGATTAATGATTTATGACTTATGATAACCAAGTACATGTGTATAAATGATATTTTGCAAGTTTGAATTTAAAATATGGAGTAGTACACATTTGTTCATATTTTGGCCACTGTTTTGATTAAATATGGGCAGATTGGTAATGAGAAAAGTGAAGTATCAAGTATGTATTTGAAAATATAGTTTAATACCTAACTTATGGCTTTGGAATTACCTAAAAAGGATAAGAAATGAATTTTTGGTGAATTTTACAAGATTGGTGTGCGGTATTGATTCCTACGCGGGAATCTTGAATATTTTCTTAAATATTCCAAAGTCTACTCCATAATTTGAGTAAATTCATTTGGTTAATGAATTGGGTTACTATGTTAATATTTGATGATTAAGAATTTTAATTAAGTTATTATTGGAGGATATTTAATGAGGATGATGATGTTTTATGATTTATAGAACTATGAGCATGTGATTTTTAATAAGATATGCCATTATACTTGATATACATGTGTTGTATATTATATACATGATATATTCCTTGGATGTATAGTGGTGGTATATGGCTGAAATTAATTAATTAATGAATTATATACATCAAGGAACATGTATAGAGATTTATTATAGTTATATGGCATAAATTATTTCAAATGTTCATTTATTAGCATGTTATGCATATTGTGCATCATCATTAAGTCAACCGAATTCTTGGAGATCTTTGGCAAGTTTGGACTATTCTTATGGCCTATTATGTGGGCATATGATTCGTACCTATGATGCTGAAAGTCTCTTATGATCGTGGTAACATTCTGGATGTGATATTATCTCGTAATGGACCCGATTATGATTCTATTGTGGCCCTTCAATGATGAAGAAAATATGTATCGACTAGTGCTTGCTGGTGTGAAAATAAGTAGGGCTCAGTGCCCTTGGGTTGAAAATCCCTAAACCCCCGGGGGACAGCAATGAGGTCGGCTGTTTAGAGCCAGCGGTGAGTAGCCCGGAAATCTAGACCTCGGCAAAGCACTTGTGATTCTGTGATATGATATGGATGGACATGTGGTCCAATTCTAGTATGATATAATGATGATCTTTTATGGACCGGATGATATTATATTGTGACTATGTTCGACTTATTCTCTGGGGCGGTTAAGCCCATTCTTCTTCTTATGTTTATGGTACGGCCCAACTTCGATATCTCTTGGGGGCGGTCAGGCCCATTGTTAATATTATTATTATGATTTGGTTCGGCCTCGATATTCTTTCGTATAATGGTTGACACAAGGGAGGTAACCTGCATATGCACATGCATGCATTATTTTATTAGTTGAGCCATGATTTATGATTAAATAGTTAATTACGTTTTGTACGTAATATCGCTTGTTATATTCCCCCTACTGAGCTGTGAGCTCACCTCTTTTTATGTAAACAAATTCAGGTACCAGGAGACGAATACGATGGAAGGAGCAACTGGGCCGGGAACGAAATAAAGGATCTCTGATACCGACTCATTTTTGTTATATAGGGGCGTACATGGCAAGCTACTGCTAGCCTTAGTTGTTGTTTACTCTATAATACATATGAACACAGTGTGTTTGTCTTTTGGGTTTCATGCCTGTGTATAGATGTAATTTGCACTCATGTTTTATATTATCGCCCGTAGCATGAGATCAGGGTTGTTTATTCCAGGTTATGTGATTTTCTGGAATTGATTATTTCATTATTTATTTCAAACCTACTTTAGCTCGTCTAAGGTGGGTTCGTAACGTTCCAAGTCTTAATTACAGGTGTTATCCTAATAATTAAGGCGGGGGTGTTACAGTTATGTTAAGGTAGACTACATCCCGAATACGAATCAATATCACATAGGTCTTTATATCATATCTCTAGCATAATGCCTCGGTTTCTTCCTACGGTCGACTATGCCTAGAGCTAAGGTCCCCGTCAGATCCCAAGCTCTAAACTACTCATGTTTTCTCCATGTGAAGGAAGTCGCTCAGGGACTTGGTTTTATCAAGTATGTCATTTGGAAAGAACCCACACAAGACATTTTTCTCAGAACAACACTCCGGATAGTGAACAAAAAGAATACCCATATAAGCCGGCTTTAACATTAGAAAAAAATATACTAGGGAGACTACACCTTGTAGGGCAAGTGTCCATTAGTAGTGCTACTACTTTTTGGATCTCACCATTTTGTTAGTAGCGCCACATGAAACTACTCCGCTGCTAGAGCCTCTAACCCATATCACATAATCCAGTGAGAAGGCAAGATACATCGAGTGGGTTATCCTTTATAGACTTTTAACCATGGGTGGAGTTACCCCCTAATTTTTCGTGCATGGTTTAGGGACTTTTACCCAGGGGCGGCAATAGGCGGCCCTGTAATGAGCCACACGGTCGCGAGCCGTGTGTTCAGTAATCAATTCAGCCCATATATATGATCGTATCAATCGAAATATATCCATCCATTCATCAACAATATGTATTACAAGCCACACAATCCATCACACATATGGAAACCAATTTATATACAAATATACATCATTCACTTAGCGTAGTCATCGCACTTCTTATTCATAGCTTTATCGTCATATCGATATTCATGTGTTAAGGCCAATTGAAGTATTATCGGTATTTTATGTCTGATGGCGTAATCTTTAGCAATACTAAGGCTTTATAACTTTTATCCATGTACTTAAGTTAAGTTATTCTACCCTAAGCCAAGCACCAATTTATATGATTATTGTATAACCGCTATGCTTACAGTATATTAATCTCCTTTAATTTTTACTAAAAGAATTCCAAAACCTACCAATTCACATTAACAACATCTCTAAAATGTATTAAGGTAACATTCTTATTTATAATCCTTACAATGGTATTCATTGGCCACTAGACCCAAAAGTCATCATATACTATTCCGTCTTGGTGGGTTTTTGGTACAAATCCCATGGATAATTATTTATAAGGAAACTAAATGTTGTAAATGTATATATCTAAGGTTTATAACCCATAATCAACCATAATTTAAGTAAAAGTCCCAAAATCCCTAAGTCATTGTTCATACATTCTCTACGAAATGGGTTTAGTGTAAATCTCCAAGTGTATAGTAAAAACATTAAATTAAGTGCACATACATGTAATCTAAGTGATAATCTATCATTATCAACCACCTTAAATGATGATAATCCATAAGCTTGAAGTGTTAGAAGAAGTGTTGATGGCTAAACCTTCAAGCCCTAAGCTATTCCTTGGGCTCCAATGAAGGAAAATAGAGGTTGATGTTGATGAATAGTGAAGAAGGATTTGAAGCTTAAATCATGAATCACTAAGAAAAAATAATGAAAACCCCCTAGGAATCTCCTTTATCTCTCTCTCTAGATGTATATGTAAAAAATGAAGAGAAAATGGGAAGGAAATGAATAAATATCTAATGCCTAGGGACAATAGCAGGTTGTTTTGTCCAACAACATGCTATCCCTAGGCAGTTTCGGGAC
The DNA here is from genome assembly GCA_021464415.1 of Lonicera japonica. NCBI lineage: Eukaryota > Viridiplantae > Streptophyta > Magnoliopsida > Dipsacales > Caprifoliaceae > Lonicera > Lonicera japonica. The sequence goes on from JAKCWG010000765.1 coordinate 356,052, forward strand.
AGTCCCCATGGCCTTATTTTGGTATCTTCAACAGCAGACTGTTCTGGAAAATAGCATGCTATTGATTTCGGTTGCTGTGTTGACCTTGAAGATTTAAGAATTTTGATCAGGCTAAACATGAAAGTTGTAGATAATCGAATTACCTTTCCAATGGTGCAAATATAATCCCATTTGGACATCTAACGATGAAGTTATGAACAAAATACTACAACTATGTCGGAATTTTAAAGAACTCACGATAGGGCTAAATTTGCGAAAATTCTTTCGAAATCGATCCAATGCTTTGGAAAAGTATTGGGACATACAAGAAGGATATAAGGAGTTTTAAATGACTATGAGATAGGCCATAATACAATAGTTAAGGTTCTAAATTGAACAAATGGATTTCAAACTCCTAAATTTCTAATTTATGCCATTAGCACGCCAAACTTTGCTACGGCTATCTGAAGTGCATTTAGAACCTACATGTGTGTAATACATCTAACATGACTTTCACAAAGTGTCTGAATCATTATAAAGCATTTGGAACTGTGAGAACTCGCGTTCTCGACGCCCGGGGGGTCCTCGTGGGCGGCTATTCCTTTTGTTGCTTTGAAAATCGATTTTGAAAAGAATAAGAGTCGCCAGTTTGTTTTACTAAACAAACAAAAAGGTTTTTGTAAAAGAGACGTATTTATGGACTAAATATCCTCTTATACACAATGTATGCGAAACCAGTTGATTCGAAGGTTCGGGGATTAAGTTACGAATCAGGAAGGTGTTAGGCACCCAATTCGCCCTTTCGGTCTCTTGAGTAGGATATGCGCGTGTTATAATTCAGTTCTTGCATGCTATTGCTATTACTTTACAGCTTTTCGTGCTTGCCTTAGAAATCGGAATTTTGGAGTTGGGATAAAAACGATGTGTTTCCTAGTTCGCCCATGATTTTGAAAATAAGTGTGTGTGCATGTGATTTGAAAAAGAGAGTTTGATAATAATAGATGCAGTGAAACAAGTGATTTTGTAAAGCATTGCGCTTTTCGGAAACTGATTCAATGTGGAATCTTATATTCGATATTATATAAGGCGAGTTGACCGATCGTATACCAAAGTCTATTGATTAAACCGGTATAGATGGCACTAGTGCTTTCATAATCGAGTATTTATCACATATACACCGCAATCTATGAGTTAGATTGGATATATAGCGATTATCGATTCATTCGTATAACAATACCGCTAATCCGAACTTTTGAAAAAGTAAGAAAGTAATAATACAATTTTGAAATTGGATTATGATTTGTTATACGCCTTTGGTTTTGAAAAACAATTTGAAAAGGGGTTTTGAAAAGCTATCAAGTGATAGAAATTATGCAGACAAGAACATAAATTATAAAACCGACGAATAAATAAAATAAGAGAGAGAAAATTATACCTGAACCTTCTTGGAATGAGAGAATAAGGATCTCTTGGTGTGTATCACGAAATCCCCTTGATTGTTGATGAAAATAATGAATAGAGGGGGGGGTCTATTTATAGATTTCAAAATACTTGGAGAGCAAGAAAAGAGATTGCGACTAGGACTCTTGGAAATTATCGCGAAACCTTCCCACTGTTGGATCATCCTGATATTTAGATATGTCTTGAGAATAGAACTCTTCTAGATTGTGTAAAAATTTCAGGTCGATCAGATATCGGGAAGGTTCCCTTTCGTTCTGATTGGTACGAAGAGTTTGTGTCCGCGTAGGAAAGGTACTTGTTGTAGACAAGGTCCCTTGTTTGCACGACAAGTCAGGTTCTAACCGTTGGATCATGCTGAATTTTGGATATGTATTGCCCATATAAGTCTTCTAGACTCTGTAAAACATTGGAGACGATCGGAGTTCGGGAAGGACTCGGTCTCCTTGGCTTGTACAAAGAGTTTGTTCCCGCCTAGGAAATGTACTTGCGTACAATAATCTCGACAATTGAACTTCCAACCGTTGGATTATGCTGTTTTTTTGATATGTTTTCCCTCCAAATGTTTTCTAGCTTTTGTCCGAATTTGAGGTCGATCAGAATTCGGGAAGGCCACTATTTATTTTAATTTTCTACGAAGGACATTTTAACTAGAATTGCACGGTAGACAAATTGATTCTTGAATATGCTCTTCCCCACAATAAGGCCTATCCACTTACCAAACTTCAAACCATTTTAACTTCGAGAAGACCTCCATTTGACCACCCGAAATAAACTCGTAATTTTTTTGAATTTTCGGAGATCCGACTGTCGGATTGAGCTGATTTTCGAGTATGCTACTCCTCATGATAATGTCTAACAAATCTCAAAGTTTGAGGATGATCCGAAATGTGTAAAGAGTTTTCACAAGTTTTTCAGAGGTTTGACGGTCTTCGATTTCGATAATTCTGTAACTCCTCATCCGGGGTCCTTTTTGGCTTTTTTCTTTGACATGTATCACATGTACATAGTTTTTGTGCATCCAAAAATGCTCATGTATGCATTCGTGTTCATTTCTTTGAAAAAGCAGAATTCTTGCGAGTGTCGCAAAATGAGGTGTTCACAGACCCTCTCGGCCTGGGTTATTTGTGAAGCAAAAAACCAGGACGATAACGAGAACGCATCATTTTGCGACGCTCACATGAATCATAAGTGATATTTTGAAAACAATGCAATGCAAATGATGCTGTGCTATGCTGTATATCTCTCTTCTTGGGATAGATAGGCGATTTTTGGAACGTGTCGTGTACCTTACTGTGATGTGTGATCCACGTAGAGGGGTGAGCCCCCTACTTTAGCAAATTGTGTGAACCGTGTAGAGGCTGAGCCCCTGCTTTAACGGACTTGTGAACCGTGTAGAGGGTGAGCCCTTACTTTAACGGACTGGTGAACCGTGTAAAGGGTGAGCTCCTGCTTTAACGGACTGTGTGAATCGTGTAGAGGGTGAGCCTCTGCTTTAACGGACTTATGAACCGTGTAGAGGGTGAGCCCCTGCTTTAACAAGATTGAGAGCCGTGTAGAGGGTGAGCCCCTACCTTAACGGGATTTGAGAACTGTGTAGAGGGTGAGCCCCTGCCTTAACTGGTTTGAAAATCGTGTAGAGGGTGAGCCCCTGCCTTAACGGGATTGGGAACCGTGTAGAGGGTGAGCCCCTGCCTTAACGGGATTGGGAACCGTGTAGAGGGGTGAGCCCCTGCCTTAACGGGATTGGGAACCGTGTAGAGGGTGAGCCCCTGCCTTAAGGGGATTTAAGAACCGTGTGGAGGGTAAGCCCCTGCCTTAACGGGATTTGAGAACCGTGTAGAGGGTGAGCCCTTTACTTAACGGGATTGAGAACCGTGTAGAGGGTGAGCCCCTGCCTCAATGGGATTTGAGAACCGTGTAGAGGGTGAGCCCCTGCCTTAACGGGTTTGAAAACCGTGTAGAGGGTGAGCCCCTGCCTTAACGGGATTATGAATCGTGTAGAGGGGTGAGCCCCTGCCTTAACGGGATTGGGAACCGTGTAGAGGGTGAGCCCCTGCCTTAAAGGGATTTAAGAACCGTGTGGAGGGTGAGCCCCTGCCTTAACGGGATTTGAGAACCGTGTAGAGGGTGAGCCCTTGCCATAACGGGATTGAGAACCGTGTAGAGGGTGAGCCCCTGCCTCAACGGGATTTGAGAACCGTGTAGAGGGTGAGCCCCTGCCTCAACGGGATTTGGGAACCGTGTAGAGGGTGAGCCCCTGTCTTAACGGGATTTGAGAACCGTGTAGAGGGTGAGCCCCTGCCTTAACGGGATTGGGAACCGTGTAGAGGGTGAGCCCCTGCCTTAACGGGATTTGAGAACCGTGTAGAGGTTGAGCCCCTGCGTTAACGGGGTTGGGAACCGTGTAGAGGGTGAGCCCCTGCCTTAACGGGATTGGGAACCGTGTAGAGGGTGAGCCCCTGCCTTAACGGGTTTGGGAACCGTGTAGAGGGTGAGCCCCTGCCTTAACGGGTTTGGGAACCGTGTAGAGGGTGAGTCCCTGCCTTAACGGGTTTGGGAACTATATAGAGGGTGAGCCCCTGCCTTAACGGGTTTGAGAACCGTGTAGAGGGTAAGTCCCTGCCTTAACGGGATTGGAAACCGTGTAGAGGGTGAGCCCCTGCCTTAACGGGTTTGTGAACCGTGCTTGTGAACCGTGTAAAGGGTGAACCCCTGCTTTAATGGACTTGTGAACCGTGTAGAGGGTGAGCCCCTGCTTTAACGGACTTGTGAACCGTGCTTGTGAACCGTGTAGAGGGTGAGCCCCTGCTTTAATGGACTTATGAACTGTGCTTGTGAACTGTGTAGAGGGTGAGCCCCTGCTTTAACGGACTTGTGAACCGTGCTTGTGAACCGTGTAGAGGGTGAGCCCCTGCTTTAACGGACTTGTGAACTGTGCTTGTGAACTGTGTAGAGGGTGAGCCCCTGCTTTAACGGACTTGTGAACCGTGCTCGTGAGCCGTGTAGAGGGTGAGCCCCTGCTTTAATGGACTTGTGAACCATGCTTGTGAACCGTGTAGAGGGTGAGCCCCTACTTTTAACGGACTTGTGAGCCGTGTAGAGGGTGAGCCCCTGCTTTAATGGACTGCGTGGGATTGTTCTTGTAGTGATTCTATCATGGTGTATGTTTGCTGGGGATATGATGATAGCTAAGAATTGATGGTACGATGATTGATGGCCTGCTGGGGAGATAAGAATTCCTACTGGCTAGGATAAAAGCTGAGAGTTGATGATATGATCTACTGAGGATATGAGAACTCCTACTAGCATGGATAATGGTTGATGTGTGGGTTGATGATTTGCTACGGAAATGAGAATTCCTACTGGTTAGGATAATGGCTGAGGGTTGATGCTGAGGAGGTGAAAATCTCTGAGAAGACATAGAGAGAGAGTTCTGGTGTGATCTTTTTCTTCTTTTTTTTTCCTTTTTTTTTTGAAAAGAAGTACTTTTGGCTGGCCTATTTCTTCTTGAGAAATGATCGAGTTACGTTTTCTCTGTTCTCGAACCTCGTTTATGAATTTTGGACTTTGCCTCTTGCTCAACTTCCGTGGCATTTTTTTCTCTTGTCACTAGGGTGCAATTCTACTTATTGTTTCTTGACTTCGCGAGAGAAGAATTTTTTTTATGCCTACATCATTTTCTGTTTTTCGATACCCTTATTCCTCCTTGATTGATTGAAAGCTTTTTGATGCAGCTTATTTTTTATTTTTATTTTTTTGCATGGTCAGCAGGCTTCCTCACCCAAGACGTAGCCCTGGGCTTTTTAGCCTAGCTGTCACTCTTGGTGTGGCTCTCACTACCATCTTTTTTCCTTTTCTATTTTTTTTAATATTTTCTTTTGGCACTGTGGGATTTATCCTCTTTTCTACTCTTTCAATTTTCTCTTGTACCCACTTTGTTTTCTCTCACTTTGTCAGGTTTTTCTGAGCATCATCGTCCTTGCGATTTTGAGAATGTTTACTTTGAAAGTTCGCATTTAACATTGTCATGCTGTGTTTTTGATTTTCGGTCTGAGAACCTTTGGGAGCATATCTTGAAGACTTCTTGGGCGAGGAAAAGTTAGGCCAAAAGTCCTTTTTGTGGGGGCTTGCTCCCTGTGTTTTTTATGAAATCTTATCATTCCAGTCTTTCTCTCTATCTTTCTTTGATATCCTCTCAAAAAGGGGCTTTTTGGTTTTGGAGAAGACTTGAGTTTGCCTATAGGAAGGGCTTTAGTATGTGCCTATGGAAAGGGCTTGGATTGGATTGGTGCCTGTAGGAAAGGGCTTGGGATTTGACTGGTGCCTGTAAAAAGGACTTGGATTGGATTGGTGTCTGTGAAAAGGGTTTGGATTGGCCTATAGAAAGGGCTTTGGATTGGTGCCTGTAGAAAAGGCTTGGGATTTGACTGGTGCCTATAGAAAGGGCTTGGATTTGTGCCTATAGAAAGGGCTTTGGATTTGTTTTGTCTTTCTGGGAGGATTTGTGATGTGATTTACCTCTCTGGGAGACTTTGTGAAGTGATTTCCTCTCTAGGAGACTTTGTGAAGTGATTTCCTCTCTAGGAGTGATTCACCTCTTTAGGAGACTTTGTGAAATGATCGTCTCTCTGGGAGACTTTGTGAAGTGATTTACCTCTCTAGGAGAAAATGTGAAATGATTCGCTTCTCTAGGAGACTTTGTGAAGTGATTCGCCTCTCTAGGAGGACATGCGATCTTATCATGACGATCTGGTCGATGATGGTGGTGTGACTAATCATCGAGGTATATACCAGGACGTAGTGGTAAAACCTGTTTGGTAGGCCATGAAGCTTAGTGCCTATGTATTCTTGGACTGGTGTGCAGTACACTTATGCAAGTGTTCATGTGTGTGCACTATGCAAATGCTTATGCCATGCTTCCCTACATTTCAAATATTCGCATACTTCTTAAATTATCGCACCATCTTTTTTTAAAAAAACTTGGTTTTGAAAAGGTTTTGAGTCTTGAGTTGCCTGATTTATGAAGTATGTTATGCTACTTGAAATTTCCTAAATGCATATGCATGCATGCAAGACCGACAATTTTTCGAGAATATAGCAACACTGAAAAGGCAAATATTGATTTTCGGTCAATCAGTGAGTGAATGCAAGGTGATATCGGTCAGAAGAGAAATGGCGTGCTTTCGTCTTGGGATTCTGCTGATCTTGCGTCATGCTTTCATCTTGACAAGTTTTTCTCTGCTTCTTGATTCTTGGGCCTGTCAAAATCCATCCGAGTTACTGCTTTTTCTCATACCTATAGTCTCAGGAGGATTATCGATGTTCTGTATTTTCATGAGTGGGTGTGGATAGGCTTGATTTTTGAGAGAGGCGAGGGCTTTCAGTTGCTAAACCAATTAATAGACTTGATTCTACCTTCAGGGTTTTTGGTTCTGTTGATAGGATAACAACAAGGTCGTGGTGATGTGGGTAGGACATTCTCAGTGCGAATGATGAATGGAGAGGCTAGTCTTTAGAGAGCTGTTCGGGTCTTCTTGTCGATACCCTCAGTAGATGTACCCTCGGCACCCTCAATATGTGCGAACGATGACGGTGAGGCTAGTCTTTGGAGAGCTGTTCTGGTCTTCTTGTCGAAACTCTCAGTGCATATACCCTTTACACCCTCAGTGTATGCGAACAATAATGGTGAGGCTAGTCTTTAGGGAGCTGTTCAGGTCTTCTTGTCAATACCCTCAGTGCATATACCCTCTGCACCCTCAGTGTATGCGAACGATGATGGTGAGGCTCGTCTTTAAGAAGCTATTATGATCTACATCAAGGACGGCTTGAGGATTATGTGATGTGCCAAGAAATTGGTACATTATAACCCACTAATGTATACTTTGGAGAGCATATATTTTTATATTTGTTGTATTTTTCAGGTGTTTAGAATTAAATTGGAAGATTTCGAAACAAGAAGAGATTGGCTGCGCACATCACCTGTATTTAAGAAATTTCTGGCATTAATCCGTACAGAATTTGAAGAAAACTCCAGAGACAAAAGTTTGAGATCTTTGAGTTAGCTACGCGTAAGCGAAAATCTTGCGTCAATCAGAGTTCGGAGCGTGAAGTTACAGCCGAAATAAGATCAGTGCGCCAAATAAATTAATTCCAGCGGGCCAATTAAATTCAAGCCCAAGCCCATCCAAAACCCTAACCCATCCCATTCTCTTCAGTATAAATAAAACCTCTTGAGGCACAATTGAGAGAGGCAGAGAGACAAGAGAGACGTACAGAGAGAAGCACAACATCAGGAGTCTCTTTTCTTTTCTTTTCCTTTCTGTCTTTAATTTTTGCAGAAGTTTTTATCTTTATTATTTATAGTATTTGGGTGCTTGGATGCTTGTAAACTATTGCAACTAATTCAGAATTAATTTCTTCTTCCTCAAATTATTTGCGCGTACTCAAGTAAGTATTTAATTTATTTATTTGTGTATTATTTAATTATGTTTTGTGTTTTAATTGCAATCATGTTAGGCTAGATTATTATCTAGGGTAGAGGAAGATTATATTTGATTGATTCCCTTGCATATATTCATGCCAATTAATTCTACCCATTTAATGCTTTAATGTTAAAAATAATTCTTCCTATTGAATGCCTATTTTAATTGATATAAAAATAAAATTAGATTCTCATTATAATTTGGTGGATTCATTTTATAATTTGTTAAAAGCAGATATAAATTGTGTTTTGACGGATATATTGAGTGTTTTGATTTTATATATAAATTTGGCTATGGAAGAATTAATAATTAGACTTTAAAAATTAATTGGACTTAAATGATTTTATTTTCTGCATTTAATAGAGTCGAGAGACCAAATTAATGCGAGACAAATAGTAGAATTTATTATGCATGAATATTAGGAACATGATATCAAATATATGATTTCTCCACCCTAGTATTTTATAAATTGATTATTTTTCTAATATTTTATTAATTGATTATTTAGCTAGTATTTTATTAATTAAATATTTTATTAGTATTTTTAATTGATAAGTCACAATCTCCCAATTTCTAAACTAGATTAGGAATTAATCAAAATTAGTAAGTGGTAAAAAAATATCAAGTCCCTTGGGTTCGACCTCGCACTTGCATAAACTATACTATGTATCGATTCGTGCGCTTGCGAGTAAATAAAACAAGTTTTTGACGCAACATTATGGTTTTGAAGGGGTTGGTTATGTTCGGGGTTCAACTGGGTGGCTTCGAGATCTTGTACTAGTGGTATATCAACGTTGGCAGGAACCACAAGAGGTGGGGGGTTGATGTTGATATAAACTGGGAGACGAATGTTAGGTGGAGTTACTGGGCCTCGGGTTTGGTTATCTTCGGTCTGGTATGGATTTGGATTGAATTTGTTTGGTTCAGCAGGTGTTCTGACAGTGATTAGGGCTCAAGATGGGCTTGGGTGGCCACTTGGTGATCCTTCATGATGGCTACAAATTCGGTCAGATCATGGATTAGATGATAGAGGTGTTCAAGGGTTAAGGTGCCACCCTCGGTTTGTGGGAGAACGGGACCAGGCGGCAGACCCGCTGCATGAGAAGTTTCACCGTAATTACCCTCAGTGTTGTCGACCCTGGTTTGATGAAGTAGTAGCTCGGTGTTACAATGAGAAGGCTTGATCGGTGGTGAATTTGATCTCATGAGTCGTCTAGTTTGAATCTTTGAGAGTCTAACCAACCAGTGCCAGCAGTAGATAATCGGAGTGTAGTGAAGAATGGGGAGAAAGAAGTCGGGGATTTGACCGAAAAATCAATATTTTGCCATGGGTTACATAATTCTCGGAAAACTATGACTCGACAGAAAAATAAAATCGAAAACCACTTTTTGGTGATTAGCGAAAATAGACCGACGACAACAACTTGAGAGCCACGTGGATAGGTTTAGGGTAGGAATATGAATTCCTAGGGTGCCCTTATAACCTTCCGATTTTAAATTTTGAAAAATTCATTTTAGAAAATGACTAGTTTTTTTAGAAAATATTTTGAAAGATTTTTTTTTTGAAAATCGGGAAGTTCTCTCCTCTTAGAGTTGCTTTTCATGGAAATAGTGACAGAAAAATTCTCACCAACGGGTTTTAGTGAGAGATTTCTACGGACGAGGTTGGACAGCCACCGACCGTACTTGCCAAACCAAGAGTGGTATGTATGATAAGGCCTTTTGTTCACTAATCTCACGACCGACCGTCAAGAAAACATGCAAAAAATCGTGTGTACTAGGCTGACACAACCTATATGCAAGCGTGGTTGAAAGGGGTAAGGTTTAAGGCTCCCTCCTATTTGGCTAGATCTTGCTATATACCCCAAGGACGAGTACGTGCAAGGACCTTTTGATATACATTCTGGATACGTGAGTGTTCTCGTCACTCGATATACCTCAGTTTGGTACTTGGCCAAGGAGAGTGGTCCCATGCGCTTTTGGCTAGTGTAGACCTGCAAGTCCACGGCCTAGTCACGACTCTGGTCACGAGGTTAATAGGGTAAATTCACACTCGCGATAATGCATGATGATAATGGGTGCGTGCAAAATAACAATTATGGAGGTATATTATGAAGATCGCTTTAGGGTTTGTTCGAGTACTTTCAATTTTTATTTGTGAAAAGATTTTCCTCAAACAATTATTACAAACAAAAAGGGAATCAAGGTATCCACCTAAATCACATATATTTATCCTAAGTCTAAGGCCAAAAAAGAAAGCATGCAAACAAAAATAATTATCCACACATATTCTACTATTGTTTAGAGTCTAATCCTCTTAAATATCCCCAGCGGAGTCGCCACTGTGAGAACCCGCGTTCTCGACGTCCGGGGGATCTTCGTGGGTGGCGATTTTGTTGTTGCTTTGAAAATTAGGTTTTGAAAAGAATAAGAGTCGCCAGTTTGTTTTACTAAACAAACAAAAAGGTTTGTGTAAAAGAGACGTATTTATGAACTAAATATCCTTTGATACACAATATATGCGAAACCAGTTTATTCGAAGGTTCGGGGATTAAGTTACAAATCAGGAAGGTGTTAGGCACCCAATTCACCCTTTCGGTCTCTTGAGTAGGATATGCGCGTGTTATAATTTAGTTCTTGCATGCTATTGCTATTACTTTACAGCTTTTCGTGCTTGCCTTAGAAATCGGAATTTTGGGGTTGGGATAAAAACAATGTGTTTCCTAGTTCCCCCATGATTTTGAAAATAAGAGTGTGTGCATGTGATTTGAAAAGGAGAGTTTGATAATAATAGATGTAGTGAAACAAGTGATTTTGTAAAGCATTGCGCTTTTCGGAAACTGATTCAATGTGGAATCTTATATTCGATATTATATGAGGCGAGTTGACCGATCGTATACCAAAGTCTATTGATTAAACCGGTATAGATGGCACTAGTGCTTTCATAATCGAGTATTTATCACATATACACCGCAATCTATGAGTTAGATTGGATATATAGCGATTATCGATTCCTTCGTATAACAATACCGCTAATCCGAACTTTTAAAAAAGTAAAAAAGTAATAATACAATTTTGAAATTGGATTATGGTTTGTTATACGCCTTTGGTTTTGAAAAACAATTTGAAAAGGGGTTTTGAAAAGCTATCAAGTGATAGAAATTATGCAGACAAGAACATAAATTATAAAACCGACGAATAAATAAAATAAGAGAGAGAAAATTATACCTGAACCTTCTTGGAATGAGAGAATAAGGATCTCTTGGTGTGTATCACGAAATCCCCTTGATTGTTGATGAAAATAATGAATAGAGAGGGGGCCTATTTATAGATATCAAAATACATGGAGAGCAAGAAAAGAGATTGCGACTAGGACTCTTGAAAATTATCGCGAAACCTTCCCACTGTTGGATCATCCTGATTTTTAGATATGTCTTGAGAATAGAACTCTTATAGATTGTGAAAAAATGTTAGGTCGATCAGATATCGGGAAAGTTCCCTTTCGTTCTGATTGGTACGAAGAGTTTGTGTCCGCGTAGGAAAGGTACTTGTTGTAGACAAGGTCCCTTGTTTGCACGACAAGTCAGGTTCTAGCCGTTGGATCATATTGAATTTTGGATATGTATTGCCAATATAAGTCTTCTAGACTCTGTAAAACATTGGAGACGATCGGAGTTCGGGAAGGACTTGGTCTCCTTGGCTTTGGTACAAAGAGTTTGTTCTCGCCTAGGAAATGTACTTGCGTACAACAATCTCGACAATTGAACTTCTAACCGTTGGATTATGCTGATTTTTTGCTATGTTTTCCCTCCAAATGTTTTCTAGCTTTTATCCAAATTTGAGGTCGATCAGATTTCGGGAAGGCCACTATTTATTTTAATTTGCTACGAAGGACATTTCAACTAGAATTGCACGGTAGACAAATTGATTCTTGAGGATCCCATGTCCGACAAAGCTGAAATTTTAATATGCTCTTCCCCATAATAAGGCCTATCCACTTACCAAACTTCAAACTATTTTAATTTCGAGAAGACCTCCATTTGACCACCCAAAATAAACTCGTTATTTCTGAATTTTCGGAGATTCGACTATCGGATTGAACTGATTTTCGAGTATGCTACTCCTCATGATAATTTCTAACAACTCTCAAAGTTTGAGGATGATCCAAAATGTGTAACTCTCCTTTCACAAGTTTTTCAGGAGTTTTGACGGTCTTCGATTTCGATAATTTTCGATAATTCTGTAACTCCTCATCCGGGGTCCTTTTTAGCTTTCTTCTTTGACCTGTATCACATGTACATAGTTTTTGTGCATCCAAAAATGCTCATGCATGCATGCGTGTTCATTTCTTTGAAAAATCAGAATTCTTGCGGGTATCGCAAAATGAGGTGTTCATAGGAACAAAAAATCACCACTCAAAGTAAGGAATTAGCCTTAAACGCGATTAAGAAATATGATTAGCACGAGATTAATGAACGGGATATTATAGTTTATATTATTTTTTAGTAATATAAATTATTTGTCAATAATTATACATAGTAAGGCTTCTGCTGAGTAGAGCATCCCCTTAATTACAGAAGATCATAATTCCCTAATCTTATATAATTGAAATGTTCACAACTGAGGTGGATTTGACAAATCATTGGAATGGTTGCAAGTACGGTTTAGTGATTATTGACCATGAAAATCTGTCTGATTATTCGGAGAGAACGTACTGGTACAACAGTAATGTATTGTACATAAACAAATATAAAGTTCAAGTCTAGTGATTAACTTTATTGGACTTGTACAACTTCACAGTTTTGCAAGAGGATGCATAGATTCTTAATCCAGAAGAATATTGAATGCTAGTATATTTATACGGTTGACTCTTTGACTTGTGTATGGGTGAGAGACATATTTGTTTCAAAAAGCCTATGAATTGGGTGTTAACAATATAAATATATTTAGTGTCATATTTTGAAAGAATTTATGTCTAGGATATTTATATATTATGATTGTAATGCCCCCTTGATTGAACTTATAATGTTTATTATTGCTAGTAAACATGATCAATGGATTGTTCATAATCCAGCTAAGACTAATAGCATAAGTTGGCACAAGAAAATATAAGATGTTAAATAAAATTAAATCATCAATGATTATATATTATTTAACAGGTATTTATAACATAACACGGAGAAACATATTATACATCAAGTTCAACTATGCAAATAAGGACTCTTTATAAGATGTTAATTTTTAATTTTCTATTTTTATTATAAGCCAATTTAATTTTTTTCCTTGAGGTCACTAATATAGTCCATAACTGCTGATGGGGTTAAATACTAATTTTACCAATTCAACACTTTTACCTCTAGTAAAATCCTATTTTTACCTCCAGTAAAATACCATTTTTTATCTCCAGTAAAATACCATTTTTACCTATGTGACCTAAGCATACACATCATCTACATTCTAGAATACATGTGACATAAGCATACACATCATATACATTCTAGAATACATGTGACCTAAGCATACACATCATATACACCTCCACCAAAAATTACCTTTTTGCCCTTTATTTGTATCAAATTTACCTCTATTTGCCATTCTACATTTACCTATAAATACCCCCTCATTCATCCATCCAAAGACACACCAAAAAACATCTCTTCCTTCTCTCCCAATATCCATCCATCTTTCCTAAATACAAGCCAATTTTTGAGGGTCTTATACTCTCTCTTTTCATACCCCAAAAAATACCAATCCTTATACGCTCTCTCTCCTACACAGTTTATTATTTATTCTGTTGAAATAGTTGTAATCCTAATTCTATACTTATAAATAGAATTAAGGAAATTATAGAAAGAAAGAGAGAGATTGATAGCTTGTATTATCATCCGAATTGATTGCCTTTGAGCTAATACAAAGCAAGCACACACAAAAGGAGGACGTACTGCCGGACTAGCATAAGCGCTACCGGGGGAACCTACCTTAAGAAAAAACGTCTCGTGTTCATCTTTATTTTTAATCAGTTTCTGCCGGTACTGTTCACATATACGGTGGTACTGTTCACATATACTGTTCACAGTCACTGTTCACAGATACTGTTCAGAGATACTGTTCACATTTACTGTTCATAACCACTGTTCATTTATATAATGATACTGTTCACAACCACTGTTCACATATACGGTGATACTGTTCACAATCACTATTCACAGTTACAATTCAATATTAAACCTCTAATTCACCATTATTCATTGATTGGTCGGTCGTCAATTATCTATTCTAGATTTTGACACCATCAACTGCCTTGCAGACTTTTTTAGCTCTTAGAAGAATAAAGATAGTGTATCCTTATCCCCGGTAAGGGATAAGTCATTATTCTTAGTTGGACTGGGTTTTGGGTTTCCTTATTATCTATGTATAAGGATGTGATGGAACTCTAACATAATAATAGCGTGGAGGCTCCTGAAACCTTAATAGAAAGAGACAGAAAGGGGCGAACCATATGGAGAGAGGGATGTTATATGAGATATGGAGCAGAAGATAGAGAATGAGGTCTTCTTCTTCTTCTTCTTCTTCTTCTTCTTCCTAGATCCATTGTGCCCACCCATAAGATTCTTTTCAAGGCTTGAATCATACACTAGAAGATCTTGAGGTTCCTAATTGTCTAGTCGTAAATTGACTGTAACTTTTGATCGCACCGTTGGATCAAGCTGATTTTTGAATATGTTGTTTCGAACGCATAGTTACCATTATTGAGGAAAAATTTAGGACAACCAGAGGTGATTTGTATGGCAAAAAAGTATCAATTTTCACAGCGCAGTGGGATATGGACAAATCTGACAGGATAGTCATATAGTATTGTCAAATCCTCGTCTTCTCATATGGATCCTCTACATAATTAGTTTGCTATTTCAGCTCGGTAAACAGCTTTGCAGCCTTGTGATTAATAAGACGTGTGTGTTGTTTGAATTTCATTGCTAACATGTGTCAATAGAGTAGCCGTCCACGAAGGATGCCATGTGCCATTTCTTCACAGGTCCAACTGTACAATTAGTGGGTTCAGAGGGGTAATTTACTAATTACCCTCACCAAGTTACATTGTGTAGTTATTAACTAGCCACATTTGTTTTTTAAGTATTAGAAAAATATACTAAAAGCTTAATTGTAAGTTTTACCAGACATACTTGTACTTATATTGTGATTAAGTTGCATCTAGAATATGCATATTTATTTTAATTGCTAATTAACACGTTGATGAACTTACATGTCTAACTTTGGGATATGATTTTAAAAGTATTTAAATATATTTGACACTTATTTGAGACTTAGAATTTGATGAGGAGTTAGATTTAAAATTAATTTAAGGTATTATAATTTATTTGGGTTGAACAGGGTTAAAATCTTAAAATGTTTTTTCTTTATAAAAATATAGGGTTAAAATAAAAAAAACAAATTAAAAGTATAAAGTAAATACTTGTAATTAATCAAAACCTTTGTCATTTCTTTAACCGACTTAACAAGTCTAATTTAATTTTTTTTAGCAACTGCACTTAGAGGAATTTGAACATGAAATCTCCCGCTAAATAGATTATTCCACACAGGAACTTAGTGAACCACTAGGTCAACCGCATAGGGTTTAAAGCTAGTTTAATTTAAAATTTGTTCAATTTCCCAAGAGCTATAGGCTTTCTCTTCTTCTTTTAGAAAAACAATCTAATTTACGCTTATAATTATTATTTTTATTATAATAATTATTAATTTAATTCATATATTTATGGGATATCATAATTCCGTGTAATGCATGTAGTCTATAACTAGTAATAACTAAAATTCTTTCTGAAACAATTTATTCAATGTCTTTTCCATGGGGTTTTTTTTTTTATTATAATGCAAAATAACGATTGAGGAGATTAAGATTGCAATAGTTAAAAATCTCTTTAGTTAATATTTTTTTAATAATGATCAAAACATGACATGGAAACTTTTTGATTCTCCAAATTTTAGTTAGGCTAGAAAACTTGATTATTTAAAACTCCGTTTGATAGTTACATAAAAAATGATAGAAAAAATAATTTTTATGAGTGGTTTATTTTGGGAAAAAATTTCAAGGAAAAAGCCAAAAATATAGTTAATGTTTTTACAACTCACACAAATAAATTGTTTTTCCTATTGAAGAAGCCCAAAAATTATAGAGTAACTATTGGACTGAGATTATTAGGCCCATTGCCTAATTGTCCTAGCTTTATGCATTAACATGAGCCTACATATAGAACACTTCTGAAATGGGATACCGATAAGGAGATCTTATTGCCAAAGAAAGTATGCTTTTGTCGATATGGTTATACTTTGGCCGACATGGTTGTGATATTGTCATCATATGCCGATATGGTCGTGCCACTACTGATATAGTCATCTTCACAAGGACTTTGGATAAGATTGGACGTACTATTTTAGGGCACATGTAAATTGCTAGAGTTATGCCCAAATTTTTTGCCATTTATAATCATTTTACAGTTTTACTGTTTACCTTAATGGATAACGGTTACCCTAATTTTATACATATAAATAGAAAAATGATGGTTCATTACAATGTTTTGGTCCTGAATTCTGGGTGGTTAGCAATAGAAAGAGAGCTGGTAACTTGTATTACTCTTGTTACCGTTTACCTTTAACTTATATACAAACACACACGACGACATACTGCTGGAAAAGAATAAGGACTACCAGAGGAAACTATTATATAACAAAAATTCTTGCCTTCTTTATTATTTTCCCATTATCATCCCATTGAGATTGCTTTGAACTTTTGTTATGGATACATAAAATTTTAACACCCACACTTACCAACTCTCACAAATTAATTAAATTTTTTTATTATTTTCTATTTCGCTATTTAATATAAGTTAGACCATTGAAGATGTTGGCCATCAATTATTTTTTTACCAACTCATACAAATTAATTTTTTTTTATTTCAATTTCAATATAAGTTAGGCTATTGGAGATGTTGGTTTTCCCATAGCGAAAATAGCCCTAAATTTACTTAGCGTTTCACGATTAAATTAAAGGTAATTGCCACTTTGCAAATTAATAATTACCACTAATAGAGGTTTAGATTGATCAGACTCTTCTTTTTATGTGGCTGAATACATTCTTTGGGTTTCTAGTAGGGCTGGGACCGGTTCGGTTCTTGTCCAAAATATGAAGAACCGAAACATATTTTTTAATGTTAAAAACAGTTCGGTTTTTTGAATTTTTTTTGAAGAACCGAAAGTGGAACTGAACCGGTTTAAACGGTTCGGTTCTAACGGTTCCTTGGTTAACCAAATTACTTCAAAAATCGAAATAATATATAAAACCGAAAAAAAAATTATCCGAATTGAGTTAATTAACCGAAAGTAACTCTAAAACCGTTAAAGAACCGGCAACATCCTGTTTTAAATTTTCATAACCATCAAGTAGCAATAAGCAAGCAAACAAAGTTATCAAACATCCTGTTCAACTTTCAAAAAAACAAAAACCTATATGGACATATAATCACACACACATACTGACATACATTTTATCCAACATACATGATACATATTAGTTATTACATAATACATATTGTCCAAGTTCAAGAGTCCAAGTCAAATTACAAACTTCAAAATTCAAGAGTTCAAAGTCCAAGTGTCCTTACATAGACATACTAACATAGTTGATTGTTCAAGTCTTCAAGAACATAAAAACAGTTTATAAAATCAAAGTTCAAACACATAAAAAACACATATATAGTCTTTAATTTTTGGATGCGTTTCCGGCATCAGACCCTTTGCATGCCTTTGCTGCTTTACTTTTCTTCTCGGCTACATCCTTTTCTTTTTGTTTCTCCATCTTTTCTCTTTGTTCTCTCTCTTCTTGCTCTAACTCTTTATTCATAAGTACTGCATGAGACTTCGTCTTTGCTATATATTGTATTGAATCTCACAATAATATATAAAATGTATTCTTGATCATTGATTAATTAGATTAAAATTAATATTTTCTTAAAAAAATGGTCAAATTAAACATAATTTCTTAATTTGAAAGAGAAAGAGAAAGGATAATACATGTTATATGCATGTTTTACTCTTTCCAAATTTTCCTTGCATGCCTACTTCGTGTTAGAATTGTAATAGTATGATATTTTTTCTATTTCAAATCAATATTTTTTTTAAAACATCTTAAATTAATGATCTCGTTTTCAGTTTAGAATATTGTCATCAACATGATAGGTATCAATCCATCCTCATCCTATGATGCATACTCTGATCTCCTATCATATATTAGTGTCATTACCATCAAATGCAATTGGAAAATGAAGTTTGTGTCTGCTTTATCTCTTATTATGCCTGTTTAACACACAACTATAAAGTATATAATACTGTCTTGTAGTGTTTCGATCAAGAGTACCTAATATTTTTTAAAGGTTGGCATCCGATCCAATCCGGTAATTTTTAGACCATCTGTATCCAATTCGATATAATGTCGATTTTATAATTCAATATTCAATATCTGACACGTCCTATCAATCCAATCTAATTACATCCAATTAGATGTTGGATTGGATTGGTTTCAACATGGGATGAGGGTGGATTAATACCGAGGGTGGAAAAAAAAACTTAGAGAACTGAAAAGGCAAGACACCATTACACTGCTAATAATTCAACATTGTAGCATCAACTAGGGCAGGTGCAAATGTTGAACTTTATACTCAAGTTATACTTTTTGTTTTTAACTTATGCTATGTATCGCATCTTATGTAGTTAAATACCAAGTGATTGTTTTTTTTTCGAAACTCTTCTTATGTAACTATCAAGTATGTTATCTTAAGTACAAATTATTGCTTTTGATTTTTGGATCTTGTATAAGTTTTATGAGATGATGTTGCTCTCTTTCTTGTATTTGGATGATGTTAAATAAGGAACAAGTTGTCCAACAATTATATATTTGAAAATTACAAATTATATATGATCCAATTTAATTTTTAGCAACTATTTATATATCAATATTAGGCTTTAGCCATAAGGGCAAAATTGTCCAAAAATTACCCTATTTAACAGTTACTTGATAGAAGTTACAAAATGATGGCTAAACTCTAATTTTATTTTAAAAGATGGGTAAAGACTAAATATGCATTATCAAAGATGACCAAAGTCTAAAAACCCCTTAACTATATTACATTGACTATATTATTTTAAGACAATGTATATATTATTATTGTATTATAGAATATCTTTGGCTTTATATATTATTTGCATAATTTTAAAGTTTATTCATAAAATGTTATATGGGTGATTATAAATTTATCCAAATGGACACATGAGATATTTAAAGATTATTAATATATTCATTGTCTAATTCTTAAATTTTATATCTTGTTGGTTCTAAATTTTGTATATTTTAATCCTTTTATATTAGTGAAGTCATTATAAAGATATGAGATAATATACTCGTACTCTTTGCATTGAGAAAAAACATGCTAGAAAAAAAATTAACCATGTATACTAAAAACTCGAAATAGGTAAATATCGATTTATAACTCTATTTTTTGTAACCCTTGATCACAAGTCTAGCTTTATGTATATCTATTGATCGATATGCTTTTGATTTTCTCTTGAAAATCCATTTGCAGCCTAACGACTTATTTCCTGGTAGAAGGTCCACGATTCCCATGTGTTATTTTGCATGATGGATTCAAATTATCTGTTTACTACCTCTTTCCAAAATGGTGCTTCTAGGTGGATATTGCTTCACCAAAGTTAAATGCTCATTTTCTAACAAATATGTTAGAAATCTGGTCTAAAGGACCAGGAAGTCTTTTCCCTTTTATTGCTGCTTAATTAATTGTTTTCTTCTTTAATAATATCTTCATGGGGTACCATTTTTTGAGGAATCTCATTTGCAACTTCATAAGTTCTTTAAGCACTCCCTCACGTGTTTCACTCGAAGAATGATTCACTCAGTTCACTCGTGTATCACTCCACAATTATTGGCTTTTACCCTCTAATGGTCTCACAACTTACGCCTCTTTCCACTCAAATTAATGCTCTATAGGTTCTTATTGAACTACTCAATTGAATATCGGACTGTGAATGGACAGTTCAAACGACGAATCAATAAGAAACTAGAATCCCAACGATTACGGACACAATAAAGGGCAAAGAACGCGAAATAGGTGCGAAAATTCAGTCTCGTGGAAACATGATTTTTGAAATCCTTGAACCCTATAGGATCCGAATCTAAAAAGAAATAATTGCGAATTTCGGAAAATTTTGTACTATTTTTTTTTTTTTTTTTTTTTGGATTTTGGGTCTCTCGACTTCTACTTTAATCTGGTGTAGTCGAAATTTTCAAAATTCAAAATTTCACTGGAATAATCAACACAATTCGAAACTTAACAAAATCGAATTTTAAGCACCAAACGAAGCTTATATGAACAACCAACAGATTCGCAATAGCTAGGGTTTATATCATTAATGAAACAATCAATCGCAATTAGGGTTTATATGCAGAAATCGCAATTTTGATGGCCCTAACAATCTCGTAGTTTAGCAAACGCAAGGCAGTAAGGGTAGTATTACAATTGCAACTATCCCTAACTATGTCGAAATCCTACCCTAGGCAGTAACAATAGAAACTGATTCGCGATAGCAAGAACAGATGCAGAATAATGAAAATTTCGATAAATTTTTTTTTTTTTGACGAAGAACACGGAATAAACACGATAAATAAATAAGCAGAATGAAGAATAAAACACGAAGAACAGATACGCAAATCAAACGATTACTAATTAATGGATAGATAAAACCTGATAGTAGAACCTGCTCTGATACCAACTGATACGACCTACGGTGATATCGCTCAAAACCCGCAAACACAACGAATTGGTTGTGTGAACCTTGACACAGACACACACGAAAACCGTAGCAAATTAAGAACCTGGATCGTTTCTACAATTAGATTAGGGTGAAAAACGAAGACGCCACAACCGGGTGCGGAATACCGATTGATAAGTCAGATGAACGCCACGGACAAACCGATAAGTTCAAGTAGTTCGTGAAGAACCAAAGAGGATTAAAATCACTCAATATTATTATGAATAAAGTCTTAGATCATAAAATAAAACAATGAACCCCCCCTTTAAATAGGGTGTAGAAAACTTAGGCAACAAGAAACCAATCCAACAAGGAATCCTCAAAACAAATCCTAATCAAACAAGAACTAGTCTTTAAAAAGAAATAACAATAATAAATAAATAATAAATAAAAAAACGAGTGGGCTGGCTTGACCCCACTTCTTGGGCCGCATAGACATGGTCTTCTCACTCCAATTGAGCTTGAATAAGTGTAACCCAGCCTCAATTTTGTGCTCCACGTTTTCCCTTCCAATGGGCTTGATTGTGCCTTCTTCTTGAGCCCAAATAACTTGAATTAATCCATTAAGCTCTGCCTTTAACTTCTTAGCCCGCGACCTTGCAATTGGGCTTTGCACAACAGTCTTGCCTCCATCAATTTTGGTGGATTGTAAAGCTTTGTTTATACATAAAAATCCATCTTCGAATCTTCTCACTTACCCAGAGATTTCAGATGGATTTCTAATTCCTTTATGAATTTTACTCAACATTCTATCTCTCTCTCCCCCTTTTCCTCTCCCCATCTCGCTCAAAAACAAAATTTCTTATTATGTGATGAACGCATTAATTTTTTATTCATCCGTATAAAATCTTTATTCTCTCTTTTACTAATAATGTGGTTATCATGTATTCACATAATTTCAAATGATTAGACCGCTAATTATCGTTTAAATTTTTAAAAACAATTCATGTCAATTTCATTAAAAAATACTAGTGGGGTGAGAAGTCTAATTTTGTGGGTGCATAAAATCATCCATAGTTAAAGTCGGTTTACAAAAGTAAAATTCAATTCACTTATTATGTAATAACTGTTAATTTTTTACTGTAAGCGAAGGTTAGGGACATAACATATTTTTTTTTTTGGTAATTCATTTCATGGACTAACACAGCATGCATTATTACACTTTTATAATACTCCAGATAGTAATCTGACCAAAATTTCAAAAACTTTAAGTACTCAGTTTGGTTCAAACGTGGATTTTAAATTAATAGATATACATTGGAATAATAATGTTATAATTCTTATTCACTTTGTAATCAAAATTCTTTTATTATTTATCTTTTATTTTTTTTATTATAATCAAATTTCCTTTAATTTTTTTATTGTAATCAAAACTTTAAGTATTCAATTTGGTTCAAACGTGGATTTTGATAATGTTACTTTAAACTCTTAATTAATTTATTTTATTGTTTGTCTTTTGTTTTTTGATTTTTTATTTTTTTGATGAACTTATTAAAATCTGCAGAAATTCATATACTTCTTAAAATTTGCAGAAATCCATGGACTTATTAAAATCTACATAAATCCAAAAGAATCCATGCATTAAAATATGTCATATTCTATAAGGATATAAAACAATCCATAAACTTAACAAAATCCACGGATTTTAAAAAGTCAATTAAATCTGAATTGAAACTTTGAATCCAAATTCAGGTGATCATCAATTAATTAGCGCAAATGCTTGATCTTAGTACCTGTCTCAAATCGATTAATTTAAAATTCTAAAATTTGATATTAACTTATCGTAACCGAAAAGAGTGGAGCTATTAAGCTTGGATAAGAATGAAAATACTTGAGAGAACAACAAAGTAAGGGGGTCACATAAACCCAATTGTAGCTTGAATTCATCACATGTTTGTATTTAAATCTGCTTTGTTGGTACTTTCTGTCGTACTCCAAATCCAAATATACAAATGCAAGAAAAGATTCATCATCCTACTTTGTAAAACCCCTTGTTTTTATATTTTTTAACAAAAAATATCTAATTATGTATTATTTGATGGAATTATAAAATGTATAATAATTAGTTAAGGAAGGTTTGGATTTAAGTTTTTTTTATTTTTATTTTGGTAATGTCTGACCATTGCGGATAATTATCTCTTGTTTCCATTTTCTTCTTAATTATGCTCTATTTTTTTTCACATAAATTTATTTATCTATTCCTTTTAATGAAAAAAAAAATATTGATAAGGAAAGTTTAGAGGATTTGAATTATTTGCATTAATGAGTGGTTTGGCTTTTCTTTAATTATTTTTAATTTTTGTTTTGTATAAATGTGTGTATATATATATGATTCCTAAAACTAGAACCTACCATGTCTTGCCATAAATATGTGCTAATTTTTATAAAAATAAATAAAAAATTGGGTTACGGAAGGTTTGAATGTGAACTAGTTTTAAGTTTGGTATCATTGATCATTTATGCTAAGTTATCTCTTGCTTCACACTAATGCATAGTTTATTAAATGGAGTTAGATTGTGAGACCACAGAAGTTGCATAATCTTGCAGATTTATTTTTTGAATTGTTATTTACTTGGTGTATAAATTTTTTGAAATCAATATTCATGTTTTCACATGTCCTTTTGAATTCGTAAATTATGGCTTGAGTTTAAATCTTACTCTTTGATGTGGTGTCTAATTTTCATGTTTCAAAGTTTGGTAATTGTAATTTTATGATTTGATACGAGTTTAAACTTTTAGATACTACAAGGAATAAAAAAAAATTCGAGATGAAATTTATTTTAAGCGCGGTAGATTGTAAAACCCTGTATTTTTCATAAAACTTATATATTTATTGATTTATATTTTTCCTAAAAAGTTTGGATAAGGAATGTTGAAATTTTGAAATTTGCATTACCATGAATTTTGGTTAGTTGACCATTTAAGATTTATTAGCCCTTTGATTCCAACATTAATGATTATTTCCATTTTTATTTTGTGTGTTATGTTTAAAATATATGTGTATGTACGGTGGGGTGAATTTGGCCCACAATTAATTTAGTCATAATTTCTTATTAAATTTTAGATTCAAATTATTATACTATAATTCTAGAAATTTCTTTTAGGGAAAGTAAATAAAATACTTAAGTGTACATGATAGTGGGGAGTAGAAGGGAGAGACTAGCAATCCGTTTGGATTGAAGGGGAGGGACGGAAAAGAAATAGTTAATTATAAAGGGAAGGAATGGAATAGAATGGAAATGAATGAGTTTAATTTTATTGTTGTTTGGATAGAAAGAAGGAAAGATAGGAAATGAATGTGTTTTAATATATTATTAACAAATTAGGGTTAAATTTGGAAAAACATGAAAAAATCATTAAAATATTTTCCTTTTCCTCCCAATCCTTCCAATATTAGAAGGAAACAATATAAAGAAATAGAGGGGATTGGCATTCCCTCTCAATCTCTCGTTTTCCTCTTCACTCCCTCTTATAAATCTATCCAAACGAATAAAATGCAATTCTTCCTCCTCTTCTCCTTTCCTTTTCTTCCTATTCCCTCAATCCAAACGGACTGTAGGAGAAGAAGAGAGAAAGAAAAAAATGTCGACAAGGATGGAAAAAAAGAAGAAGAAAGAGAGAAAATATAATAATTTTATGGTGCTTGTTCCATTCGCAATTTGAGGTATGGGAGAAATACTTCATTGAGTTCCCATTCAATTTTATTTTTATCCAATTTTATTAATATTGAATTGTTATATATTAATAATTACATAAGTTGTTAGATTGTATTTGGGAACAGGGTCATGTTGATCCTATGGCCATTATTTTGATATTTTATCTATTCCTTTGTAAAAAAAATTCTTATTATTGTTGATTTCGATTTTGATTATTAAATAAGTTTATTCAATTATTGTATTTTTATATAAAAGTCTCACTATTTTACATAAAATTTATTATTTGCAACCCGAAATTTGGGTCGTGATAACTTGGTATCAGAGGTTAGGTATACGATAACCGTTCGACTTGGGGTTGTACCCATTGCGCTATTTCATTGTGCTACATGATTGAATTCTTTGCATTTACTTGTTACCATAGTACTTTTTAAGTGATTTATTGTTCTAAATTTTTGTTGGCGGAATTTGTTTAGAGATATAGGTAAAATCCTTAGTTTTGTTAATGTCTTAGCCATTGTTTATTATAATTCATATATGCGTGCATGAAATGAAGGCCAGATTTATTGTTGCTTAATTTTGTCTTACATATATAATTATTTGCATCATATTAACAAGTGTGTGCCCATATGAATATTTTCAATTCATTTTTATTGCTTATTTCTTTTTAATGTATTGCTACCAATTTTAGAATTGGTGGGCAGGATATATATATCACAATGTCTCCATGAGGAGGGATTAAGCGTAGAGAGTAGCAGCCAAGTGAGATTCATTAATAATAATTCTTCTTGGCCACTTGAATTAGATATATTGGACTAGTGTTCTTGAATATATATTAATTTACGGGCTCCAATTTTACATGGAATTGATTTTGATTTTGATTTTTACATATTATTTGACATTGTTAAACTACTTGTAGAAAATTTTGGAGGAAAAAAATGATTGATTCATGATTCTTGAGATTTTCGAAAGGAAAAAAAAAAGTGAGTTTGATCCTAAGAAAAAAATTAGTTTGATCCTAAGGTATGCTTTGGCATTGTTAGTGATGATATTTGAAAGGGAAATGATAATAATAAATATTCAGGAAATGGTCATGGCTATGTGAATTGAGCAGGGGCAACGCATCCCATATCTTAGACAAGTTAGTGTTCTAGTGAATTGGGTTTTCGTATATTTTATTTATTTCTTTGTAAAAAAAATTCTTATTATTGTTGATTTCGATTTCAATTATTAAATAAGTTTATTCAATTATTATATTTTTATATAAAAGTCTCACTATTTTACATAAAATTTATTATTTGCGACCCGAAATTTGGGTCGTGACATACTTATAAATTGATTTTATGTGCAACAATAACTTTAGTCTAAAAGGCAAGAAATCAAAATTAAATAATTAAGTTTCATGGCAACAAATGCAGAACCTGATCTGTTTCAAAGAATGAAGAAATCAATACATGAAGTTGTTCCCGCTGACATTGAAATGCTGCAAAATTGGAGATTTGCCAAACTTAACTCAATAATCACTTCTCCTCTCAAAGCCCCATATTAATTTAGAACCATACAAGACCCAAATGAAACCAATGACAACAACCAAAATCCACATAAAGAAAAGCACTGTCCATTTCCATCCAAAGTGGTTAGATACGCGCAAAGGTTCTTGAGCTTTCTTAGCCTTGAAATTGGTTGAAGATTTGCTATTTAACCCAGAGAACTGGCAATTCAAAGACATTTTGACCAAAACGCACTTACATATCTTCAAAAATTAAAGAGCATCTTGAGCTTA
The DNA here is from genome assembly GCA_021464415.1 of Lonicera japonica. Taxonomy (NCBI): domain Eukaryota; kingdom Viridiplantae; phylum Streptophyta; class Magnoliopsida; order Dipsacales; family Caprifoliaceae; genus Lonicera; species Lonicera japonica. Next base: position 382,301 of record JAKCWG010000765.1, read on the forward strand.
AAAGATATTCCTGACAAGACAAAAATACTCATCCAAAGGACCAAAAGCAGACCTTTGAGAGAGACCCACTATGTAGATTCAACCAGGGGCAGAGCCACATGGGGGGCCAGGTGGGGCCATGGACTTTTTGAAAATTTTCAGAGAGTACAGGGGTCTATGTGTGGGAAGAAAAAGTTGAGGGTTCATTGTGTAATTAGCTTATAAGTTTAGGGGCAGGGGCTGTAATATAAGTCAAGCAAGCAGTGTTTGGTGAGGCATGCGCGCAAAGGGCTCTGTGCAATTAGAATTATAAGTTGATGGCGTAAGTTTGTAATTTATACTAAGTTTTCACTTTCTTCCCTTTCTCCTCCAGGCAGCTGTTCTTCAATACCGTTTTCTTTTTTTTTCTTTTTTTCTGAAACACAGTCTCCATTTATTTTTTTGGATTATATATCAAAAGATATTTCAAAATATATAATTAATTTTAGTATATCATTTTTAACTTTTCCGAAATATCGAAACATAATGGAGAAGTATTTTAGTAAAAAATTGGTCCGTAAACATAATTATTGAGTTTGATTTGGCTTAAATTTTTTTTTGTCCCCCCTGAAAATTATTTTGGACTCCGCATAGATTCAACCATAAATTCAAATTGCTTGAAGAACAATAGACCCTTTAGTAAACCCAGCTACGAATTCAACTAAAACAAGAAATTTCAAGAATCCCTTGCTGATTTTTCAAGAAAGACAAGTTTTTAAAGACACCTTCTATAATAGATTAGGTTTCAAGAAGTGGAGATTAATTAGGATTAGGGTTTGAACTGGAGAAGACAAGGGAATTTTTGGAAGACCATATTTTTTAATATTAAATTATTAATAAGATAATATTTATAAAATTTAAATCAATAATATTTTTTTGTAGGTCTTTCCATGCTCGTGGATTAATTTAATAGACAACGCGGATTAACTTAACAACGCAAATTAAGTGCAAAAAATCGCGGTTAGAGATAAAAGGGTCATGTTAACGTGTGCCTTAAGGGTATAGTTAAGTATCTATTTTTGGAAATAATTAACTCCCAACGTGCATTAAATATGACACAGATTCTCAAACAAAATTTTATTATTTCAATTTATAGTAACTTTAACATGTGCCCTAAGGGCACATGTTATCATTTTCCAAAAAAAAATGCCCCATTAATAAAAGATGCGCTATTAATATTAATTATCACATAGGTGAAACAAACAAATGACTTTTGAAAAAGTTGATGAATCCAGGGGTTATTGTAATTACATGAGAAGTCTACTCCGTAATTTGAATTCAGAAATTGTCATCCAAGGACAGGGTAATACATGTAAAAGTCACCTCAATGTAATGTAGTAGTACTTCATCTTACTAAGTTTCAGTGAAATTAACCCAGAAATAAGTGGCACTTTATTACTATATATTAGGAGTATTTTCAGTTTGGTTCGGGGTAAGAATTAGATAGATCCAAACTCAAACCGAACATGAGAATTCAATTTTAGTTCGGTTTGGTTATATTTGGTTATATTCGGCTTTGATGTATATTTGTTTTCAAAAAATTACATGCAATATTCTTAATCATTATACAACTAAAAAAGCAGTAAAATAAAAATAGTTTAAAAACCAGTTTTTAAAAATTGTTTTAAATTAATTTTTTTTTTAAAAAAACAATTTTTTTAAAAAAATTAGAAATACAATTTTTAAAAACAATATTCATAACACATACAAGCAGTTTAGGATTTGAGGAAATAAAATATATATATACAAAATTATATTTTTCAGCAGAGATGCTCCAAGTATATATGCCAATCTTTGTGAAAAAAAAATGCCTAATTTATTCCCTCCAAAATCAATTATCAATAAATAATAAAAAACCAAGAAGAAAAATCCCGCCTGACAATGAAATTTTGTGACGTGATTATGGAATGAATGATGATGAGCATTCCGGAAACAATTGGTTTCTTTATTTTTCTTTTAATTTCTTTAATTAATAATTAAATATGTGAATGCAAAAAATGCAATTATGTTATAAATAATATAAATGGATGTTTTTACCGTTGAAAGCATCATGGTACAAAAGAAATCTTCAATGACAATATGAGAGTGATTTTTTTTTTTTTGGCAATTTAATCATTTAACTGTGTAAATATCAATCCTCTTCTTTTTTTCTTTTTTTTTTATAATAGAGGTAATATATATTTTTTCCCCCAAAAAGCCCCTTCCTAATTCCAACCCTGATTATGTGAGATAACATATCTTGACATCTATGTGAGTGTATATGTGTCGAAGTGTATGTATATATGCTTGCAAAACGTAGTTTTTTTTGGCATATACAAAAGGAAAGCCAAATATTTATATAGAAAATTAAGGGTTACAAGGAAACAAAACATTAGGAATGTTGTGGCAATCCAAAAATCGAACAATCATATCGATCCAAAAACAAAAATCAAATATGTTTGGTTAGGGTTTGTATATACGACTCGAAAATAATATTACTTCATTATATAAAATTTTATATTCATAAAATTTATATTGTCTAGCATGAAAACAACTCTTTGAGCTATAATAAATATTTGAGCTGTATTATAAATATAAGTGTTAATATTTTTCTGACTAAAATAAGTAAAAGCGAGTGTAGAGTTATAATTTTTCTAACCACAATAAGTATTGTCTTACAAATTTATTTATTTAATTTTAAAAGAAAATATATGAAAACCGAATAAAATCGAACAAAAAAGTTTAGTTTCGATCTTGGTTTGGAAGATTACAAAGCCGATCTTGATTTTGTTTCTTATTTTCCTTTTATTATTGTCTTTTCTTTTCACTACTTTATTTAATATTACTTAAAATAAATTGATAATTTTGTACGTATGGATGCGAATAAGTTGTTCGATTTTATTTTGTACAATGGATTTGATGACTAAGCTTAACTTGTTTATACATTATATAATTATTATCATTTATATTTATTAATATTAAAAATGATTGCTTAGCGCCAACAACCTAAGTGCTCTATGACTTTTGTATGTCTGCCTAGTCCCTTTTAAAATATTAATTGTTATTCAACGAAATTATAGTAAGGTGAACGGGAGGGGGGAGAGGGAGGATTGAGGAGATAGAAAGATATTAGCCTAAAATTTAAAATAAAAATAAAATAAATTAAAAAAATTAACTCAACTACCATGTATGGTGTGTCCTTATTTTGTGTCCCTATTTCGGGCCAGCGTAAAAAGATCATAATAATACTATGCCACCTAATAAATTATATTTAATATACTCCAAATATATACATATATATATATATATATATATATGCGCTAATTTTTTTAAAAAGAAAAGTGAATTTATTCCCTTCAAAATTAATAAATAATAAATAAAAAGAAAAAAAATCCCGCCTGACATTGAAATTTGGAGACGTGATGACTTGACTATGGAATGAATGATGATGGCGTATGTCGAAGATAAATTGATTTTTTTTTATTTCTTTAATTAATAATTATAGAGCATTTTTTTTATTTTTTTTCAAGCATAAGTGTACAATACAAGTGATGCGTAAGTGTTTTAATTAATAAAATGTATAATTATAATAATTATAAAAATTTAAAAATTATATAAATATAAAAATATAATGTATAATGGTTTGGATCTTAGTTTGGAAGATTACAAAGTCGATCTTGAGTTTACTTCTTATTTTTCTTTTATTATTACCTCTTTTTTTAGTTTTTATTATTTTATACACTATTATTTAAAATAAATAAATAATTTTGTATGGATGCGAATAAGTTTAATTTTATTTTGGACAATGTATTGCTGATGACTGTGCTTAACTTGTTTAAGCATTATACAATTATTATCATTTAAATTTAAAATATTAAATGTGCTTAACTTGTTTAAGCATTATACAATTATTATCATTTAAATTTAAAATATTAAAAAATTGACCGCTTAGCGCCAACAACATAAATGCTTTGTGCCCACCTAGTTCCTTTTAAAATATTGTTATCCAGGGAAATTATAGTAAGGATAACGGGAGGAGGGGGAGGAAGGACCGAGGAGATAGAAAGATACAAGCCTAAAAAAGGAAAAAAAAAGACTCAACTTCATGTATGATTTGTCATTATTTTACTTAAGTGTAAAAGGACTCATAATGATATTATGCCATATGATAAATTATATTTTTCACTAGAGATACTCCAAATATATATATATATATGCTAATTATCTTTGTGAATCTTTTTTTTTTTTTAATTTATTCTCTCCAAAATTAATAAAAAAATAAAAAAAATCACGTCCCACAAGTGTGTAACCCACATTATGTGTGGGCATTTCAATCAATGAAATATGTACATGGACATAATCATATTCTAAACGAAGTTAAAATTAGTGATAAAGAAGGGAAAAAATGTATTTTTAAAAAAAAATTAAAGGTCGTGATGTTGGCACCCCCAATATCCATTGATAACACTCCCACCCAAAACAAAATGTAAATTGTTATTTAAAACCCATTTCATTTAATCTAGTAAAAAAGTTAATTAACCCTAAACTAATTTTTCACCCACTTGTTTTAATTTAAAACAAATGTTAATGAATCCCCCTCCAAAGTTAATCAAACATTTATCCCCAAACTAAATTCCCCTCCAAAATTCCTCTCTTCTACCAAAATAGGCAACAAAACTTTGATTTCCATCATTGATGCAAAAGGGTAAGCTTTAGAAGAATGGAAGGAAAAAAAAAGAAAACTTTAGAACAAGATAAGAAAACCAACAAACAAAACCTCCGTTAATGCAAAACTCTAAATTTGAGGAGAATGGTATAAATAAAACCTCCATTGATACAAAACTCAAAAGTTAAGAATAATAGTAGAAAAAAGAGAGAAATTTTAAAATAAGGAAAGAAAATCAAATAAGAAAAAGTTAATGAAAGGAAACACGAATAAGGTTTACTCGGTTCTCCGTAACCAAGTTACAGGCTTGTACACTCGGTTGCTCTCAACTGAGTATGAAATCGCATAAAATGTAATGCTCTCGGGACCTTCATTCGGTTGAGAGCAACCGAGTGTGATTAATGTCACTCGGCTGCTCACAGCCGAGCACAACATAAAAATACTCGGCTGCTCTCAACCGAATGAAGGTCCTGAGAGCATGACATTTTATGAAATTTTATATTCGGTTGAGAGTAGCCGAGTGTACAAGCCTGCAACTCGGTTACGGAGAACCGAGTAAACCTTCTTTGTATTTTAAACAGAAAATTTTATTTTTTGTTTATATATTTGATGTGTATGCTATAAAAATCATATAAATAGTAAAACAAAATAAAAATATGTATGTCTCTCTTTCATTAACTCTTTCTTGCTTGTTTTCCTTCCTTTATTATAAAGTTTCTCTTTTTTCTACCATTATTTTCAAATTTTGAGTTTTGCATCAATGGAGGTTTTGTTTTGTTTTGTTTATACCATTCTTCCCAAACTTAGAGTTTTGCATTAATGGAGGTTTTATTTGTTGTTTTGGTGCTACCAAAATTTGTTGCTAGATAGAGAAGATGGTAGAGATAGTAATTTTGCTTGTTTGAGAAGATGGTAGAGATGGTGGAGAAATTTTGGGGTTAGTTTGGGGTAATTTGTTTTATGTTATTATATAGTTAATTACTTAATTATGTTATTAATTAATTAATTAAGTATGAGATTAATTCCTAAAAATAAGTGGGAGTGGTAGGAGTGGTAGGTATAACATGAGAGTGTTATTAAGATAAAAGTGTAAGAGTGTGAGTGTTAGCAAGAGATTTGTGGGGTGCTAACATCACCACCCGAAATTAATGTGAGAGTAATAACTTATTATTTTTTTTAAAAAAAGGTATTTTTTTATTAGCACTAGAAAAAATTGTAACCAAATGTCAGTTTGAAATTTAAAAATAGAAAACCTTACCTTTCCCTTTGCTTGAAAAATTTATGATAATCCCAAAAAAATAAGGGGCAAAATACAATTTTTACATAAAATAAATTTAGTCATAAAAAGTTAATTTTTATACCTAAAAAAATTTAATTTTATAAAATTACTCTATTAAAAAATAAGTATTTTTTTTTTTTAAATTTGCCCACCTCTGGAATCAAAGCCGAGGTGGCTCAAAACTAGGTAAAATTGAAAATAATATTTTTTTGATTTTTTTTAATAAATTGATGTGATAGATCATAATGGTTAAACTTTTAAAGCTACTTATGAAATGATGTAACGCAATACCAACATCAATTTGTAAAATCATGTTTTGTAAGAAATTTTAATTTGTTTTTAATATTACATGAAAACTAGCTAGTATGTATATATATATATATATATTTAAAAGCATCCTCCTATGTGGCTTAATGTTTTGCCATGCATATCGTCATTAGCCATGAAAGATGATGTGCATGTCTAAAAATGTACTAGAGACAATCTAGTAAATTTATAAGTTGTATAAATTTTACGCAAAACAAATATACAAAAAATTGTCGGAGACACTCTCATATAACTAATGTGTAAAATTTATATAACTTGTAAAAATGTTAATGTTCAATATTGCCAACTCATCATTATATACCGCATTCTACAATGCCACATCCGCCTAACTTTCTTTCTCTTCATCTTTTTTTTATATATAAAATTTTAAAATATAATAACTTCAATGGTAAAACATGGATTTAAATATATATTTGAAATTTACTCATCAATATAAATAAATCAAGATCCATTGTTATTATAATATTATTTATAGAAAAAATTATGGAAAAATAATAAAAATTACTTAAATTGATATTTAAGATGCATTAAAATATTATTGGCAAGCATAATTTTTCATAAAAGTAGGTTCACATATATGAGAGCATTTCCAATACTAACATGAATTGGATCTACAAAAAATATGGATATATAAGCATGTCTAAATGCATAGTTCCTAAGTGGCATTAAAATTTTTGTTTATGCTCAAGTTTTGAAAATTATCTCCAATGGTATTGTCAATAAAATTACAATCAATATTATTCCTCAATTTTTTAAATAAAAAATTATAAAAAGCATTATTCTTGTTTGATAGATTTTGACAAATATTTTTAACAATATTAATTTTAATGAATATATAATTATAAATTAAAATAATTTTAAATATTAAAATAAAAATACTAATTTAATACTTAAACATTATTTAAAAGACTCCCTAAACGTAAAAGACCACTTTAAATAATGTCATTCCCCTTTTTTATGGCATCGCATTTATAATCATTTTCTCTGCCTACATTAGAAATTATAATTATAATTTATGATTTATTTATATATCATATGTGTGACTTTATTTTTTTTTTTCCAATTCATCAATTTCAATGCATTTACGCGGACATATATTTAATTTGTTTTTAACAGAAAGGGATGTAATATTATAACATAAAAAATTCAAGATCACATAACCCTCGTATGCGGCTTAATGTTTTAATGTTTTGCCATGCACATCGTCATTAGCCATGTACAAAAGAGATGAGAGAATATGATCATAATATTTATACAAAAAAGAGTTTTTTTTTTTCCCTGGAGAAGCTAAACCATCTGTCATTCTATTAGCTTCTCGATCAGTGGCAAAAGCTTATCCAGACCTTGTCAAATGCCCGGGTTAGAGCCGGAATGCCCTTCACCATCTCATGATGCACTTGGATAGTCACCGGGTGCCTGTGAAATATTTGTAATATAGAGTAAGAGTCAATCTCAACATGTATTTGAGTAATATTATGGTGATGAGCCGTATTTCTTTCTTCTCTATTTTTCAAAAAATAAAAATGATTTCGTGACATTTTACTATCTTGTTGGTTCCAGTTTCCTATAATATTCCAAGAATTGTAAATTGGCAAACTCATTTGTGATTCATGTGAAGCATAATATTCCAAGAATTGTAAATTGGCAAACTCATTTGTGATTCATGTGAAGCAGTTGAATTACAAAATTAAATATAAATTTTATGCATCACACTATCAAATTATCTTTTTTAAATAATGAGATGAGAATATATGTAGAACTAAAGGCAAACAAACATTGCTTAAAATAATTATAACACCGTGAAATGGGACTTACACAAAGAAGTATTTTATTAATATGGAAAAGCTGAAGAATTTGATATGAAAGGCGAGGCAAAGATTTGACAAATTCATATAGGGGTGAACATAACCTAAGCTAAAATACAGGGGTGAACATAACCTAAGCTAAAATATAGAAGTTAGATCAAAGCAAAACAAGATCAAGCCAAAACAAAAAAGCATTGTACGTAAAAAAAAAATTAAAAAAAATATTGGATTTAAAACACGAATAAGAAAAAAGATGAACAGAGATAGGGAAGTATAATTTTATTGATATAAAAAAGAAAGTTTACAAAGAAGACAGACGGAAGAAAACCAAAAAAAAACAACTCTCCTCACCTTCTCCCTAAAACCTCCTATTTAAACTAATCATAAAGCGGATTTCAAATGTTTACAAGTCCGCACAGTATTTTTACAATAATTCAAACTTTTACAAAAGAGCAACAGGAGCTTTAATGATTTGCCTTCAACTTTCAGCAACTTTCGACAAAATAATTAAGTTGAGGGGCCCACGCTTTTTGTCCCTTTTCTTTTAGAATTTTCAGCTTTTTCTTTTTTGATTTTTTGCAGGGCTGCAGCATTTTCTACTTGATCTGTCCAGAACATACCCATATAATTTTTTATGTTTTCATTGGCATTATAATCTTCACTTTCTTCTTTATCTTCTTCTTCTTCATTTTCAACCTCCAAATTATAGAAGGAGCACGAGAAGTGGCTTTTGAAGATATTGACATAGAATCTCCATCTAAAAATCCCAAATGTGCTATAAATACTTTTAACATTTTCTCCTTTATTTCTGCTGGAGAAGCATCTACATATTTTTTCTTCAACTCTGCTGCAGAGGGGATTTTAAACTCTTGATTCATGAAAGCCTCAGACTTCCGAGCTTCCTCTTCTTCTTTAACATAAAGATTGTATTCTTTATAAGCATTTAGATCAAGATGCATTTGTGGAATGAGTTTATCAAACTCATAATTTGGCCACCATTTATAAAACAGGTCACGGGCTAGTATAGAAAGATTGTTATGGGATCCAATGGTATATGACCACTGGAAAATCCAAGGAATAGAGTAATGCCCAAGAAAGCGCATTAAAACAGCATTTTTAATTAGAGCAGGATCGTCCAGGTGTTTTGGGTGAATGGCTTTAAACTCTTTATAGATAGGTTGAATTTTTTCGTGGAAAAAATCCTCTTCAGGACCAAATTTAACAAACCAATTATAAAACCAGTGGGGAAGGTCTTTTAAATTAACACTGGGCTCTTTAAGACCATCAAACCTGAACCACCAGGTATGAGTGTTATAAGTATTTTGATAAAGAAAAGCTTTAGACCAGGCATCAATATAATCCCAGTAAGTATAACCCTCTTTGTATTTAGGAAGAAAATTCTCACTATTACGATTAACTCCCCAATCTTTTAAACTGAGAGGTTTAGTATTAATGAAGCATTTAGAAAATTGGATCTCTGGCTTACCACGAGTTCCAGGGTTTTTATTGACATGAGTAATACTTACAGAGTTGGTTTCCAAAAGGATTGCCTCATAATATTCCCTTTTTTTACGATTTACAATAGGGAATTCTTGGTCAAATTCAAAGTATTGTTTTGCCAAGTGTATAGGATTTGTAAAGAATTGTTTATCTGAATCTTTAAGATATATAACAAAATCCTGGATAGGCTTTTTAGAAGGAGGGGGAGCTGGATTTTTTAGAATATTTGCAAAAGTGCCAGATTTTGAGCCTGCTGGTTTAGAAGCAGAAGGATTTCGAGATGAAGATCCTTGATTAAATCCTGGTTTAAAGGATGGTTTAAAATCAGGAATAGTCGTTTGTTTAAAAGAGCCACGACCCCGGCCTCTTCCTCTACCCCCTTCTGAGGAGGTCATAGTTTAGAACCTGTTAAGAATTCATGAGTCAGAAAGTCAGGTAAAGAGTTAGACTCTCCTTTTATAAACTCGATTTTAAAATCAAATATTGACAGTATAGCTTGCCATCTAGCAAAAATTTGTTTAGAAGCTATGTTTTTAACATCTTTTTCTAGAACATCTTTTGCAGCTTTGCAATCAATTCTTAATAAGAATTCTTGATTTAATAAATCATCTTGAAATTTAGAGATACAACATACTATAGCAAGTATCTCCTTTTTTATAGTATAATAATTTAATTGTGCTGAATTCCATTTTCCAGAAGTAAATCTAGAAAGGATTTCTTTAGACTCAGCTTTAAAACGTTGTTTTAGTATTCCTCCATATCCTATATCGGAGGCATCTGTTTCTACAATTTTAAAACTATAAGGAGAAACAATAGCTAAACAAGGTAATTGTTTAACTTTAGATTTTACCAGACGAACAACTTTAGTATGTCTGTCTCCCCAAGGAGGAGGGTTTTTTCGTAACCTTTCATATAAAGGTGCACAATCTATAGCAAGATTTTTATAATAATCCGCAATATAGTTAACACTACCCAAAAATCTTTGTAACTGGGTTTTGTCAAGTATAATATCTGGAAATTTATCTGCAAAATCTATAGAGCGATTAATTGGCATAATTTCACCATTACTTATATCATGACCAAGAAATTTAATCTTGGTTTGGAATAACACCATCTTTTTAGCAGATAACACTAAACCAGCTCTTTTTATAACATTTATTAGTATATTTAAATGTTTAAAGTGTTGATCTATGTCTTGAGAAAAGACTAGAATATCATCTATGTATACTATAGTAAACATAGTATAAGGATTGAATATATCATTCATTATATTCTGAAATTCAGAAGGAGCATTTTTTAAACCAAAAGGCATAACATTCCATTCATAATGTCCAAATGGAACAGTGAAAGCAGTTTTATATTTATCTTTTTCTAAGATTTGGATTTGCCAATATCCAGATTTTAAATCAAATTTAGAAAAGATTTTAGCTGCTTGAACCCTGGCTAAAAGATCTTTTTTATTAGGTAGAGGATACCTAATCCATTAAAGGGCCTTGTTTAAGGGTTTATAATTTATGACTAAACGAGGTGCTCCACGTTTAATTTCAGATGCTTTGTTAACATAGAAAGCAGTACAACTCCAAGGAGAATAACTTTTACGAATTAATTTTTTATCAAGCAAGGACTGTATCTCATTTTTACAATACTCTAATAATTCAGCATTCATTTGTGCTGGACGGGCTTTAGTAGGAATTTTACTTTCCATGAAATCCTTTTCATAAGGAAGAGAAACTATATGTTGTTTTTTATCCCAAAATGCATTAGGATGATCATTGCATAAATTATCAGAGATAACTTTAGAAATGTCTTCTATCTTGTTTTAATTATAGAAGAATTTAAATGAGTAGAGATATTCAGAATTTTCACATCTCTACGCAGAAAATTTATTTGTTTTTGTTTAAATAATAAATGTTCTTTTATTTCATTTATCTCTTTAGTTTGAGGAGGTGTAATAAATTCAAATATAATTTCACTATCCTCATATTTAGTAATTATACCCCTTTCATCTTTATAAAAAGGTTCAATAAGACTTATAAAAGGAGTTCCCAATATAATCCTTTGAGAGAGGTTTTTAACAAGTAAAAAAGTAGCAGGTATACATAACCCTTGATTACAAACATAAGCATTAGATAATTTAAAGTTTATTTTTAACTTTTGTTTATTTGCAGCAGTTAAAGACTCAGTTGTTTTTTCAAAATAGTGAGTAGGCACTAGTCCTTCTCTTATACAATTTATATCTGCACCAGTATCAAAAAGAGCAATATCTTTTAAAACGAATACTTTATCTACAACAATCGTTATAGCAATATACCATTTTTGAAATGTTATTTTATCTATAATTTGTAAATAATTTTGTTTTTGTTTTTCTTCTGCAGAAGATGAGCTTAATACAGGAAAAGATTTATTATAATTTTCAACATTTACAAGGCGAGTTTTTATTTCCTGTATTTCCTTTTTTAAACCATTTATTTCAAATTTTAAATCGGGAATAGAAGATTCTCTTTCAATTATATTATTGTTATCTTTCATGTCATCTAACACCTGTTTAAGAGAATAAGGTCCCTCAGAAGGAAGAGGATTATTTTCACTTTGTTTAAAAGTAGAAATATAATGTTCAATCATTTTTCTTTTTATAGAAGGGTCTTCTATACCATCTATACTATCAAGAATGTTTTGCTCTTCTTTAGAAAGTACATTAATACTTAAGCCATTTGCTTCAAGTATAGCTTTATAATAATCTGTTTGAGAATTACAATTACAATCAGATTTAGAACTAACATAATCTTCATTAGAAGATCCAATATCATTTATTTCAGCATCACTAGCTTCATTTTCAGTATAACCTTCTTCATCATCAGAAGGGTTTAATAGAACATTTATAAGTTGTTTTCTTAAACCTTCATCAGAAATCTCGTTTAATTTCTTTTTAGTCCAACATTTATTTGCATAATGTCCTGCTTTTCCACATTTTTTACAAATAATAGAACTAGTATTAGAAGCTCTTTTAGGAGGACGTTTACTAGATTTTTTATAAGAAGATTTTGGTTTAGAAGTAGATTCCTCTTTCTTCTTAGATTTATGTTTTCTTTTAGAATATACTTTCTTTTTAGAAGAACGGCGAGTGGGAGGTCTCCCCGGGACTTTTATATCAAAGCCAAATTGGTCACAGAATTCACCAATTTCTTTTCTACCAGTTAGGTTTTGTGCTTTTAGTTGAGCTTTTAATTTTATATCATTGCATAAAGACAAACCTTCTAATATGCATTCACTTATAAGCATACCATAAGTATATTGGTTATAAGGTAAAGAAGTACCACCATGCTTACGCATAATCCTATATTTTACCTTTTGAGCAAATAGGGTAGGTAACCCAGCTATAAACTTCTCTTTCTAGAAATCAGTATTTGCATCAGTTCTAAGCATAACTTTAGACAAGAATGTATCTTTATACCATTTAAAATGGGTTAAGGTTGGGCATTTTAGATTTATAAGTAAGTCTTTACTTTTATCCAATGTTTCTGGATGTGTTCCTATAAAAGCAACTATAATAGCATTTAATAAGGAATAAACTGCATTTTGTTGAGTAGTAGGTTCTTGTTTAACCTCACTAGTCCCATCAGGTTTATTAATAGAAACAAGCATTTGGACAATTTTAACAGAATTTAAAATCTCATTTCTTTGAGTAACATTTAAAACATTGTCCCACCAGCCACGCAGTTGACCAGAGAAACCCGCGATTATAAATTCAGCAATATGTTTATCAGTATTACCAGCGGCTTTACAAACAGTAGAATACATAGTCATCCTATGTAATTGAGTTAAAATTGTATATTCAGACAAACCATCAATGGTCCATTCATATATTGTTTTAGCACTAAAATTTGACATATTTATATGTGCTTCTTCCTCAAACAATATATCTTGAGGAGTTGGCCTGGAATAATAATATTTACCAGGACGCATGATAATATCTTTGACTGATTTAGAGGGATAATTTATTTCTTGAATTCCTATAAACTCATTTTGAATTTTATAAACATCTGAAAATTCAATTTCAGTATCAGATATACCATCACTTTTAGATAGAGGTAAAACCTGTTTTCCTATATTCATAGAATCAAGTTTATCTTTTAAAGCGTTTATAATATCTTGACTTAAAGTAGATTTTCCCAAGGAAAATCCTTTAGACAATTCTATAGCGGGTTTTAAAAGAGAGGATGAAACTTCTGTTTCTTTAGAGTGTCTAGAACTAGTAGATAGTCTAGTAGTTTTATTATTATCAAATTTTATAATGACATCACCATCTGCAAATTGAACTATTTCTTCTACCTTTCTACTTTCAACAGGCTCTGGAGGAGCAGCTGCTTCAAGTAACCAAGTTGAAGGAGGAGTAACATCCTTCCACATAATTGTTCGTGGTATAGCAACATCAGATTTTAACAAATTTGTTTCAAGCAAAATTGTCTTATCTTTAGAGTCATATAAATGAGCACGAGGACTCAATGTATTCATAACTCTGTAATAAATTCTATACGTAAGGTTTACTGGCTCAGAACCAGGTTTCATATTATAACCATGTAATTGTAAATTTATATTTAAAGCATCCAAAATATTTTTATCAGATAAAGCTATAGAAAGATTTGGATGAGCATCAAAGTATACAGGTCCATTACATAAACTGGATTGAATCATTCCTAATAAAGAATCATTAAATTTAAAATGGCAGCAGTCACGTAATGTTATAAGAAAAGAATTATTTAGACCTTCTACGGTCAAGGGTTTAAGGGCGACTTGGACAAGTCCAATATGCATATATTTATATTTATCCTTATACCTTTAAATTTCTTCAGGAGTTATTAACTGTATAGCATCAAAATTATCACCAATGGGTATAGTTTGTTCGATTGTTTTAATTGACATAGTCGAAAATAGATTAAACATACCAGTTTGATATATTTTATCTGGGCTAACTTTAGGAATATTCCAATTTAAAAGAGTAGTTTCTATATCTTTAAATTCAATATCTTCTTTGTTTTTAATCAAAGATTTAGTTTTAAAACGGCTTATAATAGAGGATTGTGAACGAGTCAACATTATAAGATTGTTTTACAATTAATAACAAAGATATACTAGCTCAACTGTCAACGAGTTACGGATATGAAAGCCTGAAAGCCTTACCTTGGCTGAAGACGGCTGAAAATCCTGGAGGTTGGACTAGTGGATCGACATCTAAGTCGCGCAGGATTTTGTAAGAAATCTGATATCTGTCTTCGAAGTTCATTCGTTTTTGTATTGAATTATGGAGCTCGCTTGTTCAGCCAAGAATGCCTTTTTCGGAACATTTGTTTTCCTCTTTTGAGTGACTAAGTCTTTGAGGAACTTAGCATAAGAAGGTACTTGCTTTATTGCATCAAGTAATGGGATGTTTATCTGGACTTGCTTAAACACCTCCAAAATTTCTTCAAATTGTGTACCTTTCTTATTGTCTTTAAACCTATGAGGAAATGGGGCTTTAGGAACAAAAGTCCTACTCGAGGTATCTTCGATTACTTGCTTAGCAGGAGGAGCTTGGTTCACAACTTGAGGTGTAGGAACAACCTCAGCTGGAATTTGCTCTTCTTCTTTCTCTTCCTCCTCGCTATCCGGTAAACTCACTTTATTGTCAACTACCTTTCCCGATCTAAGTGTGGTGATGGCTTGGACTTGCCCATGTGTTTGTGCATTTGGTGGATTAGAAGCTGACCCAGTCGAAGAAACACCTTTAGGGTTCGGGATTGGTTGACTCGAAAATTTTCCCTTCTCTCTTTCACCCAATTGACTCGCCATTTGACCCATTTGATTCTCTAGCCTGATGATGGCTTGAGTGTTCATAAGGCCGTTATTTTTGACTTCTTGCAAAAGCTGGCTTGAAGTTTGATTGTTTTGGGTTGTCACTTGGATAAATTGTTTGAGAGTGTCCTCCAAAGATGAGAATTGTGTTGGAGTGACAAGGATGATGGAGCAGGTGGAGTAGGTTGGAATGGTGGATAGGAATTTACATGAGGACGGAAACCATGGGGTGGCTGCTGTCGTGGAACATTAGATGATGAGGAACCCATATTGGACATGGGCTGACCTTGTGACCACAAAAAATTTGGATGGTTTCTCCAACCTGGATTGTATGTATCTGTGAATGGACTATTGAATTGCTTCTTATAATCATTCATCGCATTTACTTGTTGTGGTGCGAATTCAGAGAATCCTACCATAGAAGGGCAAGTTTGCGACGTGTGCATAGGGCTAGCACACACAGAACATCCTTCAACTTGAACTTGGTTGATAGAATTACCGTCCAGCCGCATTGTTAGCGCTTCAAGTTTCTTCGAGAGACTATCTAACTGCCTTCTAGTCTCTACACTTTCGGTCAATTCATAGATGCCTTCCCTCTTCTTGTTTTGAGATGAAGAATTTCTTCGAGAAGAGAAATCCCATTGCTGAGAGCTCTCGGAAAGATTCTCGAGAAAATTATAAGCTTGATCTTCAGTGAGACTAAGAAAAGTACCACTGTTCATTGACTCAATCATATTTCGATTAGTTTGAGTCAATCCATTGTAAAAGAATTGTACCAATCTCCATGTCTCAAAACCGTGGTGGGGACATCTGAGAAGTAGGTCCTTAAATCTTTCCCAAGACTCAAAGAATTTTTCATGATCTTCTTGACAAAAATCTGATATCTGTCTTCGAAGTTCATTCGTTTTTGACATGGGAAAATTTTTTGTAAAAAATTTGGAAATCAAAGTTTCCCAATTATTGATGGACCTAGAAGGTAATGAATTGAGCCACGCCTTTGCTTTTCCTTTCAGGGAAAAAGGAAATAAACGTAAACGAACTGACTCATATGAAAAATTTTGAAACTTAAAGGTAGCGCAAATTTCTAGAAAATCCTTAATATGGAGATAAGGATCTTCTTGATCGATTCCATGAAAACTTGGAAGAAGTTGCATCACTTGCGGTTTAAGCTCGAAATGATTTGCGGTGGTGGAAGGTAAAACTATACATGAAGGTGGCTTGGTAGTGATAGGAGAGAAAAGCTCCCTTAAAGTCTTCGTCTCTTCCTGTTCATTAGCCATTGCTCCTATCTCAAACAAAGGATTAACTTCTAGGTTTTCTATCCTATTCAATCTCTTAATACCACGCTTCAAAACAATGCTCATACACTACTCTACTCCTAAAGGTTTTTTTTTTAAATAAAATAAAATAAAAATGAACTAGTAGAAGGAAATAATCTAAATTAGTAAAATGGTGGGATGACTTATCAAGTCCCCGGCAACGGCGCCAAAAACTTGTTGCGTTAAAAACTTGTTTTATTTACCTCAAGCGCACGAATCGGTATATAGTATAATTTATGCAAGTGCGAGGTCGAACCCAAGGGACTTGATATTTTTACCACTTACTAATTTTGATTAATTCCTAATCTAGTTTAAAAATTGGGAGATTGTGAATTATCAATTAAAAACACTAATAAAATATTTAATTAATAAAATACTAACTAAATAATCAATTAATAAAATATTAGAAAAATAATCAATCTATAAAATACTAGGGTGGAGAAATCATATATTTGATATCATGTTCCTAATATTCATGCCTAATAAATTCTACTATTTGTCTCGATTTAATTTGGTCTCTCGACTCTATTAAATGCGGAAAATAAAATCATTTAAGTCCAATTAATTTTTAAAATCTAATTATTAATTCTTCCATAGCCAAATTTATATATAAAATCAAAATACTCAATATATCCGTCAAAACACAATTTATATCCGCTTTTAACAAATTATAAAATGAATCCAACAAATTATAATGAGAATCCAATTTTATTTTTATATCAATTAAAATAGGCATTTAATAGGAAGAATTATTTTTAACATTAAAGCATTAAATGGGTAGAATTAATTGGCATGAATAGGTACAAGGGAATCAATAAAATATAATCATCCTCTACCCTAGATAATAATCTAGCCTAGCATGCTTGTAATTAAAACACAAAACATAATTAAATAATACACAAATAAATAAATTAAATACTTACTTGAGTACGCGCAAATAAATTGAGGAAGAAGAAATTAATACTGAATTAATTGCAA
>JAKCWG010000533.1:0-149851 GCA_021464415.1 Lonicera japonica
TAAAGCCCTTACACTAATTTTTTTCTTTATTAACTTTTTTTTGTACATACATTCGTAAGCTATCTCTCTCTAAAATGTACATGTAAGCGATA
Source organism: Lonicera japonica (assembly GCA_021464415.1). Taxonomy (NCBI): domain Eukaryota; kingdom Viridiplantae; phylum Streptophyta; class Magnoliopsida; order Dipsacales; family Caprifoliaceae; genus Lonicera; species Lonicera japonica. The sequence continues at coordinate 93 of JAKCWG010000533.1, forward strand.
TGGAGCAATAAGTTAGGTAAGATTGCAAAGAATTCGGAGGAGCTATTGAAATTAACTAATTAATTAACAAAAGTAATAATTAAGTCTTATACTATATAAATATATGTCTTAATTCACTACATCAAAAATATTAAAAGAACAAGTTTATTTTTATCAAAAATATTAAAAAAAGACGATGGAGAAAAAAAAACTCGCGGGAAAAAAAAAGTGAATAGCGATGATTTTTTCCTTAGAAAAAATTGGGGTAAGAAGAAAGTTTTTTATATATTTTTTTAGGATAAGTTTGACTTACTTTTGGATTTTGGTGGGGTAAGAAGACTGATTTTGTGGGTGTATTTAAGAACACCCTTAATTAATTTATGTTATTTAAGTGTAAAGCTAAAAAAAATTGAATTTTTCTATTTATAGTAGCAATTCAATTCTAATGGAACAAGATTTAAAATCTGAGAAATCATATATGATAATGCAATACCAACACTACTTTTTAAATCTCTATTACTCAGCACTCGTTAAAGAAACGTTAAAGAGTTTATAAACATTCCATGAATGAGTTTGGACACGTTAAAGAAAAGGGGTGAAAATTGGTTGGTTTAAAAACGCTAGATGGGGTATTGTTTTTAAGCGTAAAAACGCTAGATGGCCTATTGTTTTTATGCATAAAAACGCTAGATTGACTAGTGTTTTTTACGCGTAAAAACGCTATACAAGTCGGCGTTTTTAATTTTTTTTTTTTAAAAAAAAAAAATTCGCTGTGTAAAAACGCTATTTTGACCAGCGTTTTTATGCTTAAAAACGTGGCTTTGACCAGCGTTTTTAAAACTGCCCTATATCCACAAATAAGTTCAAAACCACCCCATACTCTTAAATAAGTTTGAAAATAAGCCTATTTAAAAAAAGAACTCCTTCAACTTTCTTTTGTTTTTTTTACTTTATTCAAGATTTGGAGATTGAAGATTTATTTTTTCAATTTCATATCAAGTAAGTTTTCTTTCAATTTTATTTGTTATTTAATTTTTATTATGTTAGCGTCAATTTATACTACGGTTAGGATGAATATATTTGATTGATTTTCTTATACGTATTCATGCTAATTGACTCTACTAATTTAATACTTTAATGTTAGATACAATTCTTCCTATTGGATACCTATTTTAATTGATAAAAAAATAAAGCTGGATTCTCATTATTTTTTGTTGGATTCACCTTATGATTTGTTTAGAGATGATATAAGGTGTGTTTTGACGGATATAGTGAGTGTTTTGATTTTATACATTAGTTTGGCTATAGAAGAATTACGATTGAATTTTATAAATTACTTGAACTTGAATGATTTTATTTTCCGCATCTAATAGAGTCCAGAGACCAAATTAGTGCGAGATAAGAGTAGAGTTGGTGTGCATAAATATTTAGGAAGATAATATTAAATATATGACTCTGAAAACCCTAGTCAATTAATTCATTAATTTTATTATCTTACTTTGTATTATTTAATTTAGTTCCATTAATTTAGTTTACTTGATTTACTATATTTTTGTTGACTTTACTTTATTTAATTTGTTTGATTTGCATTAATTATTCTTGGCTAGATTAGGGATTAGTGAAAGATTAACAAGATAATTATAAAACATATTGTTTGAGTCTCTGTGGGATTGACCTCGCTTATACGCTATATTATAAACTGATTCGTGCGTTTGCGGATATATTAAATTTATCACAGCAAGAGTTGACTGTTTTAAGATCTAAAACATGCAAATTGAATAATTTGAATCTAAAAAGAATACTCTTCTTGAAAATATTCATCTTTTCAAAATTAAAAAATCCTAGATTCTAGCTTCTGCCGAAAATTCAAAGGTGGAATGTGTAATCTGCATCAACCTGTATGATGTGAATTTTGCGGTCATAAGGGTCGTCATGTGTGAGAATTTTGTTGGCAAGCCAAGAAGGGTATGCCGGGGCATGATAAAGGAAAACTTAGATATGTGAACAAGGTTATATTCAATACCAAAAATCCTAAGCATGAGACATGTGATTTCGGACTTGTTCTGTCTACTAAGCCTAGACCTAGAAATAGGAATTGTGATTTGAAAAGGTACGGTTCAGGTTTTGCTAAAAGATTCTAACAGGATCAACAATGATCCTTTAAGGCTTTAGGTGTTTATGGTGATACATGAGTTAGACAAGTTGAAAGGGACATGTGAAGGATAAGACTTCTAAAATGAAGTTTGTTTGGGTTACCAAAGGGACCTTGCTCCCACTTAGGTCCAATAGTTGTATGCATATCATTAAATTAGTTGGGTTGTTGGCTATTCTAGGTTAGCTGATTAGACTCAGTTTTTTTTATCTAGCTCCTTGCTTTAGATACCAAATTCTAATGGTTGGGGTGTTTGCATAAAATTGGTTTGTGGTTAATTTGGCTCTTTACTTAATTCTAATTTACATATGAATTTGCTTTGAATAAGATTTGGTCATGATTTCACTCCTTGTGTCGATTCGTATCTATTCCTTGTTTGGTTTTCAGCTCTAGTCTGTTTTAACTCCTTGTGTTAATACCGGTTGCTACTTATTTGGATTATAGTGTAATTTTTTTAAATTTGCCTTCATTAATCTATTTGCTACTTTTTATTTGCACGTGATGTGATTGTAATTTATATATTGTACTTTTTTAACTGTTCAATAATGATATTATTGTTACTTCAATCATATCATAGTACTTTTGTATATTCCTCACACTACATTGTACGACTTGCTTTGTAAAATTTGAATAATCACAAAGGGTAGGCTGGATATCTTTCTTTTGAAAATTTTAGAAGTTACCATATATACATGGTTAATTAAGATAGAAGGAGTCTATGAACCATTTGTTACTAATGTAGTGAAATAGTGGTGATGTAGAATTTAAGTAATAAAAATTCATTAAAATGTAGAGGGGATGGAAAAGGTCTATCTATATTAGAGTGTGAAAACCGTAGTTTCTCACGAGGAAATAACTGGCCACTATGAGAGATGAAAGCCACCATCATAAAAACTTATTTATTGCTTGCAAAATTGCATTATAATTTGGACAATGTTCCATTCATTAAATGAGAGAAAAATTGAGGCGAGCTATAAAGAATTAGTTGAATAATAACAGTTTTAGAGGCTATATAAGTTCTCAATAATCATGCGTGGATGCACGAAATTTTTCAGAACTCTAGATTGTTCAAATTGAGCTTTGTTATGTCCTTTTTAATGTACAAAGGAATCCTTTTTAATGTACAAAGGAATATAAGCTCGTACTTTGTGTCGCTTGGCGTAATCATGCTGACTTGTTGAACATGTAATATGGCCATAGTACAAGCATTAATATTGATGTATGTTTGACCAATTTTGGTTTATAAAAGTTTGTTTCTGGATATAATATGAGATTACATAATGTTGAATGTAAATTGGTTTACTGCACTACTGAAAATATGTTAGATTTTCTAAGTACAGCAGATTAAGTGCAATGTACTGCTACACTCTGTGAAGAAGTCATACATGTATGCCAGAAATTCTTCAGCTGCGCGTACTAGTATGCTTTTAAAATCAATTATACTGGCACGTAAGGTCGTATTACTTAAGGATAAATTTTTAAACTTTTACACGCATTTTTTGGTTCGAGGGTTACACACATGGTGTGTGGGTCAGCTTTCGCGCACCTGAACTAATCTTTGCTCGTAGAGTGTGGCTGCCGCTAGCCAAGCATTATTTTGAATCAACCCAAGAGCATTACACACGAGTCCCATTTTTTTTCAATCCAAATGACACTGTTTTGAGCTGTTTTCCTCACTTAAACACTCCCATTTCCCTCCTCTCCGTTTCATCTCCTTTCTCTATAAACCGTGAATAACCTAAAAGTCCTAACCCCTTTGCTCAAATCTTCCATTCTTCTCTCAATCTTCTGGAATGAAGGAAAAATTGGATCTTTTTTGCTCGGGGAATTTTGAATTAATCTCCTCAGTTGACTGAATTGAGTCTCTTCATTTCATTCTTCATTGATTAGGTTCCGTTTCCTCATTTTACTGTTTCATTTGATTCTAAGTGTTGTCTACATTTCTATGAGATTTGGGTTTGTTTTTGTTTATTTTTTTTGGGTACTTCACACTCGGAATAGCAACTGTCTTGCTGGTTGTTTTTTTGTGCTCTAAAAATAGATTATTATATATTAATATGGTTTTTGGGCATTTGGAACTTAAAACCTTGTGTTCTTGCTGCCCTAATTGACGTGAATTTGGGGCTGTTTTGATACAAATTATGGTGATATATTGAGCACTGTTTTGATTTAGCTTAAGCTGCCGCATGGTGGTGGTATACGGTGGAGCTTTTGGGGTTGTTTGTTTGCGTTGGCTGAAGTTGTACACTATGATTTGTTGGTTCTTGGTGGATATTTTGGTTTAATTGGAATTAGGTCGATGATGTTTGTTTGGGTACTTGGATCGATACTTATGGCTCGAACAAATAAATCTTCTTTCAAGAGACCTACAAATCTGAATTCGCCTCTGACACTGCGTCCGGTTAAAAACCCAAACTACAAAAGAAAAAAAGGTGAATTTAAGAAGAAAGATTCTTCTACCACAATTCCATTTTACCCGATTGCGGCATATACGAGTCCGATTCCCATGATTGAGCTAATGTCGAATTTGGCACCTTCGGTTCGATACAGAGATTCTACAATAAAGATGAGGCTATGAGGTTCATGATTTTAGCTCATAAGCTAAAACTACATAGTGAGAAGAACTTCGATCTTGGTTAATTCGTTCAGACCAGAGCAAGATTCTCGTCCCGCAAACATGCCTTAGCGCTTATGTGGTTGGATTATTAATGCCAATGGAAGAGACTAATTCTGAGAATGGATGCATACCCGACATCATCAGAGAGTTTTACTTTTGAGGTATGTACATGAAGCCTAACAATGAGTACGGTGCTAGGATCAGTTTTACAGTTCGGGTTGTTAATGCGATGATTTCCCCCGACTAGATTAGAGATTTATATGAGTTGTCGGTCGTTGAGGGATCATACTTATCTCATCCAACAGATGCTGAGACGAACTTAGATTGAGTGCTTTGTTCGATTGTTGGGCCAAGACTCAGATGGAGAGTGTTGATGTTTATTCCTTGGAGATTTCTCTTAACCATGAAGTGTTGGTCAGTATCTATCATAATTGCATCCCTCCCGAGGCTCATTATATCTATCATTCCGTGATCTCCGAGATGAACTCTTGTTAGAAAATGGGTATAATAAACACATTTTCTACCATTTTGAAGGCAAATTTGTAATAAGACTTTGCACTTGGTTGTGAAAGTTCTTAATATATTTGTGTTCTCCCACGTGAGTACATTGAAATCGTGTATTTATATGCTCTAAATGGTTAAAGGGTGAATGATAAATTGTCACCTAAAGTGAGGAAGTTGAAATGGGAAAAAACAAATGAAAGTAGGAAATCCCACATTGAAAAAATGGAAAAAAATTTATGGGTTTATAACTAAGCCCAAGTGAATGCCTTATTGAATGATTCAAGATAAGAGGCTCTCTCTCGCGCGCTTGTGCATGCAGGGGGTGCAAATCATGGGCTGGACCGAAAAGCGAGCCTTGCGCGAGCTAAGTTTTGCACCCGAGAAATTATTTTTTTCCAATTTGAATTTTGAACTTATTGCATTTATCTCAATTAAATTTCCACTTAATGATCGGTCTTTGAGAAACTGGTTTGGATTAATGCTCATTATTTCCCATTTGAATTAAAATGAGACCTTTGGCTTATTTCAACACGCATTCACAAAACTTATTCTCAAACTCGAAATCTCCTCTCTACTGAGCCTTCTATACCTACTTCATTTTTGCTATAGTTCGTAGGGTCTTCTCCAGTGGTAAGATTCAAACAAACTCAATTCATTCAGTGTACCGAGGTGCTTAGGTAACACTGAAGTACCGTTTCATCCTGGGAAATAGACGCCGTTTAGCAGCCTCAAAGCACAAAAAAAGGGGCGGCGTGACTGTTTTAAGGAGACTATGGTTATCACAGGACTCGGTGCCGGTTCATATGCGCTTCGTATCAAATCAGCTTATAAGAATAAATTGCATAAACTTTGTAACAACTCTCACTTCTTTTATGACGTTGGTGATAAGGGACACGTATATATACCTTGCCCTCTTATTGTTTGAGGAGGTGCATTTGTGCTTGAGGAAGTTCAGAGTTAGTCATGGCTGGAGCTTGAGATCAGCAATTGGCTCGATAAAGTCAGAACTTTAACGAGTCAGCGTTTTCCTTTTATTAGCTGTAGAGAAGGTTGTACAAAGTAAGGAAGGTATCTACAGCCTGTCAAGCCTAAAGAAGTTTGTAGATAATGCCATTGTATATGAGTAAGCTACAATAGTTGACGAACAAACGATGACACATTTGTTTAGTATCAACGAATCATGACAGAAAAGAAAGGGAAGAATGTGATGGCTCTGCTACGAGAGCTACATGGAAGTCCTCGAGTACTAGAGAGACAACGCTTCGATCCTTTCTTGCCTTAGTAGACTTGAGAAGAGCGAGAGAAAGACGAGCGATATAACTGAGCAGCATCGATACATACTGCAAGTCATTGGTAGAGTAGATGGTTGGTGCTCCTCATGATGAAACATTTTTTTTGTGAAATTTGAAAATTAATTAAATCAACACACAGTAATACAAAACTACTACACCAATTATGATGCCTAAAGTATTTACACAACAAAACACAGCACCCATGTCATAAGTTACTAGAGAGGCCTCCGCCGTACTTCGAGTCTCACTCCGTAAGTGGAGAGGATCTAGCTCCTAAGTCTTAGGATGGGATTTTATTACTCCTCAGGAGTCGCAAGCCGATGACAGAGAGGGTAGCTCAGCTTCTCCATGCGGTTTTGGTAGATGAACCGGATAATGATGATGATGAGGACGATGAATAGCTTAGCTAGGATAGAGCAATGCTACACTTACCTACAAATCTTACCATATATTCTTACTAAGTTCATTACATGGGTTGTACCTTCACAAGATATAACAAGAGTACAACTCATTTAATGCACCCGGGAAGAATAGGTGGTAAGATTTGTAGGTAAAAACAACTTTTTGATATGTGTTGATTTTTTTCAACTTGTGTTTTATGTCTTGCTTTGATTATGCTTAATTAATATATTTTTTTGGTCTATTCTATGAGAAAAAGAGGAAGAGAGTGATTTTGCATGCCAGGGGAGAGTAGGAATTTGTGTGTTGATGTGTCGAGGGTAGATTATTAATTAATTGCTATAAAGATAATCTCTTCTGTAACACAATAATACTTCTCATAAAGGTATTTGTGTGAGTGGTTTTAAGATATCCCGAATCCCGTTATGGGGCTTGGACACTCGGGACCTAGTTAATCAGAGATGCCATCACTCACAGCAGTCATTTATGGTGTAAAATTTCCAACTAAATAAAACTTTTATAAAATAATTGCTCATCTTAGGAATAAGGTTTGACAAGAGGCAATTTCCTTGTTCATATAAAAATCCATTCATAGGAAACATATAACAAAGTAATAAATCCAACCATTGGAATTGAAATCCATATCTCATACATAATTTCGATTAGATCTTTCATAAATTAATCTAAAAATGCACAACACCCTTGTAGTTATCCAAATAAATTTAATGCTCGAACTATATTTGTACATAATACAACAAAAATCTTGCATTAGTACATAAGGCTTAAAACCTACAAATTCACTCGAGTCGTCCCTCCATGGGCGACTAGGGTAGGTCCATGGCAATCAAACATTTCTAACTGTGATAAGTGCTCCACCCAAAAGGAAAACCTACAACACTGTTTGGTAAATGGGAGAGAGCTAAATCCGAGCTCAGTGGAAACTATAAGAGTTTTGTATATTAAAATACACGCAGAAATCCACACAAATCGTGCCGTAATGAAAATAGTAAAATTGCTTTTGATTTTCAAAATATGCACCTATTCTTCAAACTTAACATGAATAGCTTTTTCATAAACAAGAATAGAGAACTATGCACAAGAATATTAAACAAAATATATTATTAAACTGAGTTGAATCGCCATAGTTCATCGATGAGTTGCTGATTTAGAGGGAGGCAAAGCACCCTGGTGTCGTCGGATGGAGGAGGGAGTCGGTGGAAGACAAGCAGGAGAGACGGCAGAGGAAGGAGAGCGAGAGGGAGAGGAGAGGTGAGGTTGGATTTGTGGAAACTCAAGTGGATCAACATTTGAGCTCCTATTTTTGGTTTTTGTTTTCTTAAAGTTACCAAAGGTGTTTGGCAAGTGTGCTGCTTGGTAGTGATAGCGGCTTAAACATCGGCACAAATAGTATGCCGGAGTCTCACCCCAAAGCTTGGCCAATACATATAAATAGGGTTCGTTTCTGGTACGAACCAATCCTTTCAGACTAGTTCTTTTATAAAGGTTTTTTGTCATAAAAAGAACCAGTCCGTACGGACTAGTCTGCACCTGAAGTTTCCCATATATATATATACATATTATATTGATCTTGATTTTGAAAACAACATAGTTTTTCTCTTGATACAAAACAATAATTTTATGACACACATTTGTTTGTACAATACAACTGTTTTTTTTACACAATTATGAATCCACTAAATCCACAAGTGGACTAAAACCACCACAAAATGTAAACCAACAGGATTAGACGACCACTTCCATGTGGATCGAACAAAGACCTCCCTGTTATACACAGGAAGGATGACAACAGATTATAAGGTCATTGACACAACATAGTTTTTCTGACAAGAAACTTTTCTCACTTTATTTTAGATATTTACATTTACTTATTATTATTATTATAAACTTTGCCTCCTATAAACCTCTGGTTAAATTCTTTCTAGTACCCCGGCCGTCTAACCGTAAATCTCGAATTTTCACATCACTAATATGCATATCCATATACGTGGGTGACGCAAACATATACATTATAAGTAATATTTTGTAGAGATAATTTTATCAAACATCTAATCGCATAACTCATCATTCAAACTAAGTTTTTAGAATAAATAATTAAAAAAAAACCAGGGTATTTAAGGTTTCAAATTACAATAGAGGATTCGATTACAAAAAATGCGTAATAATACAAACTTGACCAAGAACTAATTATTAGGCCACGTAAAATTATTTTTAGGACTGGGCTCTGAGTTATCATACAAACACCAACGTGGTAAGTTATGTTTGCGATCTACCAAGTGCTCCACACGTCGTTCGTAAAACCAATCACCAACCGCCTTGGAAACTGTCTGTAAAACAAAATGTGCATGGAAATATGTTAGATTTATTGTTAGTAGAAAAGATAACAAGAATTACTCTTGTATGTGGAAAGGAAATATCACATTATCTTACATACCTTGTCATTCAATTTCAATTTCGGTCCAAACTATTGGGGCCCATACAAAGATTGGCAATGAGAATGACAAGAATGGATGAACAAGCCTCTAGAGGAAGGGTTACCCAATCTAGCCAAAATTGTGTGCACAAATTCTGACCTTAAACCTGAATATAAATCCACAAGTGACATATAAATGAAAATTTCAAGAATTACTTTTACTACTTTCGTTAAAATTGTGTGCACAAAGTCAGAAAATTATGCTAGGAGGGGCATAGCATAATTAGCACAATAAAGTTAAAAAAATCATACAATTTAGATAACCAATTAAATATCATTGAAGATTGTTCAAGAAATATGAAATTCTTAATTTGAAATGCGCCTTAAAAAAATGACTCTCAATTTAATTCAAATAGAGTAACTTATATGTACGTGTGCCCAATATATATAATACAAGCCTAAACTAAATGTCAAATGATGACATTTGGTAAATTAGGAGGGTCATTTTTATAAAAATTGAATCTTTATGTATAAAATTGCATACAAATTAACTACGTGGAGGAAAATGCGAGGAGGGGCATGTATCCCGTCTGGGCACATGCTGCCTCCATCCCTGCTATTATGGAAAAACGCCAAAAATAAATTATGTCATATGCACAGCTCAATCAGGCCACTTTTTCATTCAAATTCAACATATATTGTCTAACTAATTAATGTGCATATAACAGATAAAACCGTATATAAACAAGCTAAAATAAGTAATTCATAAATTAAATCGTCACAAATAAAATAAATAATTGCATATATGCATGTGTGTGCGTGTGCATGCGTGTTCTTTATTTTAGTTATTGTGTAGTTTCATTTCATTGATCGATTTCTATTACCAACGAATTTTTTTTAAATCGTTTTCTTTCATCCCTTTTCAACGCTTGGATTTGGGATGTTTTCAACTAACATTTATAATTATAAAATTAGTGTATATACTACAAAGTAGTAAAAAAGAAATGTATATATAGAGTTTAATTAATTACATATACCTTCCAATTTCTTGATTTGTCTAGACGAGCAGTAGGTTGTATTATATTGGCATTTTTTCCAAGTATATACGACAAAGAGAAAATGTTCTCAAGCTGAAAAATATATTAGATCATACAGTTATATAACAGAACATATGAAAGCGCGCAGGCAACTGATTCTTATGGGAAATTGATGGTGTCTAACCTGATATGTATCAAACACTGAATTTAAAATAAACAGCGGTGTTTGGATATGTTGCACGACGTTTTGTGGGTAGAAACACTGAAATGAAATAAATGTTATTAGAAAAAAACACAACATATTATACCGACCGAAGTAACATAACAAAAAAAAATTATTCTAACCAAACTTGGTTTAATCTTTGACGTGCAAGAGTGTGGCAAATTCTTTGCGGACCCCTGCATGGGAGAAAACAAGAAATTGTAATCATATATAACATTTTATATCGGCGGCATTAGGGTAAATAAAAAGAAACTGTTAAATTTTAAATTTTCTAGTTTGAGAGAGAGATTACATGTGTGCTAACAATTTTATCAAACTTCTCGTACTCAAAGTGATATCCTCCATAGAAATCTTTCCTGCAGTTAAGGAGTTTTAATTTAGTCAAAAATATGAAATTGGGACTTTCTTACAAAAACTATGTATGAAGATTAGTGATAATGTGCAAAGAAGGTTTTATTAAAAGCTTACGCATGTAGAAAATAACCACCATCGGAAAGGCATTTTACTCTGGATTTGCTAGCTAATAAAGTTCGGAATTTGTCACAGTGCAGTATGGACGCCAAACCACCAGCTGAGTTTCCAGAGAGAAGAGCCTAATGTATGTATGCGAAACAATTATATTACTGGATTTCTAATAATGAATAAAAAATAAAAAGAGGGAGAAATAAAAGATCAAGTGTCCATACATTTGATGCATTCTTCATTCCTCTTTCTAAGAGGTCTTCCATGACTGCATCAAAGACCCTTTCTCCTCTCAAGTAAAGTTTGAATTTCTAAAAAAATCAATCCTATATATTTATTAAAAACCTATAATATATATATATATATATATAAATATGAAAATTTGATACGGCTACTCTGGACATGATGTTATCGATTTATTGGTATTTATTTTTACATGATGAAAGTAAAAAAGACTTACTGGATAATCAACTTTCTCTACATCACCAGTAAAAGACGACCCGTCACAATATCTAACCATTACTCTATTCCAGTTGTAGAAGTCTGAAATTTCAAGTAATTATCTAATTACTAATCTGAAATAATACATCTATTAATAAATCAGGTAAGTCCTAATATGTCAAAACTCTCCTAACTTATGTTCCCAACTGGTGGTTTAGATTTAATTTGAGCCTTTATGTTTTAATCCGACGACTTAGAATTGTGATGGCATATTGGTAATTACAATGATAATTATGACTACATATTTATTATATTAGTAGATATGAAGTTTTTGAAACCTTTACAAATTCTTCTGTTATATCTTTATCCTTAATCATAACAATAATTGTGTATTTAATTAATTTATTATTAAATATTGGAATCTTTCAAACTTATTCAAATTCTTGATTGTTTTATTAACAAATACATAAATAGTGATTTAATTTATCATTGTAATTGAAAGTTGAGATCTAATTTTCTAATTACAATACTAAATAATACATAATTTTTTATCTCTTTACTTCACTGTAATAATAATAATAATAATAATAATAATAATAATAATAATAATAATAATAATAATAATAAATATTATCATATAATCTATTAATAATCAGATCAGTCCTAATATAGCAGGACCTTTTTATGTTTATGTTCCTAATTGGTGGCTCAAATTTAATGCGGATGTTTATATTTCGATCCAACGTCTCGGGATTATTAAGGCATGTTGGTAATATTGATGATAATAATAATAGGTATTTAGTTAATTAACTATATTAAAGATTTAAATTGTTTAAAACCTATGAAAATTATAATTGTATCTCTATAGCCATTAAATATTTATTTGTAAATTAAAGTTTTTTTATATCTCCAATATGTCACTGATTATTTAACATGTAAATTATTTATATAATAGCATCTCCAGCACTACTATATATTCATATTTTGTTTAATTATAAATTATAGTTTTCTATATTTTTAACATCCCCATATTATTTAATATGTAGATTACCTATAAAAGAATATGTTGAGTAATAATAGTGCATATTTATATCTTATTTGCACTGTCACATCAACTTTCTTTCTCTCCAACTTTTTTTTAAAAAAACTTCAAAATATAATAAATTTTAATTTAACAATATTTAAAGTTCATTTTTCTAGGGATGTTAATTTATTTATGATTTTTTTTAAGTTTACAAATTGTATATACAAAAATAGATTAATATTATTGTGAAAGCAAAAAGAATTATGTTAAAGAAATTTATCTTCCTTAAGCATAATTAATAAACTATAAATTTGGTTACTTTAAAAATACCTATAAATTTAGTTCGATAACAAATAAAACTACCTTAGCAATAACAATCAGGATTTAGGATGACAAAATATCCACCTTAATAAGTTTTTGACTAACCATGACCCTAAAGTCTGATATTTTTTAGTTTTTTAATTGTGGTAAGTATGGGTACATTCTAAACATAAATAAGATTTAAGTTATATTCAACTTAGGTTCATGTAAATATAGCATGCTGAACTCAAACAAACCCATTTATTAAGTGAAGGAGAGCTATCTTTTTGGAGCCTTGACTATCCCCGTGGTGATGTCCAAAAATACCTAATAATATTATGTCCCTTACCATTATTCGATTATTAGGCATGTTTGAGTAGTTTTTACTATCAATATCTATTATTTATTAATATTTTAGCATTTAGTTATATTAAATTCAATATAAGTTTCGATTGCTCAAAATTATTTATACGTTCTCAAATTTAATTCTATTTTCTTATTATAAATAATAAAACTTAATTTTCTGAATGTAAGAATTTTAATCTTTAACACCCCTTTATTTCTAAAAAACAAATACAAAGGGCATCATATCATATATACATTAACAATTTCATTTTTAATTATTAAAAAATTTAGAACTCTCGAATTTATTTATTTATCTCTCATGATTAAAGTAGTGATATTTATAATATCAATTTGTTTGACGAAGAAAATATAATTAATTATAAGAAATGATAAAAAATAAAAAAGTTAATTGTAGGTGATAAGAGCATATCCAAAACTTAAAACATATCAGGTGTTATATTTATAATTTTTTAAAATAAAATAATAATAGTTTATTTTCTGTAACGACCCAAAATATCTCACATTAATAATATAATGGAAAGTTCCTTAGTATATATATGGGTGTAATGAACCTAACTTACAACTTGGGCTAGCCATTTTGATAGAGAACCCGAATAGTAACATATGGTATCAAAGCGGATCCAGGACCACTATCACATGACGTGTAGATATTGTGAGTCAGGTCTGTACCCGGCCTGATGTCAGGGATTTAACGAGAGGAGATTTTAACAATCCAAAATATATCTCACATCGGTAGTGTAATGAGAAGTTTCTTGGTATATAAGTAGGTGTAATGAATCTAACTTACAATTTGAGCTAGCTATTTTGGAGGGAATCCTGGACTACAATCATGTGACGTGCTGATATTGTGGGTAGGAGTTGTGCTACTGACGGCGAGCCGGAATAATTAGATGCGGCTAGCTAATATAGGGAGATTGTAACGATCCAAAAATATCACACATTGATAGTATAATAAAAAAATTCTTGGTATATATATATATGAACAATGAACTTAAATCACAACTTAAGTTAGCTATATTGGGAGAGAACCCGGGTGGTTACATATGATATCAGAGTGGACCCAGGACCACTATCACATAAGGTGTTGATATTGTGGGTCGGGTTTGTGCGGCTAACAGCAAACCTTTGTATGTAACTCCAACCTGATGAGAAAGTCAGGGAGGATTTAACTGGTGGAGATTGTGAAAACGTCAAATATCCCACATCGGTAGTGTAATAGAAACATCGATAGTATAATGGGAAGGCCCTTGATATATATATATATATTGGTATATATGTGGGTGTAATGAACCTAATTTACAACTTAAGTTAGCCATTTTAAGGGAGAACTCGGATTGTTACATTTTCTCTGGAAACTAATTATATTTTGAAATATTATATTAATTTAAATATAAACATATCAATTTAAACTTATCTAAATGTAAACATATTAATTTAAACTTACTTGATTATGTCTTGGCATACGTTTATTCTATATGTGATTAATAATTTTTAAATTTTAAAGATTCAAAAGGTACTAATGGAAATATATAAATGGATTATATTGGAATTAACTTTAGGAGATTAATAGTTGAGTTTAGGGTTTTACCAAATTCGAATTCAATATATCTAAAAATATGATTAAAACTAAACTTGACTAAAAGTATATTTATTTAAAAAAAATAAAATTATCCAGTTTACTATACTATACGTATAAATCTCAACTCACTGTTTTCCTTCATACCAGTTGTAATTAAATTATATCATAAGGGTATTTTAAAGAAAAAATGTTATATTTCAGTAGAGTTGAGATAAATTGACAGAATTTAGGTGAACTTGAACTTAAGCCATTTAACACCCATACTTTTCCATATTATAAAATAAAAAAGAAAGAGTTTGCCCTATATTGGGGTTTGCTTAGTCGAAAACCCGTTATAACAGGCTATTTCCCATCCCTAATTATAACGAAAGTGCAATTAGTCAGATTTAATTTACTCTACCACGATTTGAATAATAGGCATACAATTATATTTTTAAATTTTGGTTAAGATTAAAAATTAAAATTACTACCGTATGGGAAAATTTAATTCCTCTTATTCAAATTAAAAGTATACTACTACTTTTTTAGGATAATGTTAAAATTAATTTATTTGAAAAATAACAAAATTCAAATAAGAACTCTTAATATGAGAAAAAAAAAATTAAAATTACGAGTAATTATAGATATAAAAAAAGTAGTAATAAATATAATTTTAGATAGTATGACCAATTACATATAGGCACGGGCATTGACTAGTATATATATATATATTAAGAGAACTTACAAAATTACAAACTCTTGTGTTTCCTTTTTGTTTTGATTCTTTTTATTATTATTATTATTTTCTTTTAAAAGAAGTTCAAGCTCTTGAAAATCCAAGGCGCTAGAGCGTGAAACTAGTAACTTTTAATACAAAATATAAAACTTTCCAAGTGTGTGACACCATGCTCAAAATTAAATCTCTCCCTACTTGGGTTGTCTTTCTTTGTGTTGCTCAAAATCCCATAGAAACTTCTTCTCTGCATTTGATAGGAAGAACCTAAAAGGGATTTTGAGCGGTTTGAGCACTTTCCAAGTGTGTGACACCATGCTCCCCCTGAAAATTATATATATGAAGTATCAATTAATTTTGTAAACTAAAATTATATTTACCTATTGATATATATAAATATATATGTATTTTTTTTCGTGAAATAAATATATATATAGAGAGAGAGAGAGCGTTTCAGTGTTTCACATACAGACCGGTCCGTACGGACCGAGACCTTTAGCGACGGTTTTCCGTCGCGAATACATTGGGGGTATGTTTTTAGAGACGGAAAAGGGTCGCTAAAGGTCCCGGTCCGTACGGACCAGTCCGCATGTGAAAATTTCCGTATATATATATATATATATGTATTTAAAACATTTAAATATATATATACCTCCAAGTGAACCAACCAATTGTTGATTCCTTCTCCAACCCCCTTATCGAAGTGGTACGTGGGCGGACTTCCATCTAAACAAACTGCAACATATGTTTATAAATCCGCATAAGTTGAACACCAATTAAGTTTTAAAAATAAAAGTATTTAAAAACAAATAATATGTTGAAATTAAATTGAACCTGTTCCTTTGGCAACAGCTGAGTAGACGCGTGTGAGATTCACAGGCAACGCATTTGCTTTCATCAAGACGACTAGAACAACAACAAGAATGTAGAATAATGTTGCATTCACCATTTTTGATGGATTTATGTATAAATATCAAGAGAAACAAGGTTGTTTTAAGGAAAGCCTTTAATTTAGTGAAGAACAACTTAACTGGAAGTTAGAGTGGGAAAGTAGCAAGATAGAGAGGAGAGAAACAGAAAGGCATTAATATTATATTGCAGAAGATGATGGAAGATGTGTGAGAAACAAGACTTTCATTTTAGGGTTTACATAAAAGAAGAGAAGTTAATGCCAGGGCACAAAAAATAATGTTTTACACACAACATACGTACATCTGATTGGTTGAGCTGATTGACACAAGTATCTAAAATTTTGAATTTGGGGGTTCAAACATAAGCACAAATATTTTTTTTAACGTTAAAGTAATTAATATAAAACAAATTCAAAATAAGCTAACAGAGAATGACCTGTAATTATTGCGTGTTATTTTCTTCATATTCTTATTATGGTAAATCCTATTGTATGCATGATTAGAATGTGTATATATATGTTTAAGCTGTAAAACCTAGGGGATACTACACAAATTTTCAAAAAGCTAAGGTGGCCCGGGCCGTCGTCCCTTCCTCGATCTGCCACTGTTGACACGGCTAGTGTGCATTATATATAATAAATTGTTATACTCTTTGCATGCTAATTATTATTGAATAATAATAATAATAATAATTGATGGGGTTAAATACTAATTTCACCATTGGCCTACGAAGGTAATTCAACACTTTTACCTTCAGTAAAATCTCATTTTTACCTCCAATAAAATCCCATTTTTTACCTCCCATAAAATCTCATTTTTACCCCTCACCTACCACACCTACCAGACCTCACCTACCTCCACCAAAAAATTACCTTTTTGCCCTTCATTTTTACCAAATTTGCCTTTTTGACATTCTACATTTACCTATAAATACCTCACACCATTTATTCATTAAGGACACACCAAAAACTCACCATCCTTCTCTCCCAAGATCCATTCATCTCTTCTAAGAGATATAAAGCCATTGGCAATACAAATATAAGCCAATTTTTTAGGGTCTTATACTCTCTCTTTTCATACCCCAAAAAATACCAACAACCATTATACACGCTCTCTCCTACACAGTTTATTATTTATTCTGTTGAAATATTTGTAATCCTAATTATATACTTATAAATAGAATTAAGGAAATTATAGAGAGAGAGATTGGTAGCTTGTATTATCATCCAAATCGATTGCCTTTGAGCTAATACAAAGCAAGCACACACAAAAGGAGGACGTACTGCTGGACTAGCATAAGCGCTACCGGAAAAACCTACCTTGATAAAAAATGTCACGTGTTCATCTTCATTTTTAATCATTTTCTGTCGACATTGTTCACAATCACTATTCACATATACGGTGATACTGTTCACATACACGGTGATACTGTTCACAAGCACTGTTCACATATACGGTGGTACTGTTCACAATCACTGTTCACAGTTACAATCCTTTATTAAACCTCTAATTCACCATTATTCATTGATTGGTCGGTCGTTAATTATCTATTCTAGATTTTGACACCATCAGTTTGGTGCCGTCTGTGGAAAAGACATTTCTTTAAAGTCACACGCTTCTCAAAAAGCTAAAAAAACCATACATTCACCATGTCCCAGTCAGAAAACACCCAAACAGACCCCTTGATAGCCTTAGTGGCTCAACAAATTGCTCTTCCAGGTCCAGATTGACAGATTGATGGCTCAAAGAGAATCCCCTTCGTACAGTTCAAAAGATGGATCGCCTCCGACCCCTGTTTCTGCACCGGCTCCCTCAGCCCCTGCGCGAATGCCAGCCATTGAAAGGCTGGGGGAACGCCGCCGGAGGTATAGGAGAAGTCAAGGCAGGCCCAGAAGGTCTGATGCCGACCAATCTAGTTCTGAACAAGGAGATTCTTATGATGAGTTCTCTGTTATAGCTCCCCCACCATTTCTAGAAAGAAATCCACAAGTTAATGTTGTTCGAGAAAGACGCTCTGAAGGAGAGGCTCAAAGACAAAGTGTGAGTAGAGGAGGTCGACCCCCCATTCCACCAGTTCTGGAGACAAATGCTAGGCCTCGAGGGTCTGTGTTCGACAGGATCTCGAACAAGAGCTCTGTTGAAGAAGTAGAGTAGAGGCTCAAATCATAAATGAAAGCCCAGTTAGCCGAAATGATGAAAACCATAGGCCACGTTGGAGGGAGCTCGGCAGCAACTCTGGCAAGAAATTTTGAATCCCCGTTTGCAACGCACATCCAGACCTGTGCGGTCCCGAACAGATTCAAATTACCTACTCTAAAGTCATATAATGGCTCAACCGATCCAGTGGATTATTGGCAGCAATTTGGAAATATGATGGGGATCCAGAATGTCCCAGATGGTATCGTATGCAGGGCCTTTGTCACAACCCTCAAGGGGGCAGCTCGGATATGGTGTAACAACCTATCCCCAGGCTCAATTCAGAGCTCGAAAGAGCTTGGTACGAGGTTCATAACTCACTTTCTGGGGACTAGAAAGCAATCTAAGCCCTCCACCCACCTCTTCACAGTCAAACAAAATTCGAACGAATATCTGAAGGACTACGCTTGCCGATGCAACCAAGAAAGCCTTATGATCAACGATCTCAATGAAGGTGTGACCGTAGCTGCATTTATGAACGGAGTAAGCTCCCCCTACTGCTTAATGAACTTAGCTAGAATGGCTCCGAAGACCATGTCTGAGCTTCTTGACGAGGTCAACAAACAGATTGAGGTGGAAGAGACACTCAAAGGACGCAACCTGTCAGGGTTTTCTACTCTCTGACCCCCTTCCAAGCGCCAGGGGGAACATATCCTTTCTCTTGACCAAGAGAAGGAGAACAAGAAGAACAAAAAAAATACCGAAAAATTCAGATCTAGCGAGGGCAGAGCTCACCAGAAGTTCATTCCCTTTACAGCTCCACTAAGCGAGGTCTATACCCAATTAGAACCGGGAAAGATACCCAAGCCTAGAAAAATGAGCACTCTAGAGAGAAAGAGGGACTCTACCCAGTACTGCCGGTATCACAAAGACCACGGCCACGAGACTGATTATTGCTGGAAGCTCAAGGAAGAATTGAGAAGCTTATCCAGCGAGGTCAGCACCGACAGTACATAAAGAAAGAAAATGATGTTCCCCCAAAAGCCAATGGGAAGGAGCACGCCAAAGAAATATACATGATTGAGGGAGGTTCATCCTTCTCTGGAAACAGCAACAGGTCCCAAAAGGCCTACATCATGCAGGCCAAGTTCCCGAGCTCATAAGCAGAATTCTTCAGTTCGAGGCCCTCAAAGATGGCCAAGTACGAGGCCTCTGAGGTCACCTTCAATGATGCAGATATGAACGGGGTAGAGTGCCCCTATGATGACCCGTTAGTAGTAACAACAATGATAAGCAACCACAATGTCCACCGTATCCTTATCGACACATGAGCGACCTCGAACCTCATGTACTACAGTGCTTTCAAAGCGATGTGTCTCACTAAAGAACACCTGGTCCAATCGCCGGTCACATTGGTAGGATCCTCTGGGGAGAAGACAAGGTCCTTGGGGGTAATCAAGCTTTCGGTAACTCTGGGAACGGCTCCAAAGCAAGTCACGACCATGGCAGAATTCTTAATTCTTGACTCAGCTCCCCATTACAATGCTATCTTGGGCAGAGGAACCCTCAATGAAATCAAAGCTGCCATATCAACCTGCAGCTTAAACATGAGGTTTCCAACCCTTCATGGGATCGGGGAGGTCAGAGGTAACCAAATGGAGGCCAGTCACTGTCAATTCGGAACCTTAAAAGAAGTCAAAACCACGGAGATCGCCACCGTAGAGCTCAAGGTAACAACTACTGAAAGGGTGAACAATACAGGAGAATCCACCACCTCTGAGAGATTGAAAATTGATACCCTAGACCCCCAAAATGAAGAAAAAGAGCTCAGGGAAAAGCCCGTTGAGGATCTAGAAGACTTGCTCTTGGATCTTTCACTACCTGAAAGGGTGCTCAAGGTCAACAACCAACTCAACTCGGAGGTCAGACATGAACTCTTTCAATGACTCAGAACTAACGCCGATGTCTTTGCGTGGTCCCATGATGACATGAAAGGGCTCAACCCAAAGGTCATGATGCACAGGCTCAACGCTGACCCGGCCTTCAAGCCCGTCAGGCAGAAAAATAAAAACTTTGCAACAGAAAGAAACCTAGCTGCCAGAGAAGAAGTCCAGAAATTGCTCCAAGCTGGTTTCATTAGGGAGGTCCACTACCCAAAGTGGCTTTCCAATGTTGTACTTGTAAAGAAGCACAGCGGGAAGTGGAGAATGTGTGTAGATTTCAAAGACCTCATAGTATTGTTTCGAAAAAAGAAAAGAAAAGAAAAGCGGAATGGCAATTAGCCCAAATGAGTTTCCTAGCAATCCTATTTGATTTCTACTGATACTTTTTGTATTTTTGACTATTTTATTTACATTTGTCATGAATTTGAAAGTACTAGAACATTTACTTAGAATGTCAATAATTATTACGCACTTAATAAAATAGCTAGAAAAAATTGATCATAATTTGGGTAATTGTACCTCATAATCATCTTAGTTGCTTGTACTTGCATAATCGAAAATTATCAAGTGCGGATCAATTCGTACAGAGCGATCTGTACCAAAAACGGACTCCTTCTATAATATTCTAAATGTAATATATATAGACCCTTTTCTAGGTCTATGTCAAGATATTACAAAATGAAACTAATAGGTTATCCAAATAATTTTATGGGCCGAGATTATCTCAAATATCTTAATATTTCTTATCTCACACAGTATATTTGACCTCTTTTCACTTTTTTACATTCCCAACATTTACTTATTTGAGTTATTTCTATCTTTTGTTCATTCCCCATATATGAATCATTTTTACCTATTTCTCTCATTTGACCAATGCCCCCATCACCATCACTCTCTCTCTCTCTCTCTCTCCATATATATGCTTCATACCCATTAATATTTTCATTATCTTCTACAATATTATATCTCCATCAAGCATATCTTTCTTGAATTTATTTTCATTTTTTATTCAGCAAAAAACATAAAAGTTAAAGGGGTAATTAGCATTACATTCCCTCTTACCTTAAATAATACTAACCTACTATTAATGATATATATTTTATAACTAATTTACCCTTTTGAGATGACAATGGGAATTCCATTAATTAAGTAACAGATAAATGGAAACTTTTACTATTGCATGTTTCCTTAACAATATTTACACTAATTACGTGCATAATTAATTCAAAACAAATATGGAAATATAAAAGAATATATTAATGAAATTATAAAGGAATATATATATATATATATGAATGAAATTATAAGTTAATCGAAATTATAATATATGTGTTTTATTGTAAAACATAATATTACACATTAAAATGCATCTTTTTTGAAAACAAATGTAATTTCTATTGGAAGTATATATAATCAAATTTTTTGCCAAACATATGTAGTAATTATTTAAACAGTTATAGAAACTTAAATGATGTAATTATTTAAATATTAAAATATTAAATCATGTATTTTGAAACAGCTATATAATATAGGCATAAACATGATGTAACGATCTTAATATCATTAAAATAGACTGCATTATAGTTAAGTCAACGTTTTTTGAATTTGGATTGATTCATGAAAACATAATATCATGGTACATGATTAGGCCATAATTTATTACCTGCATGTAGTTACCTTTTAGTATGGAAGCATGTAAGTCGAAAAATACCCTAGAGGGGGGGTGAATAGGGTTTTTAAAACTTAATCGGATTTTTAAAAACAATTTAAAAATATTTAATGTCTATATCAATCAAGCAATCAAGAAACAAAGTTAATTCCAATCACAAAGTATAAATTTTGCAAAATAAGAGAATAAGAGATAGAAAGATTAAACCGATAGAAGTCGAAGACGTTTTCTCCACACGGTTCAGCTTGTTAGCCCCTACTTCCGCGCTCGGTTAGTACCCCGAGAATTTTTACTATAACCAATCTTCTTCCGGGTGAAGATCAAACCTCTACAAGTATTCAAACTCTTACAAATGTTGCTAACTCATAACACTCAACACAAGAACAATTTCTTGCTTTTCTAAGAGATAAACATCTCTTAAATTTGGAAGAATAAGTTTTTTCGTGATACACACCAAAGTACAATAACACTCAAGTGTATGAAGAATACAAATTAAGCTCACACTAGAGGTTATCAAATTTGATCAAGAAAGATAGCTCAAGAGATGAAGATTTGATCAAGTAATGATTTTGATTTTTCAAGTAGAAACTCTCAAGAATGATTTTTGGCAATAGATGATGTTCAAAGCTAGTAAGAGTGCCCAAAAAGTGTTTTAGAAGTCATATATATAGTTTGGGAAACAATATGGCTGTTTGGGGTGGTTGAAGGTGATTGTTGCACAAAACTAGTCTTGCAAGAAATCTCCAACGGCTATATTTTGCTGAGAGAGTTGACTCCCAAGAAGCCCATGGAGTTGACTACATGATTTAGTCGACTCCAGGCACAGTGATGTAGTCGACTACATTGCTCTAGAGTGCGGTGCTTTTGTGCAATTTTCCAACTTTTGCATTTTGACTCCAAAATTGTTTTTAATGCTTGGAGAATGTCAAAAATAGGTTTCTAAGACTTCTAATATAGTTTTTGTATCAAAAATCATTCATATGAAATTATAGTGAATTTTTCAAGATGACTAGTTTTCGGTAAAAAGCTTTTTCAAAGAGAAAACTAGTTTCAATCAATCTTAACATGATTAAATCATTTCAAGAGCTATGTAATTGATCAATGATAACTTTTACATGAAATCTAAGCACTCACTCAATTTGATAATAATTTGAGTATTCGAAATGCTTGATCTTCTTGTACGTTTCTTCACTTGATTGATGATCTTGATCCTTTCTTGGTTTTGATAGTTTGTAAAGCTCATGGAGATCATTTGAGTTTATTTCTTGTGAGTGGAAGCAATTTGTTGAGCTTGAATGATAATTGACAACATTCGTTCGAAGTCACACTTGGTCGGAAGAGATATTAGTTAAACGCTATCATCATTTGAACACACGAGTTAAATAACAGTTTAATAACTTATTGTTATTATCAAAATAAGATTAATTGACTTTAAGGTCAGTAAGCTCCCCCTTTTTGATGATGACAATAAAGTTAATGTTTGTTTAAAGAAAGGTATCAATTAAGAGCATATGAATAATATGCTCCCCCTAAATAGGTGCATAGATAAACAATTATACAATCAATTATTGAAATGAAAGATACTTGCATAGATAAGATAATCATTAGATAAGTTCAAACATCTTAAATCGAAAGCATAAATTCGAAAAGTACTTAAATAAACAAACCATAAATAGTTCTTGAACAATTGAAAGTAAACACTAACATAAACGAGTGTGTACCATTATCACTCATGACACACACACACACACATTCTTCTCCCCCTTTTTCTTCATCAAAAAGGAGGGAATCACTCTTGTGGAGGTGGAGGCGGTGGCGGTTGATCCCATGGCATCCAACTCGGAAAAGCATAATCCGGATGATAGTGTTGAAAGGCTGTTTCAATTCAATTGAAGCGATGGTGCATCTCTTGACAAGTATTGGTCAAATTGATGTTGAGATTATTGATAGCATCCATGATTTGATCGTGGCAGTTCATTGTTCTTGGTTGGCGAGGAGGAAGGTGTTATTGTGGAACTTGTCCTTTTTCTAGCTCATCTTCCTCGTCACCATCGGATAGCTTAACATCATTGGGATCGTTAGGAATCCACCATCCATTTTCCAAATGATAGTGCATGAGATGAAGCAATCTTTCTGAATATATGTCATGCTCGGATAGCTCATATACATCCGTCTCGTCATCCAATGGAACATCATAGTGCTTGAAGAGACGGGTCAATACCATACCAAAACTGAGCCCTCAATTTTCATGGCTCATGGTGTCATAAAGTTTATCAAACATGAGGCTAGCATAGTCCTTATGAAGGCTAGTGATTGCCTAAGTTAGGAAAATATCAAGGTTGGTCACATTATAATGACTACCGGTTCTAGGCAATATGCAATATGTTATGATATGATGAATGAGACGTGCATGAAGATTAAGCATAGCCACAGAGATTCTATCTTCCCAATTGGCTCCAACATTTCTAAAACGGCGTTTCAAAAGTGGAGAAATAGTATCTCTCCGAGTGTACCCAAAAATTCCTTCAAAATTAGTAGTAACGATAGTGGTATCTTGCCGATTAAATCCAAAAATGCGAGCAAGATCATCTTTTGAAAAGGTAATTAAATTCCCCTTAATAACAATTCTAAGAAGTGATCTATCCACTTCGCCTTGGGGAGAGATTGGATGATGCAAGTTAGCGTAAAATAGCCTAAATAATCCAGGATAAACATTCTCCTTGATGCATAGAAAATTTAGAATCCCTTGCCTACGGAAAACTTGTGTAATCCTTAACCCATTTTCAGAAAATAACACGCGATCGAAGAGTTTACCTTCAATGATGGCTCGATTTGTGAAGTCGTTGTGAAAGCGAGCTTCGAGTTCTTGGGTGAGGAAGAGAGGAGGCATATCATCTTGACCCAGTTGAGGAGCATTTGTAGGTTCTCGAACACGTCTCCTAGTGTTTCTTCTTGAGCTAGAGGCCATGGAGATTTGAAATGGTGGGTCGAGGGTTTTGAAAATTTTGAAGAAATTTTGAATTTTTGAAAATTTAGTAGTGTAGAAATAGAATATGGTTGAGGAAATGAGATTTAAAAGGGATTTTATGTAGAATTAGAGAAGAAATTTGAATTTAAAATGGTGAGATTTGAATTTTGGGTTGAGGGTTTGGTGTAGAGAGAGAAAATGGTGATTTGGTGTTTTTTTTTGATGGATTTTGGAAGATTTGTAGTGGATAAATGATGGATATATGATTTAAGGTAGTTGTGTAGCAAGATTTTGAGGTAAATATGGTTTTCAAAGGTTTTGGGAGAGTGAAAATGGAGGATTTTCGTGGGTAGGGGATGAATAGAGTGAGAGAAAATGCAATATAATAAATAATGCTGCTGAGTCGACCCAGTGAAAATGAGGTGAGTTGACTGGGTGGGGAAATCGACTACATGGAAAGTGTGGGAGTCGACTACATGGCTCATTTTCTCAGATTTTGCCAAAGTTTGCACCAAGAAAAATTTGCTTGCTATTCCATCATTAATTAACATACTATAGCTACAAAATTACTTGTTAATGATCACAATAACATGCAAAATTAATGCAAGCAATATTCAACAACAAAGAAATTATGAAAGATTTAGCATAGTTACTATAAAATATGTGAGCTCAAGAATAAGCTCTATTGATCCTTTTTATGAACCTTTTTGGAATAAATTAGATATCACAAGTTCTAGTCATACCAAGTTCACGTCGAATAGTACAAAAACGATCATCCGAAAGTGGTTTAGTGAATATATCCGCAAATTGTAATTCGGTGCCAACGAATTCAATATCAACATCACCTTTTTGCACATGATCACGAATAAATGATATCTTATCTTAATGTGCTTAGTACATGAGTGTTGTATGGGGTTCTTGGTCAAGCTAATAGCACTTGTTTTGTCACATTTTATAGGAATGTGGCTAAGACTAATTCCAAAGTCCTCTAGTTGTTGTTTAATGTATAAAGTTTGTGCACAACAACTTCCGGCCGCCACATATTCGGCTTTGGCCGTTGAAAGGACCACCAAGTTTTTGTTTCTTGCTTGACCAATATACTAGTGCGTGTCATAGGAAATGACAAGTGCCACTAGTGCTTTTCCTATCGATTTTGCAACCGGCAAAATCCGCATCGGAATAACTAAGTAAGTCACAGTTGTTCTCTCTTGGGTACCATAAATCCAAAGAACTAGTACCGAAGAGATAATGGAATATCCGTTCAACGGCAAGTAAATGTGACTCTTTAGGATCCGCTTGGAATCGTGCACAAAGACATACACTAAACATAATATCCGACCTAGATGCCGTCAAGTATAATAAGCTACCGATCATACCTCGATATTTCTTGATGTCAACACTCTTACCAATCTCGTCTTTGTCAGCTTCAAAGTTGAACTCATATGAGTGCTCATGGATTTTGCACCTTCCGTGTCGAATTTCTTTAAGAGTTCCTTCACGTACTTTTCTTGATTGATGAATATTCCTTCTTGACATTGTTTCACTTGTAATCCAAGGAAGTAGTTCATTTCTCCCATCATGCTCATTTCGAACTCCTTTTGCATACATGTGGAAAAATCCTTACAAAGATTCTTGTTAATAGAACCATATATAATATCATCAACATAGATTTGTACAAGTAGCATGTCATTATCATGATTTTTGATAAATAAGATAATATCAATTTTACCTCTAACAAAACCATTGTTAATCAAAAATGAACTTAATCTATCATACCATGCTCTAGGTGCATGTTTTAAACCATATAATGCTTTAAACAATTTAAACACATAATCCAAATAAACATGATTTTCAAAACTGGGAGGTTGTTTCACATAAACTTCCTCTTCAATTAAACCATTCAAGAAAGCACGTTTCACATCCATTTGATACAATTTAAAATTCTTAAAACATGAATAAACAAGTAGCATGCGAATGGCTTCTAAACGAGCTACGGGTGCATATGTTTCTTCATAATCAATGCCATCCTCTTGATTGTATCATTTGGCAACAAGTCTAGCTTTATTTCTAACAATTACACTACTTTCATCCTTTTTGTTATAAAATACCCATTTAGTACCTACAATAGTGTGATCATTAGGTTTGGGAACAAATGTCCACACTTTGTTTCTCTCAAATTGATTGAGCTCTTCTTGCATAGCCATCATCCAAGATTCATCTTGTTCGGCTTCAATTATATTTTTGGGCTCATATTGAGAAACAAATGCCACATTAATATTGCATACATTTCTTAAGGAATATCTAGTCATAACCCTACTAGATGGCTCTCCAAGAATTTGATCAATAGGGTGGTTGGACATGAATTTCCAACTCCTAGGCAAATCATTCGAGTTTTGCTCGATTGTGTTTTCTAACTTCTTAGGAGGAGCTTGAGCACTCAAATTTTCTTCCTTAGATGTATCATTAATTTGAATATCCAAAATCTTTTGGATAATTTCAACATCGTCATCGGAACGTACTATGGGTGAGAAAGGATTTGACTCATCAAATACAACATGCATAGACTCTTGGACTACCAAACTTTTCTTGTTATAAACTCTATATGCTTTACTATTAGTGGCATACCCAAGAAAAATTCCTTCAACAGATTTAGCATCAAATTTACCCAAGTGATCACGATCATTCAAAATAAAACATTTACAACAAAAAACTTTAAAATATGCAATATTTGGTTCTTGTTATTCCATAAATCATAGGGTATCTTATCTAACTTTTTATGAATGATAGTACAATTAATCACATAGCATGCAGTGTTAACGGCTTCCGCCCACAAATACTCCGGCAAAGAATGTTCATTAAGCATAATCCTAGACATCTCTTGAAGAGATCTATTTTTTCTCTCAACAACACTATTTTGTTGAGGGGTTCTAGGTGCCAAAAAGTTATGATCAATGCCATGCTCATAACAAAAATTTTCAATATTAACATTATCAAATTCTCTACCTCTATCACTCCTAACATGCACAATAGAAACATTTTTTTCATTTTGAACTTTTCTACAAAATTTTGCAAAGACATGTGGAGTTTCACTTTTGTGGGAAAGAAAGAACACCCAAGAAAATCTAGTGTAATCATCAACAATAACAAGAGTGTACAATTTACCGCCTAGGCTAGCAACCGAAATAGGACCAAACAAATCAAGATGCAACATATCAAGTGGTCTAGATGTAGTAATATCCTTTTTAGATTTGAAAGAAGACTTATGTTGTTTACCAAGTTGACATGCATCACAAATTTTATCTTTAACAAATTTGGTTTTAGGCAATCCTTTAACTAGCTCTTTCTTAGACAAAACATGAATTAAATCCATTTTAGCATGTCCTAGTCTCCTATGCCATAACCAAGATACATCATTTATAGCGGATAAACATTTAACATCTTGTTGTGATAAATCATCGAGTTCAAGAGTATACACATTGTTAGTTCTATATGCAACAAGTAGAATGGAATCATCACTAACATTCTTAACAATGCAACGATCTGATTTAAAGATAACTTCATAACCCTTATCACATAATTGACTAATGCTAAGTAAATTATGCTTCAAACCATCAACTAATAGAACATTATCAATACATGTAGAATGCTTACCAACCATACCTATACCGATGATTTTTTCCTTGGCATTGTCCCCGAAAGTCACATTCTCTCATCGCTTGGGAATAAAACATAAGAAGTTTTTTTTGTCCCCCATTATGTGCTTTGAGAAACAACTATCCAAGAGCCACTTGGTTTTGCTACCTTTGGCTTTCAAGCACACCTACACCATAACCTTAAGTAACTTCTCCTTTGGTACCCAAAATGTGTTGGGTCCCTCTGGGTTAGCAAATATAATGGTTCCTTTTGGAACCCAAGCAAGCTTTCTCTTAAGGAAACTTTCATTCCGATAGAAACAATGATCCACATAATAAGTATTTCTACCACAATATGAGCAAAGGTGAGTGGGATCATGAGGTGTGTATGTTTTAAAAAAGTTTTTGTAATCCTTTTGGTTGTCAATTTGGTTGTAACCCAAACTAGTTTTGTCGAATACACACCTTTGCATTCCTAATAGTTTCTCCAAATCGTCCCTTCAATTGGTGAATTTGGCTAAGCTATTAGTTAGATCATCCACTTGATCTTTCAATTTGACATTTTCTACTACAAGTGTGTTTGGAATTTCTTTTTCCTTTCCTTTCTTCAAAGTTTTGATTTCATTTTTCAAAACCACATTTTCTTTCTCAAAAGTTTCACACTTGCTAGAAGCTATCAAATTTTCCTTTTTGAGGTTTGCATTTATAAATTTTCAAACTTACTATGCAATTTCTCAAACATTTCATATAATTCATCATAGTCATTCTCATTATGTGCATCATCATTAATAGATACATTATCATCACTAAATGAATCATAAATAGAGTCTACCTCATCGTCTCTTGCCATAAGGCAAAGGTTTGCTGTCTCCTCGTCGCTAGAGTCGGCATCGGACTCGCCCTTTTCGGAATCACTCCAAGTCCCTTTGAGGGCATGTCTTACTTGTTTGAAGGCTTTGTCTCTTTTATCTCTTCTCTCCTTTCTTCTAACCGGACAATTAGTTTTGAAATGTCCCGGTTTATGGCAATGAAAGCATTTCTTGACTTTTTCGTTTTCAACTCTTGGTTGAATTGATCGATCATAGTTCCTCTTAGATGAAGAACCAAGGTTGTTTCCTTTTCCTTGAAACTTCTTCTTCTTGGCTAGAAATTTCATGAAATTCCTAGAGAGAAGAGTCATATCTTTCACCACCCATTGACTCTTCATTATCTTCTCGTTGACTTGCTTTGAGAGCAAGAGTCTTCTTGGCTTTTGAATCAACCTCGTCTTCTCTTTTCAATTCTTTCTCATGGGTTTTGAGAGACCCCAAGAGTTCATCCATGCTTAGTGTCTTGAGGTTCTTGGCTTCTTAAATAGCCGTCACCGTAGGTCTTTATTTCTTTAGAAGTGTTCTTCGAATCTTTCGAATCTTATCTTCATTTGAGTAAACATTTCCAAGGAGATTTAAAGCATTAGTGATAATAGAGAACCTACTATACATAGAAGCAAGTGATTCATTAGGCTCCATTTTGAAAAGTTCATAATCACGAACAAGCATATCAATATTGTCATCCTTGACTTGTGAGGTTCCTTCATGAGCAACCTCTAGTTTGTCCCATATTTCTTTTGCAGTTTTACAACTAGAAATTTTGTTGTATTCGTCCATAGTTAATGCACAATATAAAGAATTTAAGGCTTTGGCATTAAATTGGATTTTCTTAATGTCATTCTCATCATAATCGAAGATAGATTTAGGAGTAACATTACCCCTTTCATCGGTTTTAGTAATCTCATAGGGTCCAATGAGTGTAACCTTCCATTGTTCAAAATCACCAGCTTGAAGAAATGTACACATGCGATTTTTCCAATAACTATAATTATTGCCATCAAATAGAGGTGGCCCAGTGGTGGAAGAACCTTCGTTAAGTCCGGTTCCTTGATAGATAGACATGATCGTAAACTCTTAAGATTGTAAAATCAAAACAAGAGTACAACCTTTGATACCAATTGTAGGTCGAAAAATACCCTAGAGGGGGGGGGTGAATAGAGTTTTTAAAACTTAATTAGATTTTTAAAAATAATTTAAAAATGTTTAATGTCTATATCAATCAAGCAATCAAGAAACAAAGTTAATTCCAATCACAAAGTGTAAATTTTGCAAAATAAGAGAACAAGAGATAGAAAGATTAAACTGATAAAAGTCGAAGACTTTTTGTCCATACGGTTCGGCTTGTTAGCCCCTACTTCCGCGCTCGGTTAGTGATATGATCCGGTCTAGCTCCAGTTTCTATTCAACCATGGTGGTTCATGGCATTCCATATGATGATCCACACATGATGAATTATAAGGATAGAGCATGGAAATTCAAAAGGAATTCCATAAAATTTCAAGACTCCTATATTATTTCCTTAATTATTTAGGAGTTTATTTTAGTTGTCTTATTTTATTATTTAATTAGGAATTAGATTAGTAGTTTCCTTTTTTAATAAGTTTCCTCATTATTTTCTTATTATTATTTTCCTTTTCTAGGTAGGAAATTGTTTCCTTTTTGAATTAGGATTAAGGCTTTATTTACTCCTATTTAAAGGAGGCACATTATTTTTTTTATTATTATGAAGAATTTGATGATTAATTAAATTGGGAGTTTTCTCTTTGTGTTCTCTAAGAACATGTTGAACATGTTGAATTGATTAATTCAATTGTTCTTGACTTATCAATCAATTCTCCACCAACTGATTGTGGCGTCTTCAATTATACCGATGTTCACGCTTCTTTAAGCGTTGGGTTGAGGTTTTCACCTTCCATCAACTTCGAGTGATTCCAAGGTTCTTGCGTCTTAGACGTTAAGGGTTACGGATCCATTAGCCTGGCTAGGAAAGACAATCCGAGATCGCGTCAGTTAGTACCCTGAGAATTTTCACTATAACCGATCTTCTTCCGGGTGAAGATCAAACCTCTACAAGTATTCAAACTCTTACAAATGTTGCTAACTCACAACACTCAACGCAAGAACAATTTCTTGCTTTTCTAAGAGATAAACCTCTCTTAAATTTGGAAGAATAAGTTTTTTCGTGATACACACCAGAGTACAATAACACTCAAATGTATGAAGAATATAAATTAAGCTCACACTAGAGGTTATCAAATTTGATCAAGAAAGATAGCTCAAGAGATGAAGATTTGATCAAGTAATGATTTTGATTTTTCAAGTAAAAACTCTCAAGAATGATTTTTGGCAATAGATGATGTTCAAAGCTAGTAAGAGTGCCCAAAAAGTGTTTTAGAAGTCATATATATAGTTTGGGAAACAATATGGCCGTTTGGGGTCGTTGAAGGTAGTTGTTGCACAAAATTAGTCTTGCAAGAAATCTCTAACGGCTATATTTTGCTGAGAGAGTCGACTCCTAGGAAACCCATGTAGTCGACTAGATTGCTCTGGAGTGGGGTGCTTTTGTGTAATTTTTCAACTTTTGCCTTTTGACTCCAAAATTGATTTTAATGCTTGGGGAATGTCAAAAATATGTTTCTAAGACTTCTAATATAGTTTTTGTATCCAAAATCATTCATATGAAATTATAGTGAATTTTTCAAGATGACTAGTTTTCGGTAAAAAGCTTTTTCAAAGAGAAAACTAGTTTCAATCAATCTTAACATGATTAAATCATTTCAAGAGCTATGTAATTGATCAATGATAATTTTACATGAAATCTAAGCACTCACTCAATTTGATAATAATTTGAGTATTCGAAATGCTTGATCTTCTTGTACGTTTCTTCACTTGATTGATGATCTTGATCCTTTCTTGGTTTTGATAGTTTGTAAAGCTCATGGGGATCATTTGAGTTTATTTCTTGTGAGTGGAAGCAATTTGTTGAGCTTGAATGATAATTGACAACATTGGTTCGAAGTCACACTTGGTCGGAAGAGATATTAGTTAAACGCTATCATCATTTGAACACACGAGTTAAATAACAGTTTAATAACTTATTGTTATTATCAAAATAAGATTAATTGACTTTAAGGTCAACAGTAACTATTTGCGAACAGCCACCATTTTGAAACACATCTGGAATGTCAAACGTCAACTCTTTTTATATAAATCCGCATACAGCTATTCAATAATTTGTAACAACTCCTATTAACTTCAATCTGAGAACCAAGTAAACGAAAAGATTCATTGTAAATAGCTTCTTGAATCCCCACCCAATCTTGATGTCCAAAAGATACATTAACCTGTTGACGCCAACATTGAAAAGGTTGTAGTCGAATATCATTAATTGTGTTTATGGAGATGAAAACTCAAATGATGAAGTTATATAGGAGGAGGAAGACAGTACTGATGATGATGATGATGATGATGATGATGATGATGATGGAAGGGGATGATCTCCGAGAGCAACCATAGTTGGAGGATCTAATGGATATTCAACTAGAGGAAGTGAATAATCTGGGCAACAAGCGAGAGGATGACATTGTCGATCAACAAACAAATGTGATCGATCGAGAAAATCAAATCAAACTAGAAGCTAAAAGCCACCATTTTTTTCCAGTTTCCAATGGGGGTTTTTAAATTAATTAAAGACAAATATTCTTTTAATTTAGTCTGAATAGATGAATATCCAGTTCTGTTGCAAATGCTAGCTAATTAATGTACATTTGCATTTTAGTTCACTATTGGGGTCTTAATTTCAAGAATAAGAGTGTTCTTGTCAAAGTCGTTTTGACTTGTATCAATAAAATTTTTAAAAAAATACAAATTATTAATTGCTAATATTATTATCCCTTGACGAATTAAATACTTTGAAAACAGATGGTCGATGAATTGATTTTAATGGGACCACTCAGACTACTTTGTTTAAGACCACACAAGAAAGTAAATTGAATTTCATCGAAAATATGTTATCTAATTACTCATCAATTTAATATATATACATTTAAATGTTATAAAGTTATAGAATATGATACTCGGCTCATTTAAAATAATAGGAGACTCATAATGAGTCAGGAAGTGTCATTATTATGTAATAGCTTAATTTTTTTTATTTCACTTTTCATTTTCTTAATCTTATGCACTAGTAGGTATTATTTATTATTTTACCATTGGTGCCAATTTATTTATACTAGTTTCTTATCTTAAAAATGATTGAAGTTGCAGTGTTTTCCTTATAAACCCAGTGAATGGAAAAGGAATTCAATTTGTTGTTGACCTATCAATATCTTGACGTATTGTTTGTTCAGTATATAGTTTGCTAACAGAATTATTTTTTATTTCACTTTTCATTTTCTTAATCTTACGCACTAGTAGGTATTATTTATTATTTTACCATTGGTGCCAATTTATTTATACTAGTTTCTTATCTTAAAAATGATTGAAGTTGCAGTGTTTTCCTTATAAACCCAATGAATGGAAAAGGAATTCAATTTGTTGTTGACCTATCAATATCTTGACGTATTGTTTGTTCAGTATATAGTTTGCTAACAGAATTATTTTTACTTTCATTCGTCAATGGAAGGTTGCTTGGGGAATAGATTAGGGCCAACCATTTTGCGCAAAAAACTTGATTCAAAAGTATACACCTAACCCAAAATTTCATTTTATATTTGGGGAAGTTAGAAACTACATAGACCAAGTGTCCTAGAGGAATCTCTGAAGGAGCTACTCTCGTGATTGGCAAGGGGCTTAATTACCATCCATATTTCTCTTTCTCATTACAATTTCAATAGTGTAAAGAAAAAAACATGCCAGTGGACAAACTTAGTATTTTTCGAGGCACACGAAAAGGAAAAGATGGTAATTATAATGAAGATGATGGAGCAGCCAAAATAGAGGTATAAAATATCATCTTATTCAACATATACACATACACCAATCCAATAACACGTGAATTAGATACATATATTGTCCTACTTATAATATTTCTTATAATAATTGAATTGCATATACTTGTTTATTTATTTTCCATAGGAGAATATAAAAAAGAGGCTGGAAGATTATTCACCGAAGGAACAAAATGATTTAGAAGTAAGGAACAAGATATTTGACACTTCCATCCAACCACAGGTACATACATTATGAATAAAAATTAGTTATATACTTGACATGCTTGTATGAATATAGATTAATTATGACTTGACTTGAGTTACTCAATTTATCTAGGTATAGTGAGTTTAAGCCAATGTTCATATTAATAATTAGTATATATTAACAATTAAAAATGCTATATTAGTTCATTTTTATAAAGAGGACTAAGTCTCTCCTTTTTTACAACATATACCAAAAAAACCCTCCCATCCTAGGTGAGACTTGAACTTGGGTTTTTCGAATCCGAATATATGCCTTTACCACTAGGCAAACCCGTTTAGGGTATTATAGTTCATTTTACACTATTATGTGTGCCAATTGTATAAACTATTTTTCTAAATGTCAACAGTTTAGATTCAGATTCACAAGTTTATAATATACTTACTAATTGTATTTTAATTTGCTTGGCAGGATCACAATGGGGGGCATCATTTTATAATCTCAACGGAAGATTAATCAAATATGATGATCATTTTCTATTAGGAAGATTCTTGAATGTTTTTATTTTAGTTTTATGACTTTTAGGGATTATGCTTGCTTTGTTTTAAAACATCTACGGATTATGTTTGCTTTGTTTTAGAAACAAAAGTTTAGAGTTGTGTTTGCTTTGTTTAACTTTAAGACATTTGAAAATCGTGATTTTCTTCTATAGACACGCAATTAACAGTTATGATTTTCTTTAATTATAAATCATGTTTTGAAGTATTTATTGTTTTACTCTCATGTCAGGTTGAAATGGATAAATTTGTTGTATATTAATATAAAGTTAATATTACTTTCTATTGTAACAGGTAACAAAGTAAATATCGTAACAGGATACAAATTTGAGAAAAAAATATTTTCTATGCACATAACTTTTAGGGACGGCCAGGCATATTATATAACTTTTTGGCACAGACAAACTGTGCCATATAGAAAATTGAAATAAACTTACTATCTCTTTAAAGACGGGTATAGCCGTCCCAAATATTATAGGAACGGATGAGACCGTCCCTGTAAGCCGTCCCAAATATTATAGGGAAAGATAAGGCCATCCCTTATAAGCCGTCCCAAATATTTTAAGGACGGATGAGACCGTCCCTTGTAAGCCGTCCCAAATATTATAGGAACGGATGAAACCGTCCCTTGTAAGCCATCCCAAATATTATAAGGGACGGATGAGGCCGTCCCTTATACGTTTGCGCCAACCCAAACATTGGCGGGAAAATTTTGGCGCCAATATATTTGGAACGGCAAAAACCATCCCTAATATCATTATTAGTATCAGTAAAATTGCCCATCCCTTAAAGTTTGCAATTTTGAGATTTTATGGAACGAAGGAAATTGCCGTCCCTTAAGTTTTTGGGACGCCCACCAATTAGGACCCTCGTTCACCGTCCCTAAAACCGTCCCAAAAAACTTTTAGGGACGGCTAACCTATTTTTTGGCACGGATGACGGTCGTCCCAAATAACCTTTTTTTTGTAGTGGTCTATGCGTGTTTAAGGTTGATTGGACGCTTTAGTGTGAGTGTAAGATAAAAAGTTTAAGAAGTTATGTGCCTCTTAAGGTGTATGTTAATAATGTTACATGAATTCAGTTAATGTGAAAAATGTTTAAGGAATAATTGTATTTACAAAAATGCTATAACTAAAAATCTAGAATGGTCAAATTTATATATTTGTACGTTGCTGTTATTTGTTTGATTATGAAAATTATATGTATATAAGTTCATAATAATTTAGTTGTAAAGCTGATTTGATATTTACTTTTGAACAAATATAAGAAGTTGAGGTTCATAATTAATAAATCGTATTTTAATTAATGGGCTACAATTATTAATATCGCAAAATAATAGTATAACATAAAAGAAAATCTAAAATTTGATTAAGTTAAAATTATGTTTTACCTTAAGTAACTTTAAGAATTTTAATCATGTGTAATTTTTCCAATTTCTTTCTTATGTTTTCAGTACATTGCAAGCATTATTTTAGTGATGAATGTATATTCAAATATAACACAAACACAATAATTT
Organism: Lonicera japonica; assembly: GCA_021464415.1. Taxonomy (NCBI): domain Eukaryota; kingdom Viridiplantae; phylum Streptophyta; class Magnoliopsida; order Dipsacales; family Caprifoliaceae; genus Lonicera; species Lonicera japonica. The sequence continues at coordinate 36,945 of JAKCWG010000533.1, forward strand.
TGAAAATCATATAAATATCTATGAAACTATTAACATAAACTCCGTTAACAAGTTAAAGTAAACAAAAATATAATTCTTAATCATCGCGGATTATCATCCTCCTAATGATGAACATACATATAGACAATGTAATCCATAAAAGCTTCTCCCTCCTCCTAACCCTTCCGTTCTGATGCATACAAATTGGAACATTTTCCCACATAAAAAACTAACAAATACTATTTTGCAAAAAAAAAAAGAAAAAAAAAATTAAAGATGAGATTTGTTATTGAATATATCCAATATAAATATAAATAAACATAAAATATTACAGGTCCATTAGGATAAGTCACAGATCTTCGATCAAGGTTTTGAAATGCTATAGAGTATTTTGTCCACAATAATAACCAAAATACACCAATCTATGTATAACTCCTTTAAATATTTTTACCTTTTTTATGTTTTATATGAGACGCATAGATCATAAGATATATATATATATATATATATATGTATATAGAAGTGGGATTTAGGAAAGGGGAATTGGGGGAAAATGAAAGTTTTCATATTGTTTTCACTTACGCGACGACACTCTTATTCAAATATAAATACAAATATGAATGTTTCAAACATTATTTAATTTTCTCTGAGATGGATTACATAGTTGTATTTTAAACATACATATCAATTATAACTAATATATATTCCAAAAATAACATTGACATTTATTTATATTTGATAATATTACTATTACTATTAAACATCTTTATATATATGTATATACACAAAATATCTATTAAATTAAAAAAAAATATGTTCCAAAATTATTAAAAATTAGATAAAATTTGTATTAACATTTAAGCCATATATATATATATTTGATTTTAACAAAGTTATATTTGTAATCATAAAACTGAAAATAAGAATGAAATTGTAAACATATATATATTTAGATTTTTTTTGATTTTGTAATAGGTTTTTTTTTATTTTAAAAAAAGATGCGAACAATAGTATTTTTGTTGTTATTAATTAGTAAATGTAAAACATTTATGGTTTTAAAATAATTATGAAAATGTAAAATAGATATACAATTGCAGAATTAAATATATATATATATATATATAAATGTTGTATAAAAACAGATATAATATATACTTACAGCATATTTGCAAGCTTTCAGATAAAACATATATATTTTGTAGAAATGGCCAAATTATATAAAAATATATATGTCTATCATACAACAATTATTATATATTTGAAAAATAAAATATAATTGTGCAAAAGATATATAGTTGAAAAATCAAAAAAATATGAAAATGTATACGACAAATATATATATATATATATATATGTTAGTATGTATGTATAGATAAATATATCAAATTAGAAATGTAAAACATGTATGGATATACTTATAACATATTTACAAACTTTCAGATAAAACAAATATATTTTTTTTAAATGGTGAAATAATATGAAAACATGTATGCGCATTATACATCAGCTATTATATATTTGAAAAATGAAATATAATTATGTAATAGATATAAATTAAAAAATCAAATAAATATGAAAATGTATACAACACACATATATATATAAATAGATAAATTGGGGAAAATAGAATATTAACAAATATTCAAATATATATTTAAATAGATAAATTGGGAAAAATAGAATATTAACAGATATTCAAATGTTTAGTAATACATATATATATATATATATCATTTCTCTAAATAGATAAATAAATATGCATGTAAAAAAAGGTATTCAGATATTTATTTAAACAGATAAATTATAAAAATAGAATATTAAAAGATATTCAAATAAAAAATATATGTTACAAATAAGAAATATATAGATAAATTAATATATGTTATTAAATAGATATTCAAATATATATTTAAATAGACAAACAGGGGAAAAAGAATATAAATATAAATATAAACATATCATTTATCTGAATAGATAAATAAATATAAATTTAAACAAGTATTCAAATATATTTTTAGTGCAATTCTATTTCTGCACTAAATCCGCAAGCAACTAATAATATATATTTTAGTGCAAATCATTTTTTGCACTAAATTTGCAAGCAACAAATGATTCATATTTTAGTGCAAATTTGTTTTTGCACTAAATCCTCAAGCAACTCATGATACATATATTTTTTTAAGAAAACCGTTTTTGCACTAAATCCGCAAACAACTAATACTATTAATTTTAGTGCAAATAAGTCTTTGCACCAAATTTGTAAACAAATTGAGATATATTTTTTTGTATAAATTCATTTTTCCACTAAATCCCAAGCAATTGAAGATATAAATTTGACTACAAATTTGTTTACGAATTATATAAAAATATCACCGGAAGTTCTGTGTAACTGTTGGAGATAAGACAATGATCGCTGGAGCTCCACAGTGGCCACCAGAGCTCCGGTGGGCGGTGGTAGCTGAGGTAGTTTGTGAGGCTTAACAACTACCAATGGTAATAAAGAAATAAAAGAATGTAGTAAGGGTATAATTGACCATTAAAAAAAAAGAGGTGCATGAATCCTTTTAGTGAACACAAATTTAAAAATTGTCCTAGTGGTTAAAACAAATTGTGAAGGAACCCCTCTATTTAATTTGAAATAATAAAATGTCCTTAGTTTAAATATAATTATGGAGGAAGCACTTAAAATCCATTTTCTTTATCACAAGCACCTCATAATGCATGCTATACAAAAGCATTAAGTGATTGTACTTTTACAATATTTGAAAAGGAATTCGTATAAATGATACTTTTCTTGTACTTTATTATTACACAACATTGGGCAAACTTAATTGCTATACCATATGTAGCTAAAGTTCGTATCCAACAGTATAAATAACGGTAAAATTTCATATATGCCTATCAATTCCGCTTTTTTTCATGACAACCAGAGGAATTTCACTATTAATTTGTATGTACATGATGGACCGTAAAATATCTCAAGAAAGAAAAAACAAATTCCGGGAAAGGGCTAGTTGGTTAGTAAGGAAAAATCAAGTTCTTTTTTTTTATTTATTAATTGAGTAATTAATCGACATCAAAATAAATAAAACAATATCAAATAAAGTTTTTTTTTTAGTGGAGTAATGGATATTAAAATATATAATATAGAAAATTCTGTAAAACCAAGTTACAAAATTTTTATTTGTCACCCCTAGCTCTAAATAGACTATTTTCAGTTTCTTTATGTATATACTAATAAACGCTTATTGATAAACTGCCTATATTTTTGCTTATTTCTTTAGGGATGGTCTAAATATGAAGGGTATTTTTGAAAATTGGGCCTTATTCCTTTCCTATTCCTATTTGAACCAAATGTCAAAAAGTAATTCAAGATGCAGAATAAGGAGGGTTCCACTTTGAACCAAAAACTAGCAAAGAATCCAGCATGACAGGAAAAAAGCATTCCGGGAACCCAGGATACCGGTTCCAATCCTAAAACGGTTTGAGTTAGCTAGACGAGGGTATTTTGGTAAATGGAGTTACACAATTGAAGTGGATGAAACAAGTGGATTGTCAGTTTAGCCGATTGAACTGCTTATACAAAACGGTTCATGTACTGATGGGACCGATATGAGTGCCAAGATCGGTTGGGTAAGTAGCCAAGTGGTTATGTCGTATTTGTCACATTCGGGAGTGGTGGGACATTGTCTTATCATTAGCTCAATGAACTAGCATTACGATGAGAAATGAGTGGCCAAAGTTTGTGAGTTGTACGAGGCCCAATCTCAAAAAGATCCTCTTGATTTTTTGCTGGAAAAGTTCTTGTATAGGACTAGAGAGCAAGTTCTAGTGGTTTCATATTGGGCGCACCATAGGGCTAAGCTCCTAGTCCATGATTCGACTAGGAGTTTTGTGACATATTGTTGGAACTCAACTTTGACAAGTGTGGTTCACGATGTATCTTTAATTGTGTGGGTGTTTTATAGAGGACATAAGATGACTACTGTAGTGTTAAGTAACGGTGTCAAAGTAATTGTGATTGCAAGATCATTAAAATGGTCATGTGGGTAGACAAGAGGTGGAAATTGTTTTAAAATGTTTATTACAGGGAGAAGAATTGGAGAAAAAAATTCAACATCTAAACTTAACAAGAAAATGACTATATTTATGAAAAGTACTAGGTTTTTAATCAATATAAGCTTAACAAAGTGGAAAAATATGAAAAGTAATTAGGTTTTTAATCCAATATTTATTGTGTGTTTTACGTCGAGATAATGAGATTATCAATTTAAGACATTCCAAAGAAGAAAGCGTGACTACTAATTTGAGATGAAATGAATCAAATATGATTTAATTTAATTTATTTTTATTTCAAGCAATATGATGGTAAAAATTTGAGGGATATGGGATTTTAGCAAGTTAACTCGAATTTCTGACTTTTTAAAATTAATAAACAACACGCCTTAATTAATTTATTCTTGACTAGGGTGATGCCTGTGTCCAAGGGCACTGTACGGCATAAAAAAAATATTTTAACAAAAATTATTGAGGATTTGGGAGTTAGATGAAATGGAAAAATAATACAATTAAAGACAAAAAGAAAATGTTACAAGAGTTCCAACCTTACAAATTGTACATTTGAGTGTTACATAAAAAAGATTATAATTGAAAAGGACAAAGTCAAATTTTTAATTGAAATCATAAAAGTTTGTGGCAATTACATTTTAGCAATTTATAAAAGAAAAAACATTGTTTATATTTTTAGAGATATGAATTGCATTGCTAATTATTGTTTATTTTAAAAAGAGATGTGAATTGCATTCTAAAATTTTTCGAATTCTTTTTAACTCTTGGGGAATTAGGATAATTGAGATATGGGTAGATTTTCTAACCACATGTGCATGTTTGATTTGTAGGAGTCTTATTTTTCTTTTCTTACTATGTGGTCATATATCAGTGTACTTATGCTATAAAAATTTAAAATAAATTATTTTTAACTTAAGATTCTAAATCTTTTTTACACATGGGGGTTAAAATAGTTAAGATAGATGTGGATTTTTCTACCCCACATGTAAGTGAACTTTTTTTTCCTTTCCTTTTATGTGATCAATCACTAAATATATCAATGTACCGTTAGTATAATTTTATTTTATTTTTTTTGTTCTTCGTATTATTAATACTTCCTAAATTTCTTGTCTTTGTCATGTTGAAATTCAAGTCACCATTCGTAGTAAGTTGATCCAAAGCCAAATTATAGTTGAAATAACCCATCTTCAAGAGAGGATCTATCATTATAACTCTTAAATTGTTGTTGGAGTATATACATGTGCCATTATTCTTCTTCAAACCACTAACTTTATTTGTACTTCAGCAAATTTTAAAATTAACACACATTAAGTAAAAAAGATTCATCTCCACCACTACTAAACCCATTAAATAGGATGACATGGTAATGGCTAGTAATTGATTAAAGTTTAGACACAAAAAATGATGTTCAGAGAGGGGATGCACGGAAGACTTGATGTGTGTTTGCGTTTGTGTGTGTGTGAGAGAGAGAGAGAGAGAATGAGGTGAGAGGAGGACCCGTAGATTTAAGGAAAAATAAAAATATCGTGTTAAAAGAAGAAAAATTATTGACTATCAGATCTTGCAGAGGTAGTTCTAGCCGTTAGATTTTTTTTTCAGTGGTCATTTTGATAAATAATAACTATGCTCTATTTTGTATTATAGATCTCTAATTGCATGAAGTTAAAGGATTTGGTTTACTTACTTTGAAATAAAAAAACTGCCGGTTCCTTAATTGCATATATTAAAATAGTAGTATTTAACATCAAATAACAATACTTGAGCTGTGTGAGCCTTACAAAATTAATATTTATTGACCACTACTCCAGGTTTTGCATGTGTTGTTCGGCACGGGGATATATATATTTGATAATATCTCCAACTTGGGTTGTGTTTAAATATTATTTCTAAATGTTGCAGAAGTGTTTAATTTGCAGAAGCGCAAGACAGTGTGTTTGGATTAACATTGTAAATAAATATTTTACTCAACTACACAACCTTGCTAACCAAATATTTTGACTTTTTTTATATTTTGAATTACGTGACATACATAACTATAGTATATAAATTTTAACACAACTCACTAATGCAATTCAAAGTTAACGGGTTAAGGTGTTGGGTTAGCATAGTTTGGTCAAATTCGAGTTAGGAACTAACTAACATGTTTAATGAATAGATCGTGTGAAATTAGTATAGATAACATGATTAACCTGAAATTGACATGTTTAAACTTAGTTAGACATGTGAAACAATTTTTATTTATTTGGGTAATGATATTAGCACTATACAGAAAATACTTTAACACTTTAAAATAATCTTTAATGACTAAAAAGTATCCTAAAAAATTCATATAAAATATTACTAAAAATAATGTTAAATTGTTAGAATATTTTTGTGAATGGCTAAAATCATTATCTTTATTATGTAACTTACTTTAAAATGCCTATTTGATGCACAATTTTATTATATTAATTTATTGATATCGGGAAACATAAATATTCCATTAATGCTTGACCAGTTGCCGCCACGCATCGTGAGCGGTGATTAGTCGAGGTACGCAAAAACCGCCCTATAAACCCTGGGAGGTAACCCTCGAACCAAAAAAAAATTCATGTTAATTATAATACTATTAATTTGTACCCCGATTTACACGCAGATATACTTAGCCAACCCCCATCTCTCTCTTGTTCTCCCCTCTTTCTCCCTTTCTTTCTCTTGTTTATGTGTGTAGCACAAACAAATTTTAAAATTTATTTTTTTAAAAAAAAATCAAGTAAAATTTTAGAATTAGAATGAGGATCTTTAAATTCAAAACCCAAACACACATTAACTTGACATAAAATTCTTTGATTGAAAATTCAGCCATCAAAACCCACGAAATTTACAATTAGGGGGAGAGTTTTATGAAGAGAATAAAATTTTAAAGAGGAATTTAGAGAGAGAGAGAGAGATGGGGGGTATTGATGAAGATTAGGAGAGAAAATTCTGTTAAAAAAATGTCCGAACTTTAGAGAGAGAAAGTTGTGCTGTAGGTCATAATGAAAAAAAAATTGACTCAGATAAATTCTACACTACTTGGTTTGTTGGAACCACTTATAGCTGCACGATTAAAAAGTCAGTAGTCAATGTTATGATATAGATTATTATTATTATTATTATTATTATTATTATTATTATTATTATTATTATTATTATTATTATTTCCCTTTTCAGCATATGTGAAAAAGTGAGTCATATTATGATTATTTGTCAACTAAATATAAATTTTAGCAGAATAATATTTAGATTTAGAAATTAATTTTCTTGTATTTTTTAAGCAAGCACAAAATTACTGATTATTCATAATATGTATGTTTCTTAAATGGGTTTATGTATGTAAGAATATGAATTATTTGACTTTATTCAAGAATGATTATATTCCGGTTAACTATTCCAGTTCCTTTATGTAGGAATATTATGCCATTAGAAAATGACTTATTCTTTGGTTATGTATATTTATGACTTTGCTATGAAACACAATTTATAATGAACAATAATATGTATGTTGATATTCAATTTAACTTGAAGTCGATTTTAATTTGAAATAATTTTTTAATTTGAATTTCAAAATGTAAAGTTTATAATAATTATCTTAGTTAATTTATGTTGGGCTAATTTTTAGGAGTAATTTATTTTTGAAAATAAAGTAGTCAAAAGGATAACATTATAAAATAACAAAAAGGAATAAAAATAATTTTAAAATATAGAATATCAATTATCCATAATTTTGAGCCGAAAACTAATTATGAAAATGAGGTGCGCCAAATACCAAACAATTCAAAAATTTTGAATAAAGTAGCTTGAATATTATTTTTACACCTAAGAAAAAAATCACTCATCTAAATAAAAAATGATTACACTTAAATCTCGATAATGCACCACACAAATATAATCCAAATTGACCTATTGACATGTCTAACTACATGATAATCACACCATAGGGTTAGTTTGATAAAAAAAAAAAAAAAGGTAAAAAAGTAATTAAAAAATAATTATGAGAGAAAATAAAGTGAAGTGAATTTTGAAAAATGTGAAGTAAAGTTGATTTTTTTGATAAAAATTTTAGAAACTCAACCAAACACCACATTAATTATTGTTATTTAGAGAGAGAATAAATAAAATAAAAAGATGCCACCTAAGACAATGGTCACATCAACTACCTTAATTTGTATTATAGATTCTTGAAAATACATAAAATTTAGGTTGAGTTAGGGAAGGCATGATAATATTAAATATTTTTATGATTTAACCCAAAATGAAATAAAAAATCTAGTTTAGGACTAAATGATGAAATCCCAAACAATACTTGAAACCAAATTAATTAAAGAAGGCTATAAATATGGAACAAATAACCATTCAAAACTTGACTTTAACACAACAACAGTAAACAAACAACTGATGGCATAGAGTGACTTTAATTTCCTCAGTTTATCGCGAAGTTTCTTCCCTTCATCAGCACTGTATAAAGTGGCCAAGCAATCAATAACAAGCCATTAAAGATGCTCTCTAAAGTTGAATTACATCCACAATGCGTTACAAACCCTCCAGTCGAGCCATGAGCTACTACCTCAATCTGGGGTGCCCAAGAGGGAACCGCTAAGCCCTGCCCTTTGGTCCTATCCAACAATCCTTTAGGCGAAAAACTAATTGGGTCGTCTTGGCTTTGAGCACACAAAAATGAAGCATTCGAAGATGTGTCATTAGGACTTTCGACATCCCAACCGCTCCCAAAAGAGACGGATATGACCGAGTCAATTGCTCCCCTCCTTGACTCCGCAAGTGTCCCTTCAGCACAGTGGCGTAGCCAACAAGTTTGATAAGTGGTGTCATTCAATAATGCATCATTAAGCTCACATCAATTGTGTAGTGTTTAAATTATCGATCGAAAAAAATATGAATGACCGATGCTACTTAGTTCAAAAAAGTACAACCCAATAACAAATGTAAAGACATCATTTATCGTTTAAAATGCATTTGGAACATAATTTTGAGACATTTGTGGGACATGCCTTGAACCAAGTAATATTTCTCATGGAAAATTTGTTTCGGTTAAGTAGATTTTTATAGATTGACCCCACTAGTAACTACAATTTTTAAATTTAAGTGGTGTCAAGTCTACACATTTAGTTCATATATATTTAAAATATAACTTATTAATTTGTACTTTATAAGTATTAAGTGGGGTCAAAAGACCCCACAATGATGAAGCAAGCTACGCCCCTACTTCAGCAGAGGAGTTGTACTGCTTAACAGTTATAGTGGTTTGGTCCTGAATCAGAGACGTGGGATCAACTTAGTTAAGATAAACTAAGTTATATAAATGTTTAAAGACATGTGAGAGAAACATTGAGCGCTAAGAGGTAAAAACAAGGTCTGAGACTAGAGAGATGTAAGAAAAATAGTAGGCATATTTGGTTGAATATATATTGTTTTCAGACAAAATTGCAACAGTTCTATGGAGCCCACGCAACTCTCTTTCTTTCTTTCTTTCTTTCTTTCTAAATGCATACCCATCTCTACCTCCATTTAATAAGTTTCTGATTCACCCATGCACGCTTATGCAAACAAAGCCAAGATTTTTCAATTAGAATTTGAGGATAGACCCCCAAAAAAATGGATTTTGAGGGATGAATCAAAATAGATTTGAAGAAATCACAAAAACATGTTCGAAAGTCACAAACAAGGTTCATATTTGTTCCCAAAGTAAATATAGAAGGGATCTGCAAAGCACTCACGTAAAACATGCATCCACTAAATGCGAGAAATAAAATGGGCAAGAGTAAGAATTTTTTTCAAACCTGAATTTTACTAGTCCCATCAAATGCATCAGGCAGAACCACCACTGTCATTTCTACCAAAGGAAAGCCTGGCTACATCTATTAGTGATTAATTAAATTGATATTTAAATAATAAAATAGACAAATTAATACCAACAGGGCATCAAATATGGGATTTAAATTGATGCAAGAAGAAGTAAAATTTGTACCTTCGGAAGGTAGGGCATTAAGGTTCTCCAACCACTCCAATTCAAGATTCTGGTTGGCCATCATCATCAGCGAATGATGGGGGCTGTGGTTTGTCTGTGTTATAATCAATTTCTATGTGATTATAAGAAAATTTGAAAAACAAAGACACGGTGCCAGACAAGACTAAACCGACATATCTCGATGAAAAATGAATCGATATATATATATATGTATATCAGGTTTTGCTCCGTGCCTCGCATCCCTCAAAAATAGAGATTTTGAGGGATGAATAAAAGTAGAAAAATTGATTTGGAGAAATCACAAAAATATGTTCCAAAGTACAAACAAGGTTCATCTTTGCTCCCAAAGTAAATGTAGAAGCGATCCGCAAAGCATTCACGTAAAACATGCATCCACTAATTGAGAGAAATAAAATGGGTAAGAGTAAGAATATTTTTCAAACCTGAAATTTATTAGTACCATAAAATGCATCAGGCAGAACCACCACTGCCATTTCTACAAAAGGAAAGCATGGCTACATCTATTAGTGATTAATTAAATTGATATTTAAAAAAGAAAATAGACAAATTTATACCAACAGGGCATCAAAAATGGGATTTAAATTGATGCAAGAAGAAGCAAAATTTGTACCTTTGGAAGGTAAGACTTTAAAGCTCTCCATCCACTCCAATTCAAGATTCTGGTTGGCCATCATCATCAGCGAATGATGGGGGTTGTGGTTCGTCTGTGTTATAATCTATTTCTATGTGAATATAAGAAAACTTGAAAAACAAAGATGCGGTGCCAGACAAGACTAAACCGACAGATCTCGATGAAAAGCGCATCGATATATATATATATATATATATCAGCTTTTTCTCTGTGCCTCGCGTATATCCCTCAAATTAAAATAGAGATTTTGAGAGATGAATCAAAGTAAAAAAATTGATTTGGAGAAATCACAAAAATACGTTCCAAAGTCCAAACAAGGTTCATCTTTGTTCCCAAAGTAAATATAGAAGGGATCCGCAAAGCATTCAAGTAAAACATTCACTTATTGCGAGAAATAAAAATAAAAAATAAAATCGTTAAGTGTTAAGAATATTTTTCAAACCTGAAATTTATTAGTACCATCAAATGCATCAGCCTCTAAAGTATCATCAGCCACAACCACCCCTGTCATTTCTACAAAAAGGAAAAGTTAGAGAATTTATTTACAAGTAAACTACCCTAACGGCCCTTAAACTATTAGTTTAGTCTCACTTTAGCCACTAAACTAAAAAAACTAGCCAATTTGGCCCTTGAATTATTAGTGAGTGTCACTGTGCATCAGAAATCCGAAATCCGATTTAAAAAAACAACAGATTAATACCAACAGTGCATCAGAAATCCGATTTAAAAAAAGAAGGAAAATTTGTACCTTCAGGAAAATGGACAATCAATGGATATGGATGTTGGGGATTGTGTTCCGTCTCTTCCGTCGTCTATGTTTACGTGATTACAAGACACCTTGACAGTGTAAGGTCCGGGGCAAGATACGGCGATTTCGAAAGATGTCGATGAATATCGCATCGCTATCAGCTTTTGTTCCCTCTGCAGCCTCCCTCTCCCTCTAATCGATCGATAGGATTAATTTTCTGCGCTTGCTGGGTGCGGCTTTTATTATTAACTAGGGTTTAATTTCTTTTTCTTTTTCTTTTTTCTTCTTTCCCTCCCTTTCTCACGTGCCGCAGTCTTCTAGACGCCCTAACTTGTTTCTTGACCAAAAAGTTTACCCATATAAAAATATATAGGGGCAATTAAAAAAAAGGGCTTATTAGAGAAAGATTTTCACACTAAGGCCAAGGAATAATTTTTTTTTAAATAAAGGGCCTATTTTTTATTTTATTGATAATATGACATGTGTCTTTTTTTTTCATTATAAAATGACATCCCAACCCTTAAAATAAACTAAAAAAATATCAATATGCATTAAAATATGGACTGCAATATGAACTTTGCAGTCTATATTTCACTGCAATATGAACTTTGCAGTCCATATTTCACTGCAATGTGAACTTTGCAGTCGATATTTTTAGTGCAAAGTTCATATTGCAGTCCATATTTTACTGCAATGTGAACTTTGCAGTCCATATTTTTAGTGCAAAGTTCATATTGCAGTACATATTTCACTGCAATATGAACTTTGAAGTTCATATTTTATTGTAATATGAACTTTGCAGTCCATATTTTTTGTGAAAATTTCATTAAAAGGGGTAATTTAGGTAATACATAACATGTTTTTATTAATTAAATGATATTTAAATTTATTCAAATACATTCATTTAAAATATAAAACAAAATAGGCATCTTACACTAATTACCAATTAAAAATAGGCCCTTCATTCAAATTACCAATTAAAAACAGGCCCTTCATTCAAAAAAATATTATTCATTGGATTTTTGGTAAAAATCAATGTATAATAAGCCCTTCTACCTAATTTCTAGAAATATATATATATATATTTATTTTTATTTTTTGCTCCATTAGATTGATGTGAGCAAAGACTTTTAATGAGTTTTAATTGGCTGCTTTATTCTAATGCTAAATGGGCCAATTCATTTGGCATTAATATTATTAATCTTTTTTTTTGACAATAAATGCTTAGATTAATAGCAAAAATCAACTGCTAACAATTTAAAGTTAAAAGGAGGGGGAACATGCTTCAAAAACTCCAAGCTAGAGTTAGAACTAGCAGCTCTAATGAAGGCATGAGCCACTTGGTTGCCTGACCTTCTAATAAAGCTAAACGAACAACCAGCTATATCCTGTGCAAGGATTTTGTCATCACTGATAATTGTACCAACGTGAGAAGAGTCTAAAGAGTCACTGTGTATAGCAGCAATTAACAAATGAGAGTCTGACTCAAAACACACATTAGAAAAATTCCTCTATTTGATCCAGCTAAGAGCTTCTCGCATGCTGAGCGCTTCGGTGAGAAGCGGGTCATCACTGGCTTCGAGGTTTCCATTTACAGCTGCCAAAAAGAATCCGTCTAAATCGTGACAAACAAACCCGAAACCGATTTTACCCAGACTTGAAAATATTGCTAATATTATTAATCTTTATTGTTGAAGTTTGTGTTAGTTTATAATTTTAAATTCTTCAATATTTTTTCTTTTAATAACTCAGGTTTATGCCTCATTCTGCGTTGAAATGTGTGTCTCGCCTTATTCAAGTAAAAAGTCTCGAATACACCTCTCGAATTTTAAAACATTGCATATAATTGTATTTTTTGAGTTTTAATTTAAGTTACTAATCAAAATCTACTTCCAATATATTAGAAAATGGGACTTTTTGAAAAAGTTTTGTATAAAAGAAATAAGGAATAATACTTTTGTAAATTAAGGACCTATTCCAAACTCTAAAATGGGTGCAACGTCAACTTTGCGTTATATTTTTGAATTGTAATATTTTATGATATTCTCCAAAATTAAGTTTGCACTGTATGTTTTTTAGCATATTACTATGTCTAAGTGTTTAATTGACAGTGCTTTAAAGTTTTTTCACTAAATGAAAATTTTAAACCCATTTATTAATAAAACACACATGATAAAATTTTTTAATTATGCAAAGTTAAGTTTGCACTCCTTGCATTATAATACATTACTATGTATTGATGTTTATTTGTCGTTGCTTTAAAATTTATACGAGTGGTACATTAAAATACTTGTTACAAAATATAAACACATAATGCAAAACAAATTTGTATTAAATTTTTTGGAGTAATTAGCAAAAATGACCCATAAAGTTTGACCCAAATCCCTTACTTGTCCTTAAAGTTCAATTTTCGGTTGAAACATCTTTAAAATTTATAATTTTGGTTGAAACATCCATAAAATTTCTAATTATGGTTTAAGCATCCTTAAAGTTCTAATTCCGGTTGAAGCATGCTTAAAGTTTCTAATTTTGGTTGTAGCATCCAAAAAAGCCTCATAAAAGACTGGTTCATGATAATCACGCAAGATTTCTATGCATCTTTTATCAGGGCATTTAGTTTTGGACAAGTGATGGATAATTAGAAATTTTAAGGATGTTTGGGACAAGCGAAAGATTTTGGTCAAACTTTATGGGCCATTTTTGCTAATTACCCAATTTTTTGGTTTGCAAACAATTACACTAATTTTGAACTTAGATATACTCTAAATTTGTGCATTGTCTATCATACAAGGTAAATATATTAATTTTGAATAAATTTGCCATACGTGTTGTGGATGCTCTATCTCATACCTTCGTTGAAAATTAACTTATCTAGTTGGACACGTACATAGCTCTAACTTCTTGAACAAGCCGATAGCTTCAAGCTAATTTTGTCCTTCCATATTTTTTTTGGGTGATTTTAAATGCACCCACATATTTGTTCAGCTCACCCCACTTTCATCTTACCCCACCATATATTTTTAATTCTATTCAACTCACCCCACCTTCATTTCAATAGCCAAACAAGACCTTAAAACACACCCATTTTTCTTTGGCAATTCACAGTAGTTGCAAGAGATTTCATTCAACAAATTCGCCTCAACGTATATAATTCTTTGGACATATGCATCATTTAATTCTGAAAACCTCAACGTATATATATATATATATATGTGCGTGTGTGTATGTGAGGGGATAAAAAATTAAATGAAGCAAACTTTCATTCTAATTAGTGTAGGTGCAACTAAAATCACCCTTGATTTGTATTAGAAATCTTGAAACCAAAATCACCTTGATATATTTTGGCTTCCATTGAATCTGAACGTTATGACAACTATTTACTGAGTACGAAATAAATTTGGTGTGAAAAAGTTCAAGGTATTGTCATGATTGGTAAAGTGAAGGGGTGAAGTTTTTTAGAAAATTACACTGGTATATAAAATACAATTTACGAACATGTGCATAATTGAAATTGTAAAAGTGGACACGTAAATGTATAGATTTGTTTAATAGATGGATTTCCATTGCAAGCCATTACGATCAGCATTTACTAAAGAAAGAGGTGTCTATGTCATGGGAGAGGCAAAAGTGGTGAAGAGAGGTTAAGGATGTGTTTGGTGAGTTAATAATTACATTTTCTATCAAACTTGAAAATTTAGGTGGGGTGATATGCATGTTTTTGTGGGTGCAAATAAAATTACCCTTTTTTTGGGAGGTTTAAATGTTTTCCATTTACTACAATAATAAAGAAACCCCCACCTTTGGACGATACTCAGACTCAGAATATAGACTGCATGGGACGGTAGGTGCCCTACTAGCTAACACTCAGTTTTTATGTCAAATATTTAGGGCGGTGATATTGGCACTCCACAAAACACTTGCTAACACTCCCACTCTTACTAAAACTCCTACTTTAGACTTTTATCTTAAGAAAACTCCCACGTTATACCTACCACTCCCACTTATTTTTGGGAGTTAATCTCCTACTTAATTAATTAACAACATCATTAAGTAATTAACTATATAATAACATAAAACAAATGACCCTAAACTAAACCCAAAATTTCTCCACCGTCTCTACCATCTTCTCAAACAAGCAAAACTACATAATCACTTAATTTTGAAATAAGGAAAAGAAAACAAGTAAGAAATAGTTAATGAAAGAGAGACATCCATGTTTTTATTTTATTTCATTGTTTATATTATTTTCATAACATACATATCAAATATATAAACAAAAAACACAATTTTCTGTTTGAAACACGAAGAAGGTTTACTCGATTCTCCGGAACCGAGTTACCGGCTTATACATGATATGCCAAGAAATTGGTACATTTTAGGGCATTAATATAAAATTTGAAGAGCATATATTATTACATTTGTTATGTCGTTGGAGCTTTTCAGGTGTTTGGAAATCGTGTAGTTTTTGATTGAAGAAAAAATTCGCTGCGCACAACACCTGTGTTCAAGAAATTTCTGGCATTAACCTGTATGGAATCTGAAAAAAGCTCCAGAGAAAAAGTTCTAGATCTTTGAGATAGCCACGCGTAGAAGAAAACCTTACGTCAATCAGAGTTCGGAGCGTGAAGTTATGGCCGAAATAAGATCAGTGTGCCAAATAAATTTATTCCAGCAGGCCCAAATTTTGCCCACTCTGAATTTAAAGAGTGCTGGGCCAAGTCACTTAATTAATCCAGCCATATAGCATCCCAATGTACAAACCAAGCTCAAAATAATTAATTCAAAGCAGCAGCCCATCCAATAGAGTCCAAGCCCATAATTTAAGCCATTCAATTATAAAAGGGGGCAAGAGTTTGTCGAGAAAAGATAGCAGCCGCAAGTTTCAATTTTTTTTCCTTTCTTCCTCTCTACACATTTATCGAGAATCATAGCATTAGCTGTGAGTTTTTTTTTCTCTTTTTCCTCGATTGCTGAGAAAACATACTGCTTTTATTTTATTAATTTTTATATTGCCGAGTTTCTTCTTTTCTTCTTTATTTTGTATTGGTAAATTAATGATTGGATACGTTGTGAGCCACTTCAATTAATTCAAGATTATTTTATTCTTTTTTAATATATCTGCACGTTCAAGTAAGTATTTAATTTATTTATTTATGTATTATTTAATTATGTTTTGTGCTTTAATTACAAGCATGCTAGGCTAGGTTATTACCTAGGGTTGAGGATTAGTATATTTGATTGATTCCCTTGCACATATTCATGCCAATTGACTCTACTAATTTAATGCTTTAATGTTAAAAATAATTTTTCTTATTGAATGCCTATTTCAATTGATAAAAATAAAATTGGATTTTCATTATTTTTTGTTGGATTTACCTTATGATTTGTTGAGAGTGGATATATGGTGTGTTTTAACCGATATAGCGAGTGTTTTGATTTTATACATTTATTTGGCTGTGAAAGAATTAACACTTAGATTTTATAATTTAATTAGGTTTCATTGAATTTATTTTTCGCATCTAATAGAGTCGAGAGACCAAATTACTGCGAGACAGAGAGTAGAATTTGTTGGGCATGAATACTAGGAACATGATATCAAATATATGACTCCGCCACCCTAGTATTTTATTAATTGATTGTTTCATTAGTATTTTTATTAGTTTATTATTTTTTTCCTATTCTTAGTTGATAAATCATCTCAATCAATTTTTAAGCTAGATTAGGAATTAATTAGAATTAGTGAGAGAGATATGTGCATTCCATCCATCAAGTCCCTAGGGTTTGACCTCCTCTTGCCTAAGCTATACTAAGTACCGATTCGTGCACTTGCGAGTAATTAAAACATTCACAACAAGTTCTTGGCGCCGTTGCCGGGGACTTGAAAATTCGTTTTTCCACCATCTTACTAATTTAGATTATTTCCTTCTACTAGTTCCCTAAATATATATATATATATATATATTAGGAGTAGAGTAGTGCATGAGCATTGTTTGAAAGTGCGGTGTTAATAGATTGAATAGGATAGAGAACTTAGAACTCAATCCTTTGTTTGAGGAAGGAACGATGGCTGATGAACAAGAAGAGGTGAAAACTTTGAAGGAGTTTTTCTCTCCTATCACTAGTAACCCACCATCATGCATTGTTTTACTTGCCACTACCACAAACCATTTCGAGCTTAAACTGCAAATAATGCAACTTCTTCCTAATTTTCATGGAATTGATCAAGAAGATCCTTACCTTTATATTAAGGATTTTTTAGAAATTTGAGCCACTTTCAATGTAACGACCCGGTCCCACCTCAGTACGATATTGTCCCCTCTGGGAGGCTCCGCTCTAGTACCAACTGGGCAGCCCTCTCCCTCAGGGTTTTGTTTCTGGGAGCTCACGACTAGCTTTCTAGGGGGTCACCCATCATGGGATTGCTCTGGCCGCCTACTCGCTTAACTTCGAAGTTCTGATAGGATCTGAAGCCAGTGAGCTCCCATAAGGCCTCGTACTTAATTAGCGACCAACTCCTACATATATGGGTCTTAAGGAACTCCCCCACTTTTCGATGTGAGATGCCCCCTTTGAGCTACACTTCCTCCCCCCAAGGGAGTACTCATCACTCGCATGGCGTCACATCCTTCCCCCAAGGGAATCAACGTCCTCCTATGACCCGGTTCGACCTCAGTACGATATTGTTCCCTCTGGGCGGCTCCGCTCCAGCACCAACTAGGCAGCCCTCTCCCTCAAGGTTTTGTTTCTGGGAGCTCACGATCAGCTTCCTAGGGGGTCACCCATCCTGGGATTGCTCTGGCCACCTACTCGCTTAACTTTAGAGTTTTGATGGGATCCGAAACTAGTAAGCCCCCAAAAGGCCTCGTACTTAATTAGCGACCAACTCCTACTTATATGGGTCTCAAGGAACTCCCCCACTTTTCGATGTGGGATGCCCCTTTTGAGCTACACTTCTTCCCCCCCAAGGGAGTACTCATCACTCGCAGGGCATCACATTCAAGTTTCTAAATTTTTCTGACGAGTCAGTTTGCCTACATTTATTTCCTTTTTCCCTGAAAGGGAAAGCAAAGGCGTGGCTCAATTCGCTACCATCTAGGTCCATCACTGGTTGGGAGACTTTAGTTTCCAAATGTTTAACTAAATTTTTTCTCATGTCAAAGACAAAAGAACTTTGAAGGCAGATATCTGATTTTTGTCAAGAGGACTATGAAAAATTTTACGAATCTTGGGAAAGATTTAAGGACTTACTTTTGAGATGTCCCCACCATGGTTTTGAAAAATGGAGACTAGTTTAGTTTTTTTACAATGGGTGGCTCAAACCAATCAAAATATGATCGAGTTGATGAACAATGGTACTTTCCTTAGTCTCACGAAAAATGAAACTTATAATTTCCTTGAGAACCTCTCCGAGAGCCCTTAGTAATGGAATTTCTCTTCTTATAGAAATTCATCAGCTCAAGTTAAGAAGGAAGTCAAGAAAGAGGGCATCTATGAGCTAACTGAAAGTGTAAAGACTAGAAGGCAGTTAGATAGTCTCTCAAAGAAACTTGAATCGTTAACTCTGCAGTTAAATAGCAATTCTGTAAATCAAATTCAAGCCAAAGGATGTTCTGTGTGTGCTAGCCCTATGTATGCGTCGCAAACTTGCCCCTTTATGGTAGGATTATCTGAATTCGTGCCACAACAAGTAAATGCGATGAATGAATATAAAAAGAAATTCAATAGCCCATTCACAGAGACATACAATCCAGGTTGGAGAAATCACCCAAAATTTTCGTGGACACAAGCTTAACCTATACCTAATATGGGTTCCCCATCGGTTAGTGTTCCACGACAGCAGCCACTTCCTGGTTTTCGTCCTCCTATAAATTCTTATCCATCATTCCAACCTACTCCACTTGCTCCATCACCCCATGTCACTCCACAAGAATTTTCATCTTTGGAGAACACTCTCAAGCAATACATCCAAGTGACCTCCCAAAATAATTAGACTTCAAGCCAACTTTTGCAAGAAATTAGGAATAACGGCCTCATGAACACACAAGCCATCATTAGGTTAAAGAGTCAAATGGGTCAAATGGCGAGTCAATTAGGTGTGAGAGAAAAGGGAAAGTTTCCGAGTCAGCCAATTTTGAATCCTAAAGGTGCTCCCTCAAGTGGGATCGCTCCTAAGCCACCAAATACAAAAACACACGGGCTAGTTCAAGCCATCACCACACTTAGGTCAGGAAATAAAATTGACAATAAAGTGAGAATGCCAACTAGCGAGGAGGAAGAGAAAGAAGAAGAGCATATTCCAACTAAGGTTGAGTCTTCACTTCAAGTTGTACATACTAGATATTTAAAAAAAAAAAATTGACTTTCTCGAGTATGGAGGCAAAACACCGTCGAGGTGAACACCTTTATGAATGTATGTGGTAATAAATTTTAATACTCGTATCATTGAAAGCTCTAATTAGGGAAAATGAGTTAAGAATTAGAACGTTATAGTGGCTTAATCATTTTACCCCTTCGTATTCCACATTTTGCTCCCATGGTCGTTTCTAACCAAAAACTTAACGATGTGTGAGGTTTTCAATTAAAGTGAAAATAAGAGTAAACTTTAAGGTCTAGCGTTATGCATAATGAATTTCATGAATAAAAGTGTAAAAGTAGGTAAACTTTAAAGGGATACATTATTAATAATTCTGAAAATTGAGTTCCCTAGTTAATTTTTAGTGACATTTATTTTATATTTTTGAAGGAAACTTTATTTGCATTTTGTGCAAAATTTAAGAGTACTAAAGTGCTTAATTAGAGTCCCAATAATTATATCCTATGAAAACAGTTAAAAGAATCAATCATAACTAAGGTAAGTTGTATATCACAATCACTCCATATGTATGCTATACAAAATTTGAAATAGACTATTTTCATTTTCTTTATATATTCTGTAAAACCAAATTATAAAATTTTTATTTGTCACCCCTAGCTTTAAATAGACTATTTTCATTTTCTTTATATATATACTAATATACTCTTATTGATAAGTTGCCTATATTTTTTTCTTTTTTCTTTAGAGATGGTCTAAGTATAAAGAAAGGTATTTTTGGAAATTGGGTCTTATTCCTTTCCTATTCCTATTTGAACCAAATGTCAAAAAGTAATTCAAGATGCCGAACAAGGAGGGTTCCACTTTGAACCAAACACTAGTAAGGAATCTAGCATGACAGGAAAAGAGCATTCCTGGAATCCAGGATACCGGTTCCATTCCTAAAATGGTTCGAGTTAGACGAGAGTATTTTGGTAAATGGAGTTACACAATTGAAGTGGATGAAACAAGTGGATTGTCAATTTAGCCAATTGAACCACTTATACAAAATAGTTCAAGTACTGATCGGACCAATATGAGTGCCAAGATCGGTCGGGTAAGTAGCGACGTGGTTATGTCTTATTCGTCACATATGGGAGTTGTGGGACGTTGTCTTATCATTAGCTCAATGAACTAGCATTACAATTAGAAATGAGTGGCCAAAGTTCGTGAGTTGTACGAGGCCCAATCTCAAAAGGATCATCTTGATTTTTTGCCGGAAAAGTTATTGTATAAGACTAGAGAGCAAGTTCTAGTGGTTTCGGATTGAGCGTACCGTAGGGCTAAGGTCCTAGTCCATGACTCGATTGGGGGGTTTTGTGACATATTGTTGGAACTCAACTTTGACGAGTGTGGTTCACGACATGTCTTTAATTGTGTGCATGGGCGCTTTATAGAGAACATAAGATGACTACTGTAATGTTAACTGATGGTGTCAAAGTGAATTGAGATTGCAAGAACATTAAAATGGTCTTGTGGGTAGAGGAGATGAATTTTTTTTTTAAAATGTTTATTAGAGGGAGAAGAATAGGAGAAAAAAAATTCAACAACATCTAAACTTACAAGAAAATGACTATATTTATGAAAAGTACTACGTTTTTAATCAATATAAGCTTAACAAAGTGGAAAAATATGAAAAGTAATTAGGTTTTTAATCCAATATTTATTGTGTTTTTTACGTCGAGAGAATTAGATTATCAATTTAAGACATTCCAAAGAAGAAAGCATGACTACTGATTTGAGATGAAATGAATTAAATATGATTTAATTTATTTTATTTTTATTTCAAGCAATATGATGTTAAAAATTTGAGGGATATGGTATTTTAGCAGGTTATCTCGAATTTCTGACTTTTTCAAATTAATAAACAACACGCCCTAATTAATTCACTCCTGATTCTTGAAAATACATAAAATTTAGGTTGACTTAGGGAAGGTATGCTAATATTAAATATTTTTATGATTTAGCCCAAAATGAAATAAAAAAAATCTAGTTTAGGACTAAATGATGAAATGCCAAACAATACTTGAAACCAAATTAATTAAAGAAGGCGATAATATGGAACAAATAACCATTCAAAACTTGACTTTAACACAACAACAGTAAACAAACAACTGATGGCATAGAGTGACTTTAATTTCCTCAGTTTATCGCGAAGTTTCTTCCCTTCATCAGCACTGCATAAAGGGGCCAAGCAATCAATAACAAGCCATTAAAGATGCTCTCTAAAGTTGAATTACATCCACAATGCGTTACAAACCCTCCAGTCGAGCCATGAGCTACTACCTCAATCTGGGGTGCCCAAGAGGGAACCGCTAAGCCCTGCCCTTTGGTCCTATCCAACAATCCTTTAGGCGAAAAACTAATTGGGTCGTCTTGGCTTTGAGCACACAAAAATGAAGCATTCGAAGATGTGTCATTAGGACTTTCGACTTCCCAAAGAAATCTTTCACTGCTCATTTCTACCCCTAAAGCCAGTTCAGTACTAAGCTGCTTAAAAGAGAGGGTCTCACTGCACCCAAAAGAGACGAATATGACATAGCCAGTTGGCTGATTGTCAAGCCACTCCAAACCAACATCCAACTGGTTAACGGTTATAGACCGCTTGTCTGACTCCTTGGTTTGGTCCTGAATCAGAGACGTCGGATCAACTTAGAGAGAGAAATATAAAAACCAACTTCTAGGTAAGATAAACCAAGTTATATCAATGTTTAAAGACATGTGAGAGAGACATTGAGCGCTAAGAGGGAAAAACAAGGTTTGAGGCTGTCAATTATTCCCATCGCTGTTGAGTAGAGAGATGTAAGAAAAATTGTGGATTTATTTGGATGAATATTTTTTGTTTTCAGAGAAAATTGCAACAATTCTATGTAGCCCACGCAAATCTCTTTCTTTCTTTCTTTCTTTCTAAATGCATACCCATCTCTACCTCCATTTAATTAGTTTCTGATTGACCCATACATGCTTATATATGGGAACAAAGCTGAGATTTTTCATTTAGATTTTGAGGATAGACCCCAAAAAAATAAAAATAATTTTGTGGGATGAATCAAAGTAGATTTGGAGTCACAAAAATATGTTCCAAAGTCCAAACAAGGTACATCTTTGTTCCCAAAGTAAATATAGAAGTGATCCGCAAAGCATTCAAAGTAAAACATCCACTAATTGCGAGAAACAAAAATAAATAAATAAAATGAGTAAGAATAAGAAGTTTTTCAAACCTGAGATTTCTTAGTAACATCAAATGCACCAGCCTCTAAAGTATCATCAGCCAGAACCACCCCTGTAACAAAAGGAAAAGTTTGAGAATTTATTTAATTAATGGTAATGAATATTCAATATTTTGATATTATTTTCTTTAAACTCGAAGCTAAAAAGTAAGCAGTAGTGGTGGAGCCAAAATTTGAACAAAAGGCAAGTCTGAATTAGAAGCGTTAAGAAACATTAACTTGAACAAAAGGCAAGTCCAAATCGAAAAGATCTAGCTTGTACGCTATTAGACCCATCTTGAGAGGATTGGGCTATTAACCAAAAACTCGACACGATTAACACGAAAAAACATAAATGTGCTCTTAAAAGGGTTCTTAACCTGATTGTCTACTAAACCTCAACACAATTCATTATCGGGTTCACCTGAAAACGACCCGAACATGATAAGAATTCACCAAAAAACATACAATTTCGTACGGTGTCCGACTTTGCCAGGTCTAAAAGTACCCCTAATTATACAGACCGGAAATCATGGCTACATCTATTAGTGATTAAATTGATATTAATAAAATAACAGATTAATACCAACAGAAATCCGATTTAAATTGATGCTTAAAAAAAGAAGGAAAATTTGTACCTTCAGGAAAATGGGCAATCAATGGATGTTGGGAGTTGTGGTCCGTCTCTGCCATCTTCAATTTCTACGTGATTACAAGACAACTTGACAATGAAAGGTCCGGGGCAAGATACGGTGATGTCGACAGATGTCGATGAATATCGCATCACTTAATTTTGTTCTGCAGTCTCGCCTCCCTCTGATCGATCGAAAGGACTGATTTTCTGTGCGCTTGCTGCGTGCGGCTGTTCAAGCTCTAGCTAGGGTTATATATTCTACCTCCTTAATTTCCTTTTCTTCTTATTTTTCTCTTCTTTTCCTCCATCTCTCACGTGCCGCAGTTTTCTAGACGGTCTCCTCCTAATTAACTTGTTTCTTGACTAAAAAGTTACCCATATATAGGGGTGGGACCGGTTCGGTTCTTGGTAATTTTACGAAGAACCGTTTGAAGAACCGTTAATATTATAACGGTTCGGTTCCAATTATATTTTACGAAGAACCGTTTAAGAACCGAACCGGTTATAACGGTTCGGTTCCTCGAGGTTATTGGTTAACCGTTAACAAAAAAAAAAACATTATTAAAAATTAACCGTAAAACTTAAATTAACCGAATAATAATTAGGAACCAATATCTATTTAAGAACCGTTTATAAACCTGAAGAACCGTTAACAATTTGATTGAAATTTGAAACTATCCCAAATAGGCAATAGCTACTGGTAATCAAATAATCACCTATAAATTCCCATAAATTCCTAGTAATGTAATGATATTCTTATTATATGTATAGTAAACTGTTTTTATGTACTTATATGTATACTTTTAAGTTCTTTAAAAGTATACATATAAGTTGGTTCAACTCCATTTCAGTTGGTTCAACTCAAATTAATTTAATAAAGTTTCAACACTAGCTAACAATTATCAATTCAAGAAAGTCCCACAAATATCATGCCACTGTTTTATTCAAACTTTCCGATCTCCATGATTAATCGACATCTGGATAGAAAATTTGAATCATATACAAGGAAGTAACTTAATCAAATCCCAACAGATCATAAGATCCCACAAGATCCATCAATCAATCAAAGAGAATCCTTGTACGGTTGTACCGGGCATCTAGTAAAAGATGGGTGCGTAATATGTACTCTAAAAATCTCTCTGATGTTGCATCTTTTCTTCTTTCTTTGGCAATGGTCACTCTCGATCTCATGACTCACGTCCACATAATAATACTTTAACCAAAGAAAAATACCAAAGAAAATAGTTGGTGATAGAGAGAGAGATAGAGAGAGGCGGAGATAGATATAAGGAGATAGAGAGATGGAGATAGATAGAGGGAGATAGAGAGACGAGTACCTGTGAGGCTGTGACAGGATTGGGGCTGAGACGGTGGCTGAGATGGGTACATGGGATTGGGAACGGGGCTGAGTCGCTGAGACGGGGTCGACGGCGGGCGGGGGCTGAGTCGCTGAGACGGGGTCGACGGCGGGCGGCGGCTGAGATTGGGGCTAGGGTTTCTTTTGAGCAAAAGAAAAGAAAGCAGCGGAGAGTCTGGAGACGGGCTGAGGGAGTGAGGGCCTGAGGGTTTTGTTTTAAGTTTTAAATTTTATTTGCTTAATTGCTTTGTTACATTTCTTTTATTATTATCTAAGTATATATTATATTATATAATAATTATATATATATATATATATATATATAAATATAAAATTATAAATTGAGATAATGGTTCTTTAACGGTTCTTACGGATATAAAATATGAAGAACCAAGAACCGAACCGATAATTTTCATTAAGAACCGAACCGTTAAGATTAGTAACATATTTTCAAGAACCGAACCGAACCGGTTTTTATCGGTTCGGTTCTTATCGGTTCTCCGGTTCCTGGTTTTTTTTTCCCACCCCTACCCATATATATAAATAACTAACTTAACCACTGTCCTTTACTAAAGGGTAAATGGATGAATTTTACTTCGTAAAATTTGGTAGAAATTATATCTATAATGAGTAGGTCATTTCTATTAAATTTCATAAAAAAAATTAATCGGAAAGTGGGTTAACTAAAAAATTGATATATATGCACATTTCTATACGTTGAAATTTTAAATTTTTAGTTAACCCACTTCCCATTTGATTTTTTTAATGAAATTTGGTAGAGATGATATACTCGTTATAGAGATCATTCTCACCAACTTTCATAAAAAAATTCTTCTATTTACACTTTGAAATAGAACGTCTTTAAATTAATTTAAGGACCGTGCTCAAGAGAAAAGAACTTTATATATATATATTGCTGGTAATTAGAAGAGAGAAGAAATAAAATTTTAAACCTGCTTGTGTCCCCCGGCCCCTTTAGATTGATGTGGCTGCTCTCTTTTTGTTGTTGAGATGGTTGCTGCTCTACGCTTTAGTGGCTTGCACATGGGTCCAAATGAGTGGGCTTGGTGGAGAAATACTTTTAATGGGTCCTAATTGGCTGCTTTATTCTAATGTCAAATGGCCCAACCCATTTCAACTTTAACAATTTTGATGCAAAGGTTGTTTAGGCTAGCAGTTCAAGCCGAAAAATAATAGTTGCTACCATGTTTTGAACCCAAATCTATTGTTTAGATACTCAACACACTAACTAAGCCACACACTTCCTTCATTTAATTATATCACTCCCTTTTCCTTTAAGCTTAGAATTTTGTTCCTCTATTTCTTTCATCAAATATCTTTTCGCCATAACTTTTTCATTTTAACACTGAATTACTCCATTCAAAAGTCAATCTTCTCTATTTCATTCTAAATACCTAAAAAGAAACTAAAATTGTAACAAATATAATAATATATACCCTCCAAACTATAAATTGAGTGGCTAAAATATACCAATTATTTGGCACATCAAGAGCACGAGTAGGGTGTTACTTAATATAAGATGTATATGATGGTTAGTGCAAGCTGTCAAGGTGGATTTCTTCCCATTTCAAACTTATCCCTGAAGGCTCCAAAACCTCAAATTGTTCATCTAGAGACAATGAGCGAGGATAAGATCGATCCCGAGCTAGTCAGGGAAGACATGGAGATCGACTAGAAGAGGCTGCACCAACATAGATAGGAGATGGTGGGGAGAATACTAGAGATCCTATAGACGTTGGAAGTTCCTTGACACCAAGTTTACACTAGAGGGACGAGGACATTGAAATATAGCCCCTGTTTGGTATCTCACTATTTTATTTTATTTTCCTAAATTTTAAAAACTCAATTCAAAATCAACTCTACTTTTACACTTTTCAAAATTTATTTCACTTCACTTTCTCTCTCTAAAAAAACTTTTAAAACACCATAACTTTAAATTCAAAAATCAAAATCAAATACAAAATATATATTTAAAACATACTCGTCGATATCTATATTTAAAACTCAAACAAAAACTAAATTCACTTTTCAACATACTTCTAAATTCTACCAAACACCATATTTTAAAAACTCAACTTAAAGACTCAACTCAAAACATCCACCAAACAACACTTTAGGTGGTGTTTGGTGCCTCTCTTTTTTTTTTCTTCAAATTTTAAAAAGATGGTGTTTGGTAGAATTTTGAAGTACGTTGAAAAGTAGATTTGGTTTTTTTTGAGTTTTTTTCAACCAACTAAAAATCTCATAAAAAAATTTCTAAAAAT
The DNA here is from genome assembly GCA_021464415.1 of Lonicera japonica. Classification (NCBI taxonomy): domain Eukaryota; kingdom Viridiplantae; phylum Streptophyta; class Magnoliopsida; order Dipsacales; family Caprifoliaceae; genus Lonicera; species Lonicera japonica. Next base: position 64,231 of record JAKCWG010000533.1, read on the forward strand.
AGTCATAATGAATCTTATTTTATAGATCTCGATAAGTATGTTTTAAATATATATTTTTTATTTAATTTTGATTTTTGAATTTAAAGTTATGGTGTTTTAAAAGGTTTTTTAGAGAGAGAAAGTAAAGTGAAATAAATTTTGGAAAGTGTAAAAGTAGAGATGATTTTGAGTTGAGTTTTTAAAATTTGAAGAAAAAAAAAAGTGAGCCACCAAACACCACCTAGAATGAGCACTATTATGCTTTTTTGATTACTTAGCAAGCATAGTTCATAGTTCTTATTTATATTTTGCTGGCTAAAGCTATGTTTATTTTTGTGGACATGTTCCTATATGTTTCTTGTGATAGACGTCATAGTTCGAATTATTTACTTATGTGCTTTGTCATTTATAAACATTGATTAACAAATTATAACATTTATAAACATTTATAAACTTAGTTGCATTCCTAGCTTGTACGTTATTAGACCAATTTTGTGAGGATTTCCAAAATTTTTTAGATTTTTTTTTTATTTTTAGAATTGATTGGCAGTGAAAATATAAACTACCAATAAATCCATAGTCAAAGGGCATCGATATTAAAACTTCAATAGGAATGCAACTTTTTTTAAAAAAGATAAAAAAAAAAAATAAAAATTATTTCATTGCCACAACACTGTATCCAAAGTTGGACCTAAAGCCCTTGCCTGACAACTTGAAGTACGCATTTCTAGGTCCAATAGAATATTTGCCTGTCATCAGTCATCATAGCTTCTAACCTTGATAATGCTCAAGAAAAACAATTGCTCCAAGTCCTTTCATGAGCATAAGGAAGTTATTAGGTGGTGGTCTATTGCAGACTTGAAAGTGTGGATCTAGAAGGTCTTAATCTTATTTTGATAATAACAATAACTTAATCATGTGTAATTTAACATGTTTTTTGAAATAAGTTTTTAGTTCATTATCTTAGAAATTCAATGAAAGCATGGTTTTACAAAGGAAGAATGCCACGAGGACTCACAAAAGATATTCAAAGTGATGTGGACATATTTCAGTTGACATGGCATCCTATTTGGCCTAAAATATGAATATTCAAAGGATTCATTTCAACACTTTCAAAAGCTTCAAGAAAATCCAAGTGAAGATCAATTTGAAGAAACATATCAAAGCATTCGAAGACTCATTAATTCGATAATTGAGTGAGTGCTTAGGATTTATGTAAATTTTCTTTATTGATCAATACTTATAGCTCAAACATGTTCATGCATCATTCAAAGATTGAATTCAACACAAAGTTTGAAAAGAATTTTCCTTGAAAAATATTTTTTTATAAACAGGTTTTCAAAATTAATTCATAATAAATTCAAACAAATTATTTTTGGGTTCTTACGAAAATAAGTGTCCTAGAAACTTTTTTACAAACAACATTTCTCAAGCATTAAAATTGATTTTGGATCAAAATTGTGAAAGTCCAAATTTTTGGATTTTGGCCTGTTTGATAGTGCCCATCAATTGACTAATGAGTTTTGCTAAGTTGACTGATAGCCATTAGTTGACTGATGACTTTGCTTAGTCAATTGATGTCTCAGAATATAGCTGTTGGACTTTTATTTTTTGCCTTATTTCAAGGTAACAACTCTACCAAATCTCAAAAACGGTTATATACTTTTTGGGATTATATATTGAAAATCTAAGACACATTTTAACAAACTTGAATCATCATACTAATTCTTTATTCATCTATTTATAATATTCAAGAATTCAAACATTTGCATTGATCATATTATTCATCTTTGAGCTTAAAATTATTAATCAATCTTGATAACTCTAGTGTAAGCTTTATTTGTATCTCGCAAACACTTAAGAGTTATTGTTCATTTATGTATATCACTAAATTATTTTTATTATTCATTTGTGAGAGGATTTCTCGTAATTTAGCAAGAGTGCATCTTGTGTTGAGTATAATGAGAAGAATAACGTTTGATTGAGTGTTGTGAGAAGAATAACACTTGTAGAGTGTAGTAAGAAAAATTACATTTGTATTGAGGTTTGATTTTCACTCTTAAGAAAATTGGTTAGTGGAACTTCTCAGGAAAACTACTCGGGCGCGGACATATGATCTAAACAACCGAACCGCGTGAATAAAATATCGATTGGCTCATTTGGTTTAATCTTTCTAAACTCGAGCACTTTATTTAATAGCATTCATACTTGTTGCTTGTTCTTGTTGTTGATTATTTTGCCTTTTTCTTGATATATTTGTCTAGCTAAACTCTATTGCTTAAACATTATTTAAAAACTATTTTAATTTCACATTAAGTTTTAAAAACCCTATTTACCCCCCTTTAGGGTCAATTTCCAACCAATAGAAAGGAATCAAGCCATTAGTTCTCATGCACAATATTCACTTATAGGATAATGCAAAACCCTCTCGTGAAACCCCAAAGGAGGCTGAATCCAATGATACAAGAAGTAATTAGGGCTGATGTACTCAAGCTTTTAGATGCGGGTAAAATATACCCGATATCCGATAGTGAGTAGGTGAGTCCTATGCAAGTAATTCCTAAAAAGTCAGGAATTACCGTGGTAGCTAATGAGTTAGTTCCATCTCGTGTTTGGACGGGATAACGTGTTTGTATTAACTACAAGAAGTTGAATTCGATGACTAGGAATGATCAATTTCCCCTTCCTTACATTTACTAAATGTTTGAAAGGTTAGCCGGCCATGCTTGCTACTATTTTTTTTATGGTTACTTCGGCTATAACCAAATTCAAGTAGATCAACCTGATCAATAAAAGAAAGCATTTTTCAACCCTCGCAAGAATCTGATTTCCCAAGAACGAGCAGGCACGCATGCACAAGCATTCATGCACGCATATGTGCTATGCAAATTTGATTCATGTTGAAGAAGGAAGCAAAAGGAATTCACGGATAAAAAGTTACGAGGATAACCGGAGACTTTCGAAAATAAAAAAATCGTCAATCTTGCGAAATCTCTGAACGAAAACCTTTTCGGACTTCGATCAACTTCAAACTTGGAAGAGTGTAACATAACGCTAATAGAAGCAACATAATTAAAAATTAGCTTGATCCAATGGCAGATTCTCCGAAATCTGATCAAACTAGCAGTTCACTTTAATTAATCAAACGGAGACCTTCTCGAATTCCAATTGACCTCAAATTTGGATAGTAGGTGCATGCCATCATGAAGACCAACATATAGAAAAATAAGTTTAATATAATGCTTTCTTTGTCCGGTAGAGTGAAAAATGTGGTTTAGACAAATGTGCGAATAGTATTATCCACAAGACATTGGGAACCATTGTCCGCATGACAATATAGCATTGTACACAAAACAATACTATTAACAAGACAATACTATTCACATAGATTTCTCCACACAATAATGGACTCCATTGTCTTATGGACAAAGCCCTCTAGTCCCTTTCAGGTAAAAATATAGCTGCATTTTTTATGTGCTAAGAAATTGGTACATTGTACCCCACTAATTTATACTTTGGAGAGAATATATTATTACATTTCTTGTGTTTTTTAAGCTTTTGAAGTATTTGGAATTAAATCGAGAAATTTTTGAATGAAGAAAAAAATTGGCTGCGAGCAATGCCAATGTTCAAGAAAATTATGGCAGTAATCCTTATTGAATTTGAAGAAAACTCTAAATGAAAGTTCTAGATCTTTGAGTTTGCTACTCATGGGCGAAAATCTTGCGTTAATCGGAGTTTGGAGCACAAAGTTATGGCCAAAATACGACCAGTGCGGCAAAAAATTAATTTTAGCGAGAATGTGTGTTTTAATGAAGATGGGATTTTTTTTAGTAATGGCCCAAACCCACTAGCAGTCCATTTTTTCTTATATGCCAACCAAGCCCAAATCAATTAACAAGCGGCCTGGTCCATTAATGTAGCAAGCCCGCTGTCCAAGACCAAGCCCATTACATATTAAAAGCTCAATATGCAGCCAAGCAATTATAAAAGAGGGGAGGGCTTTGCCGCAAGGGAGCTCGGGCACATCAGTTTTCTTTTCTTCCATTCTCTATTTCTCAATAAGAGAGAGTGCATCAAATTTATTTTTTTCATTTCTTCTCTGCATTGTTTTCGAGAGCAGCCAGCCGCAACGTGTTTTCCTTTTATTTTCTTCCTTTGGCCATCGTGCATAGTAGTTTCTTTTTAAAGAAGAATTAATTTTATTAAAACTTTAATTTTCTTCTTCTTGTCTTTTGATTAATAAAGGAGTAGTGATATGAATCACGCTAACAATGTAACGAAACTCGTATCAAAGACGGTCGAAAGATCGTTTATACAATTAGATTTGAATGGCACCGCGACCCATTGCTACTAAAAAAAGCAAGAACATTGGTATATAAGGATAGATGGATTAATGGATACCGCAACCCAACATCTATAGAGAGATGCGAACCTTGGTATACGCGAATGACGCCACAATTGATGGTGATGAATTAATTAATAAGTTGAATGAATATTACGGACAAACCGGATTTGTTCAACATGTTCTAAAAGAACAACGGAGACAAGCTCTCACAATTTTATTAATCCATAGCTCTCTAATTAAAATAATACAATGATCCCCTTTAAATAGGGTGTAGAAAAAAAATATTAATCCTAACACAATAAGGAAAGTAAAACAATCCTAATTGAATAAAGAAAACATTCATAATCTAAATTGAATAATAAAATAATAAACAAGTCATATAATTTAAAAGTAATTAAAATAAGATATTTTTTGAATTTTCTTGCACGAGCTCTTGTAATTGGACCCATGAAAACTTGATTTGGGCCTATGCACGCTTCAATCTACGTGCTTGATTATGTGGTAGCCTTGTTCACATCATTCCCCTCCTCTTGAGAAGGATTTGTCCTCAAATCCTTATGATGATGTTGCCCATACCAATAGATATCTTTAGGAGATTCATGCACACTAGGTTTTCACGAAATTTATTTTGAACTTGTCGTAAATTAGTCGTAACTTTTTATGGCACCGTTGGATCAGGTTGATTTTTGGATATAATGTTCGAAACACAAAGTTAGTGTCATTGCAAGAAAAATCAGGACAATCAGAGGTTGTTTAAGTATGAAAAACATCAAATTTCAATAGCCCAGCAAGATTTTGAAAAAAAAAATTCTAATCGTAACTTTTTTTTTGAATCAAATTGACACTCAAACAAGAACAAAAAATAAAAAGATAGACAAACCCAAAGGTAGAAGCTACCTCTGATGCCAACTGATACAAACCACACTAACAATGTGACGGAACTCGTAGCAAAGACGGTCAAAAGATCATTTCTACAATTAGATTTGAATGGCACCGCGAACCGTTGCTTCTAAAAAAAGGCAAGAACCTTGGTATATAAGGACAGATGGATTGATGGACACCACGACTCAACATCTATAGAGAGATGCGAACCTTGGTATACGCAAATGATGCCGCAATTGATGCTGATTAATCAATTGATAAGTCGAATGAACATTATGAACAAACCGGATTTGTTTAACATGTTCTAAAAGAATAAAGGAGAAAATCTCTCACAATTTTATTAAACCATAGCTCTCTAATTAAAATAATACAATGATCCACTTTAAATAGGGTGTAGAAAAGAAATACTCCTAATTGAATAAGGAAAACATTCCTAATCCTAATTGAATAATAAAATAATAAACAAGTCCTATAATTTAAAATTAATTAAAATACTTCTTTGAATTTTCTTGCACGAGCTCTTGTAATTGGATCCATTGAAACTTGATTTAGGCCTATGTACGCTTCAATTCACGTGCTTGATTATGTGCTAGCCTTGTTCACATCAAGTAGCACTTTTATGTATTTTAGAGTGTTTTGTCTTATGCAATTAATTTAAGACTATTCTTCTCAAATTTATTCGCGCGTACCCAAGTAAGTATCTAATTTATTTATTTATGTATTCATTAATTATTTGTTTTGTTTTATTTATAAGTATGCTACGCTAAGTTATTTTCTAGGGTTGAGGATGAGTATATTTAATTGATTATGTAATAACTGTGTTCCATTTTCGGGTTAATCCTTCTTTTAAGCTCGGTTAAGGCTTAATCTTCGCTTTGAAGGGTGAATCTTTGATTCGAGGTCCACATAGGTGATCCGACACATGTAGCATGTCACATTAGGCAGGTTATCTTTGCATAAATGATCATTTCGCAATTCGGGTATTCCAAATTAAAATCGAGATGTTAATCGCGAGTTTTCACTTTACGGGATTTATGGTTTTTAGCCAACTTTAGAGTTACGTAACTTCCCCGTCTCTTATCCGATTTAGTCTCTGTTTATGCCTATGTTTAGATTTCATAGCATTCTACAAATTTTATGTTTCGACCGGAAAACAATTCTCACTCCTTGTTGGTCAAAACAACGTTCGAAGTAGGCCCGTTAGTAAAATCTGGCCATTCGGTAGTGCTTAAACAGAGTGCTGTCTTTGGAGGATTTCTAGAAATTATCTATGCAGAATTTGGGGAGACTTCCTTTAGGAAGTTGCAGATCTTTGAATTATCTTTCTATGGACATATAGATCAACCCAATCCGAGTTCTGAGTAAGAAGTTATGACCAAAATACCAACAGTAGTCAGTGATGTGGGAAATAAGCTTTAGCTGAGAGCTCCCAAGATCGATCTTGGGAGGTCCAAGATCGATCTTGGATCCCTGTGTGTCAAATTATAACCCCTTTTAACCCCATTTTCTCACCATATATCACTCCTAACCCCCCCCCCCCCAACTAGAACCATACACCCCCACAACTCTCAAGAGAGTTCTAGAAAGAGAAAATGAGAGATTATTGAAAGCTTTGATTATTTATTCATAATAAACCAAGATTTGAGCCCTAAATCTACACCCTCATCATTATTCATCATCTCCTTCCTCCAATTCCTCCATGGGAGTTTGAGCACGAGCTGGGGGTTTTGCGATTTGTTGTCTACACCTCATCTAATCGTGGATTCGGCTTCTGTAAGGTGGGAACACTATACTAAAACTTGTTTTCAAACGTTTGATTGATGTATTAGAGATTTAAACTATAAATTGGAGGTTTTTATTAAAACCATTTGTTATTTGCATCTCTTGGGGTTTGGGCTAGATAAATCTTAGATTAGTGATGGATATTGATAGAGCATCACTCCTATAACATGATTGATCATCTAGTTCCACGATTTAGCATGCGCACCTAGAAATTCATGTGAAACCCACTTCGTAGTTACCCGTATGACTCATAAATTGGGGATTTTAGGTTTTGTGCACATAAATGGATGATTATGGGTTATTAATGATAGTGACACACATATATACCATTAGATGCGATTACAGGGCATTATTTATTGTATGTGTAGCGAGAACCCACTACGGCGGAGTGATACGCCATAACGTACGGGTCTAGTGTCTTGTGTGGAGCGTGCTAGGCACTAGTAACGAGAGTTTAACCCCGATACTCTTTAAGAACAGATAAACACAGTTATTATGGCACATATTGCATCTGTCATGAACACGAACATGAACATGAACATCTAAATGGGTTGTATTAATATGCCGATTGAACTAGATGCATACTAATCGATACTTGGCTTAATGATAGAGCTAGAGAATCGTCATAAAACATTTACGGCCTTAGATTGATACACATGAAACGTAATAAGAGATACAACATTAATAATGAACTAGTTGGCCTTATAATGTGAGATAATGATAATGAATCGGTTGGCCGTAAAATGTGAATAAACATGTAATGATAAGTCTATTGATGTAATGCATGATATCGACGCATATGATGATGGTAAATGAAAGATGATGTATAATTATATGATTGTATATTGGCTATACATATATGTGTGATGGATTGTGTTGGCCTTTCGGTGCATTGTTGATATATTTACAGTTTTCATAATAATAAGGCCGGGGGCACCGAGCTATAAATGCCAGGCCGGAGGTACCGGGATATAAATACCATTGTATACGTATACATGTACACCATATCAAGGCCAAGGGTACCGGGATATAAATACCAGGCTGGAGGTACCGGGATATAAATACCAAGCCAGGAGTACTGGTACTAATTATAGCTGGTGTGGAGCCCCCCAAAGCGGATAAGGGAAATGGCTACTCAGTACAATGCGGTAGAAGCCGCCTGTTATGTTATCGTATCGATATATATTACCTTATCTGTAACACCCGGTTTCCTTATCGCTTGCAAATCGCGGCCCATAGCGCGTATAAGGCTGAATTTGGCTCCGGGTAGCCAAATTGGGTTCTGTAAAGGTTGGTATGGTTTGAAAACTTCCAACAAGTCATATTAATATATTTAAGTGTGTTATAATGATCATAAGTTGTTTCGGGTGGCTCGGACGAAAATCGGGTTGAAAATCACAAGTTTTGATCTTACGCGATTGATGATTTTTGCCCAACTTTGGAAGACCATAACTTCCTCATCCGAACTCCAAATGAGTCCCCGTTTTCGGCCACGTCTTCATTTCAATGCCCTCTAAAACTTTCGTGTTTTGGCCGAGAGCCAATTCCAACTCCTTGAGGCCCAAAAGTGCGTGCGAAGTTGAGCTATTGACCAAAAGCTGAAAGGGGCACTTCCAGGCCTAGGGAGTCGACTCCATGAACAGTAGGGAGTCGGCTCCATCGTGCTGGACAGGTTTTTTATAAATTTCTTCTTCTCCTTTCTTCCTCATTTCACCAAGCCATTGGAGAGCTCTTAGAGAGAGATTGAGGGGCTATCCTTGGGGATATTGTGAGAATACTCTAGGCTTATTATCCCCCACCAAATCATCAACATCATCATCACCCCCATCATCATCTTCATCCTCTTCCTCCATTGGTTTATCATTTTTAGGGTTTTGCGGAGAGATTTGGGGGTTTCTGCGATAGCGCTTCTTCGGCTCGATTCTTCCGCAATACTTCGAGGGATTTACCCTCTTAAGGTGGGGACAATAGTATTTACACTTCTTTTCAAGTGATTATAACATATTTACACCAAATCAAACTAAACCTAGGTTTTCTACTCAAAGTTGCATATGCATGGGGCTTGGGTTAATTTCTTTGGATAATTTTGATGGATTTGAATCATATATGACATCAGTAGCTATCTTATACAAAAAGCCCCAATTTCTATACTGTTTTTGGTAAGATTGGCACAAAACCCTTATGTACGGATACGATAGTGTACAATATACACTACTACGCATATATATAATGCGATACATGGTTTTAAAAGCATATTTCGGACAAAGTTACATATATTAGTGGTATTGTTGTTATGTTTAAGTTATAAAACCACGTTTATGAGATTTTCTACTTACCTAGCCAGTCCGTAAGTATGCTGGTCAAATATACAAATATGTTTTGAATAAATGAGGTCTTTAAATCATAATGGGAGGCTATTTGGGAACTTATATACATTGTTTGAGTATATTAGACTTGGCTTGGGGCCAAATTGATGAAAGCATGTGAAACCTCCCAAACTAAGGATTTTATTGGTTTATTTCCTTAACTGACGGACTTGGCGGATCTTATTCAATCTCAACAGTACCACTACAGGTTTTACACTATGGATATATACATATATACAAGTTTTACGAATACATACGGAATGCATGTATATTCATATCTATATATGTTGGATTCTATATTCTTGTGATTTCATTGATTTGATGAGATGATTTCTGTGATTTGATATCGGATGGCCACACCGTTCGTACTAGATAGATGGTGATTACCGGTAGCGTATAGCCTTGGTGGCTACGTGAGTATTATTGTAGCCTTTATGGCGGCGTGATGTAGCGTGCGCCTGTGTGGCTGCGTGAGGTAGCGTATGCCTGTGTGGCTGCGTGAGGTAGCGTCTAGGTGGACCTGGTAGGTGGTCCCTGCCTTGGGCAGAAGAAACCGAGTGCCGGCTATCTCTGTACAGTAGATATATGAAAATCCTAGACATGAGTTGATATATGTGATTGATGTGATAGATCTAGTCGCGGTGTTGTGGCTTATGTAGTACGATGATGTATATGTATACGTACATTGCTTTTCTTGTACTTTGGGTTGGGGGCATTATTTATACATTCCACGAAAGGTTTCCCTGCATTAGCTGCTTCACATGTGTATATGTATTTATATTTGTATATACAAAGAGAAATGTGACTTATTACTGAGAAGCAGCACATAAACTATTTTCATTATAATACAAGGCATGGCATGCATGATTTCCAACTTATTTTCTTATACAACCCTTACAGTTCCCACTGAGCCCGTTTGGCTCACTCCCATTTTCCAAACTAGGTTTTGCAGGTATTACCCGGGGAATGGTGCGCCATCGAGTCTAGATAGCTCTGAAGATTGGATTACCAAAGTCGTGGGAAACGACTTATGTCTTCTTTGTTTAAGTATTCATATTGTATTGTTTTAAACTCTTAAGCCATATATGTAAAGTATTTGTATATGATTGGAACCCTATTAAAGGGATCACTTTGTAATGTACTGTGCCTTTTATTTAACAAGTTACAGATGTGGAGATATTATTTTAAGTTAAATGTAAGCTATTTGACAGGAAATGGTTTTATTAATAATACAAACTCCACATGCCAGAATTTCTTTTAAAATGACCTTATTACTTCATCCTGTTTGTGATATAAAATTCTAAATTTTACACCTGATCACCCGTCGTCGCGTACGACTCCGTGGCTAACCGGGTCCCGGAGGTACAAACCTCTAAACGGGATTTCGGGGCGTCACATTATCACAGATGAGTATTCGCAGTCCTACATTTTATAGCTTCCCTGGCTTGCGGATTAGTTCGTGTGACTCTATCATCGGGACTGTGTGTTCCGGGAAGTAGTAGCCCTACACTTAAATGAAACATCCTAAGGTAGTTTCGTCCCTAGAGGAGCTTGCTTGTATGGGTGTTTTCTTGTTAACTATTTGGAGCGTACGTAGTCCCCGGGAAAATGTCTTACGCGGGTTCAACTCCAAATGAATTACAAGATAAGACCAAGTTCCTAGGTAGTTCGCTCACTTAGAAGATCCACTATTAGTTTAGAGCTTGGGGGTCTTTCGGGAACCGATGCTCTAAGCCTAGTGACCGCAGGCTGTAAACTTGAGGCTTTATACTAGAAATATAAGGATGTGAAACTTTTTGTGATTATTATTATGATTATTGTTGCTATTATATCTCTGGTTTTTAATATAAAGTTCTTATATGATATTGTTGTTGACATATATGATTATTGATGGACTAGTGCGGCCTTTTGAGGTACATGGCTGGGTTGCTTGACATATATAAAGAACTAGAGATTAAAGTGGCAATCCTAGCTAATAAGAAAACACTGTAACATAACGTTTAAGGCAAATGATTTCATAATGATGCCTATTAGTTGGCCACGCATGGTATTCATAATAGACTATGAATTGAACAAAGAGGAAACGATCAATGCTTAGGCTATAGTTTCTATTTTTCAGTGCAAGTACGAGATAATTGTGGGATAGTGTTGGTATACGTACTAGAATAAATCTATCGGAGCATGACGAGCCGTAGGAAGCTAGAGAATAAGTATAATACTCCTAGAACACCATTTGCTAGAATAACGTGTACTCATAGAGGGATCATATTTAGAAGTTTGTGAGAATGGGACCGGGTAGCACATGGAATAGCTTCCGGTCACTAGGATGGGGGTCTTAGTGGGGTTCGGCATGCATTTGTGTCTGGATTACAAGGCTTGTTAACTTATTTTATAGAGGAAAGAAGATACCCAAACTTACATGGCTCTTTATGTAAAGAATAAGCAACATTTGTCTATATTTTAAAGAGCTAGGTAAAATTTTTATTCATTGTGAGTTAGAATAGGGGGAGAATAAAGAGTAGAAGAGAGACTAACCTGTTGACTGGCGATCGGAAGTGCAGCGGTGCGTGGTGGTCAGTGACTCGGCAGCGAGGGACTGTGAGGGTGTGAGAAACTAAGAGAGAGAGGGGATGTAAACAACACGGTAGAGGAGTGAGTGAGTGACTACTGAGAGTGAGAAACGTAATGACTAATGAGTGGATTATAGGTTTAGGGTTGAATGAGCCAGAGTGAGAGTGTTCGACGACGGTGCTAGGAGAGTGAGAGTGATAGTCGACTGTCCTCTAGGGTTAGATTGAGAATGAGAGTTGAATATGTAAATAATGCTAAACTACATCGTTTTGTTAAATATTATAACAACCGAGAACAGTCATATTTTTTAGTCGTAATTTTTTTCAAGTTAGTGACTGACCACGACAGTCACAAAAATGATCAGTCAAGAATTAAAAACATTTATCACAGCTATTAACAGTCATAACCTTTGTGACTGTCACTAAAAGTCACAAATAATTAAATTTATAACTGTTTGAGCATTGTGACTGTCATTGGCAGTCACAAAGGTTATGACTGCCAATAGCTGTCACAAATCCGGCGAGATCAAAAGTCACAATTTCCTATTTTTGGTGTAGTGGAACAAAGAGGAAACGATCAATGCTTGGGCTATAGTTTCTATTTTTCAGTGCAAGTACGAGATAGTTGTGGGATAGTGTTAGTATACGTACTAGAATAAATCTATCGGAGCATGACGAGCTGTAGGAAGTTAGAGAATAAGTATAATACTCCTAGAACACCATTTGCTAGAATAACGTGTACTCATAGAGGGATCATATTTAGAAGTTTATGAGAATGGGACTGGGTAGCACATGGAATAGCTTCCGGTCACTAGGATGGGGGTCTTAGTGGGGTTCGGCATGCATTTGTGTCTGGATTGCATTGCATAGCTTTGTTCTCAAACAATCCTAGTAAAGTAAAGTAATGACTTTCTATACATAACTTTATAGTTCACAAACTCAAACTATTTGAGTTTGTATTTAAGCAAACTCAAAAAAACTAAACAAGTTAGGCTTCTTCTTTTAAGTCAAATGAGACACCTTCACTAGTTTGGTATTATTATTTTTAAAATTTTTCATGAGCAGAGCATTGGTGGCTCGTTTGATTTTTTTCTTATATTATCGATTGGGCTTTCTCAATACTTCAAAGTTTTTGTTTTGTCTTTTTTAATTGTATGAATATTTGTTTTAGTGTAACTATTTTCCAAACTTAATTATAAATTTGCAAATATATATAATTATTGTTGAGACTATCAATCCCACATCAGAAGAGTGAATAATCACAAAGTAATATATAAGATATAAGATCTAGGAGTTACTCCACCCATTGCCAATTGATTTTGGGTTGGATGCTCTGAAATTTAACATGGTATCAGAAGAATAGATCCCCGTTGTACATCCTCGCCGCTCAAAAGAAACAGCCATTGCGGGCTCCACGTCATCCAATCAATCCACGTATTGGGCTCAAATTACGCCACACGTGAGGGTCTATCAATCCCACATCGGAAGAGCGCCGCGCGCAAAAAATCAGTCCTTTCGAACAGAAGCGAGGCTGCAGAACAAAATTAGGTGATGCGATATTCATCGAGATCTGTCGATATCATCCTATCTTGCCCAGGACCTTTCTCTGTCAAGTTGTCTTTTAATAGCATAGACATAGATGATAACACAGACGAAACACAACCCCCAACATCTATTGATTGCCTATTTTCCTGAAGGTACAAATTTTCCTTCTTTTTTTACGCATAATTTAAATCGGATTTCTGATGGTATTAATATGTTGTTTTATTAAATATTTGAATTTATACATAATAAAAAATATTTAATAAAGTTGAGTTGAACGAATTTGTAATAATTTGATTTTATCTATTACAAACTCTAACTAATACATATTTGAGCTGCGAGTTGAGTTAAGGTGTGGGCTCAAACTTAGCAAAGGAGTGGGTTTAAACTAATTTTTATTATTTTTTTTACAAGTGCTAATAGGTATTTCAAAATTTTTCCATGTAGCCCGTCCTATCCCCCTAGGTTTGCCCCCGGATGTGGCCATGATTTAGGGGTACTTTTAGACCCAGCAAAGTCGGACACCGCACGAAATTGTAGGTTTTTTGGTGGATCCTTATTGAATTCGGGTTTAGTAGCCAATCACGTTAAGAACCTTTTAAGAGCACATTTATGTTGTTTTCGGGTTAATCACGCTGGGTTTCAAGTTAATAGTTGATGAACAAGATTGTTCTCAACCGGAAGCCCAATCCTCTCAAGATGGGTCTAATAGCGTACAAGCTAGATCTTTTCGATTCCTAGAATGTTATTGTAATTTGTAAATCAATGCTTACATTGGTTTTTATGAAAAAAAATTATTATTATGTCCCCGTTTAAATGTTACGCCGTCACATTAATGTTTCTTAATGCTTCTAATTCTGACTTGCCTTTTGTTCAAATTTTGGCTCTACACTGCTTACTTTTTAGGTTCGAGGTTAAAGAAAATAATATCAAAATATTGAATATTCATTACCATTAATTAAATAAATTCTCTAACTTTTCCTTTTGTAGAAATGACAGGGGTGGTTCTGGCTAATGATACTTTAGGTTCAGTGTGCTTTTTACTTCTGTTGTTTTTGGTTCTTCTCACTAAGTAAAGATTTATTGAGTACTCTAATGATTTGGGCTATTTTTTCGATTGGCCTCTGTAATAATGCTATTGATCGTCTTGATCATCACTGTGATATATGTATAAAGAATGATGCAGGACATATCAAGAAAATTTTGTGTATCATTGGTGTAATTTAGGAAATAGGTTTCTATTTTGCTGGACCAATATGATATTTTTTAACCTAGAGTTGGGTTGGTTCTTTCTTTTCCCTCCCCTTTTTTAAATATTTTATGGAGGATATAAGCTAAGAAAGAATGCCTCGAGCTTATAAAAAGATCCAGCACTATCAGTTCTTCCGTGATGTTCTTTTGGGATGATTGTATTATGCAGTTTGAGACTTGTTTGAATTATGTGGTTGATCTGCTGTTGCCTGTTGGTTGAGTATATGGTTGAATTATTCAAATTTTTTTTTAAGTTCAAAACAGGGAGTTTCGCGGGTGGGTTGTTCAACCCGACCTAGTTCTTCCTAATTTGGGGCGGGGCGGGGCGGGGCGGGACTCCTAGATGTGTATGCGGGGCAGGTTTGGGTTGTAAAAAAAAACTCGGCTTCAGTTCGGGGCGGGGTGGTATACATGCGGGTCGGGTTTGGTATTAGCCAAACCCACCCCATACCCGACCCGTTGCCATTCCTACCTGTTTCGCATCCTGAATTACTTTCTGACATTTGGTTCAAATAGGAATAGGAAAGGAATAAAACCCAATTTACCAAAAATACCCTTCTGCATATTTAGACCATCTCTAAAGAAATAAGCAAAAATATACGCAGTTTATCAAGCCAAACGTGTGTATAAAATCAAAACACTCACTATATCCGTTAAAACACACCATATATCTACTATCAACAATCATAAGGTGAATCCAACAAAAAATATTGAGAATCCAACTTTATTTTTATCAATTAATTAAAAAAGACATCCAATAGGAAGAATTGTTTATAACATTAAAACATTAAACTGATAGAGTCAATTGGCATGAATACGTGCAATAGAATCAAACAAATATACTCATCCTCAACCATAAAAAATAATGTAGCCTAGCATGCAAGTAATTTAAATACAATAAATAATTAAAAAATACATAAATAAATAAGTAGAGTACTTACTTGGATATGCGCAAATTAATTAGACAAAAACAATTTTAAATTAATAGCATAAGATAATTCATTGTAAAATAAATAAAAGTGCTGCTCTTCAATTAATCAAAAGAAAAGAAGAAGAAAATTGAAACTTTAATAAAATAAATCTTTCTCCAAAAAAAGTTAATGTGCACGGCTAATGAAGAAGAAGAAGAAACAATTAAGGCTGCTGTGTAATCAAAGAGAAAGGAGGGAAAATTAAAAATTAAAATAAATAAAGTAAAGGTTGCTCCTCGATTAATGTGCAAAAGAAAAAGGAAAAAATCAATTTGCGGGTGTGCGTTTCTTTCTGGGGCTCTGCTTCTTTTTATAATGGAGATGGTGGCGCTTTGACTTTCTTTAAATAGGCTGAGCAATTAATTAATTAATGAACTTGAATTTGGTTTATGGGCTTGAGTTGTTAGCCTTGATTTAATTTATTTTTTTCACCATAACTCTTCCGTTTCAACTCCGAATCGTTTCGTTCAAAACCTAACTTTCTTCATTTAATTCTAAGCATTTGAAAAGTACTAAAAATACTAAAAATATAAAATTATATGCTCTCTAAAGTATATATTAGTGGGTTACAATATACCAATTTATTGGTATACACCATACGCACTTATTACTAACATTTTTACAATGTGGAAAAAATTATTAGTAATGGTTTTTGCCTATTGGAAGTAGCCTGTGGGTAATGTTTACTAATACATATAAGTGTTATAGCATTTGAAATTACTGACACTTATATCCATTAGTGAAAGTATTACTAACATTTGTATGTGTTACATAGTTTAATGATATTAGCAAATAAATTTGTATTTCTAATTGATCGCTAACAGTTGTACACCATTAGTAAGTAGAATTTATTTCATATAGGAAAATTATATTATTTGTTGCTATATATTGCACCTGCATTCTAGAACACATGCAACCCCATAATCATATAAAGAACAAAAATATTACAATTAAATTTCAAGAGAAACACTAACATTCAAAATACCATAGAGATGTCTCAAGCATTCAAAAATATCATATTTAATTTAAATGTCTTGTACATCCAAAAAACCATATATGAGATGACTTAAGCATCCATGTATACCTACGTTAACAAAAAAAAAATTAGGTATCTCAAGTACAAACAATAGGAAAACCAAAATGAAACTAAATGAAGTTCATATCTATTTAGCCTAGAGTTCATGTGATTGATGAACTCGTCTTTCAGTAAAATAGCTTCATTTTGTGCCTTCAAATCTTCTGCATACTTTGTCGCTGCGTTCCCTACTTTGTCGCTGCGTTCCCGAAAATTTCAACTAACTCGTCGTTATCAAAGTCTTCACATGTGTTGATTTCTTCTTTGGTCATGATCAAACTTCAAAAGAGCAATAATAGTTCATTTTAGCATGCATAGACCAAAAAAAAATAACAGTTCATTCAGTATATATATAAGGTTCAAGGTGATCAAACCTCAAAAGAGCAAATAAGAGTTCATTTTAGCAAGCATAGACTAGAAAAAAAAAATTAACAGCTCATTTTAGTTTATAAAGTTAAAAGTGTTCAAACTTTCAAAGAGAAAATAACAATTCATTTTAGCATGCATAGACTAAAAAAATATAGCAGTTGATTATATATAAAGTTAAAAAAGTGATCAAACTTCAAAAGAGCAAATAACAATTTATTTTAGCAAGCATTGACCAGAAAAAAAAAATTAATAGCTCATTTTAGTTTATAAAGTTAAAAGTGATCAAACTTAAGACTAAACTAAAAAAGTTATATATACTCACATATTTACTCTTAGCACTCTCCAATACAGTCTCGTCTGGTCTTTCTATTCATGCTACAGAAGTAAACCTGAAGTGTTGCCAAGGCAAAAAAAATAATAGAAGTTTTGTCACATGTGACATGGCCAAAATATATATATATATATATAAACACACGCGCACTATGTTTGTATGCATGTGCGTGTGTCCGTGTAGGTGGCCCACTAATGAAAGATAGACTATGCAAATTTAAATTCCCTATGAGATTTTTGATAAACTAGTATCAGATCAAAAACTTCGCATTGATGTCAGACCACAGATTCTAGCTTATGAAGACATGTATGTTGATGTACAATGGCAATATATCTCACAATCAAACTATCCTAACACAGTTGATGACCCAAAAAAAACCATGACATTTATCACACAATTCAAACCCAAACAGATGTAAAAGACATTACTACAAAGTCACCTTGATTGATATTTGAGAAGTGGCAAAAAGCTGTAACCAAATTAAGAAAAAATAACTGATCCAAAATCCTCATTCATTTAGTATTATTACATATATATATATATATATATACACCTAAAATAGGTTTGGCAAAAGTGAGTTTATGTCTGCTTACACTTTTGCAAGGTCGTGGGCCTGTGGGTGTTTCGTCTTGAGAGATCAGATTCTTCAATGTATAAACTGATGATAAGAAGAAAATAGATATATAAACTTGGTCATGATGCGCATATCATTATTTCAAAAGGAAAAAGTTTTTGCTTTTATTTCTTGGATTTTATTTTGTGAATTTATTGTTCCTCTGAGCTTTGGTACTGTATAATATTAATTAATGTTATAACTTATTCAATAAAGACCCAAAAGTTTTGGCACAAAATCATGCATGGAGTCTTTTCCACTAATAAAAAGCTATGACCAATGAGAGTATAAAGAGAGCAATTCACATTACCTTTACTAGAAGAAAAAGCAGAGACAACTGAATTATCATCCAACCGAGAGACATCACCACTTGCATTATCTGATTCCGTAGTTGAGCTAGAATTCTTTCTTCCTAATTTCAAAAGCCCATCTAAACCCTTTCGATGATTTTTTTACCTGATACAAAAATATTGGAGATGCTCTTAATGTCAACATTGGCAAATAGGCATCAATCCTTGAATTATAGAAATCTCATTCATGTGCTGAGTAACAATAACCCATCTGATAGAATACTTTCTAAAGAGAACAACTGGACAGAACCATATGATAAAAAATGTAGAGCCTTACTTCTTAGAAGGAAAAGTAGCTGTATTGTGGTCCTCCATGAAACTGTAAAAAGATAAATAGCGTCAGGAACTACGGTGCTGAAAATAAGAAAACAAATAACAGGGATTACCTGTTTACCGTTGGAAACTTGGCATATAAGTAACATCAACAGTTTATTTACTTATTGTTTGAACATTTGCTTTTCTTCCAGTTAGGCAAACTTTCGAGGTTGACCGGTTAATCAAAAATTAAAACCACACGCGATACCGGGTTTTAAAAAACCATTAACGTGTAAATTACAAACTGGTCAGCAGCACCATGTGATAAATTAAATACTGAATGGTTAGGAAGAATATGGTAAATTTAGTTATCACTGAGTATTATGAAACAGAGAATAAATTCATGAACATGTCCACTTATTTCGGAACAATGCAATAAGGCAATACCTGTTTCATTTCTAATAACCATGTAGTGAATTCTGGTCGTTTATTCCTACAAGAACATAAATCACTACATAAGAGAGTGGAGAAGAAATTGGAACTATTGGCATATAGCTTAAACTATTGTTCGCTTGGAATCTTGGATCACAAATACATAACTTTGAACCAATAAAAATCATCACAAGAACAAGGTACATCCCAAAGGGATAGAAAAAGAAAAATGCATTGTCACTTACTAACTTGAAAAGATTGGCAGGCAATAGATTATAACTTGAACTGTAAAAATTCCTATAAATTTAAAAAACAAAAAGAGACCAAAGAAAAATGTAAGGCGTGCCCAACCAAGCAGTGAGTTTGTTATATAATCATTAAAAGAAGTCTGCATATGTGTTTGTTATATAATGGCTAGTCATTAATTATCTTAAACATCATATCAACACAACCAAACTAAAATATTTTGGAATCTTAGTTTAAGCAAGAGTGAGTAATAACTTGTTTTCCTTCTCTCTCAATATTAATATTCAACGCAACTCATGTACAAGGGCTTTTTTGAACAAGCAATTTCACCGTGATGCACTCTTTATGTGATTATGCTTAATTTTGAATTTAAATTTGCACCTTCAAATATAAATGAAGAACTTTTTCCCGACTCAATTTTTGGCTCACCAAACACCAAATTAAATTCAAGCAACTTATTCCACAAAATTAGAATCACATACTCTAACACACAATTAGAATCACATAGTTAACCAAATAATCAAGTTCCAAAGGAAATTCAAGCAACTAAATTTCTACTTACGAGAACCACCAAACAAAGAAATTTGAAAAATAAAAAAAGACCAAAGGAAAGTGGATACAACCTGAGAAACAAAGGAAGTAACATTGAAATTAACAAATAGTCTCAAATCCTAATGTTATAAATCTAAAAAGCATCAGGAAAAAAAACTATTGCAAATATCAAAACTGATTAAGATTAGCAATAGATTATTCAAATCCTATATTTAAGAAATTTAACTTTCTTCACATAAATCCTAATGAACTTACTTTCTCTAAGATAACAAACCACAGCAGGAACACCCTGTAAGAGAAAAAATATTTCAAATGTCAAAGAACTAACAAAATTAGCAAAAACTAACTTCAAATTCAAGGTATAAAAATCCTAGATCTAAGAAATTTACCATGCTTCACTGATATCCTAATGATTCTACACTGGAATTCATAAACGAAATTATTCAAAAAATCAAAATGGATAAAAAGGGATGAAAGAGGATATATATATGATTAGGACTATACTAAATTCAAGCACAATTTCTAAAAATTCATGTTAACATACTTATAATCTGATAGGAATAACAATCTAGTAAAGTACAACAATGTGTGTGCTAAGCATAGACATTAAGATTGAGATTACAGCCAAATATCAATAAATTCGAACCTTTATAAGAGAGATTAACCTATAATTCATGAGCATAGGGTTTAGAGAGGAGAAGAGCATAAACTACAGCAGTCGTGAATAAAATTCCTGAGCGGGACAAACATAGGGTTTGGGAATCACCACATAAACACCAAATTGATTTTGAGAATCACCAAATACAGACTAAATTGATTTTGAAAATCCCTAAACTTATACCAATTTGTAGCAGAGCGCGAAGGGGTGAATATTAACCGAAAATATTTTAAAAAGTATTAGTTAATATTTTATTTTTGATAAATCTATATTAGCCTAATGGTCAAAGTTAGAAATGACGGATAACCCTTGTTAAAGGGGTCTAATGCTAATTACCGTTGGAATTTTGTGTTAGAAAGTAAGAGCTTTGGTGTAGTGTTATACTTTGATAGTTCTCGAGCAAAGCAAAAGCCTTAATATAAATTCTTTTCTTAACCCTAAGGTTTCCCTAAGAGGACGAGTGAAGTCTCGTGATGGTTTGCAGTGAATATACCAATAAAATTCGAATACAATGGTTTTTTTTACAATTTATTCCACTTTCTTTACCAAAGCAAATAACTTTACAAGGACATCAAAACACCCACATGCTAAGCAATGTGACATACATGCAACATCAAAGTTCTTAAACTAGTAAGATTAATAAAAATATTTTTTTTCTCCCCAATCTCATTGTGTGTGTGAATTGATAACAACTAGACATCATTGATATCTAAAGAAGACTTTCTACTCTAAAAGATACTCTATAGTTTAAAGAAGACGCTCTTTAAACTAGAGAGCATTGTTAGAGATACTCTAAGGAATGATGGAGTGTAAGAGAGTTATTTAGATTATGTTAATAGTAGTTTCGAAGAAAGTTGAGTTCACAAATATGTCACGAACCCCTAGTCGAGTTGTGGGCTAGGACCTTAGCCCTATGGTGCACCCAATACGAAACCACCAGAACTTGTTCTATTGTATTAGACAATAACTCTTCCACCAAAAACAAGAGGATCCTTTTGAGATTAAGGGATCATTTGAGGGTGCATCTTCCACACAAGATTCTCATCAACATCATCATCTCCATCCTCTTCGTCATCATCTTCTCCATCTTCATCGTCCATTTTTAGGGTTTCAAGCTACCAATTGGGGGTTTTTGCGTATGCACTTCCTTGGCTCGTTTCTTCTGCAATACTTTGATGGATTGACCCTCCTAAGGTGGGAATAATAGTATTTAAACTTCTTTTCAAGTTATTATAACATATTTACACCACATCAATCCAAGCCTAGGGTTTTTACTCAAAGTTGCATATGCATAGGGCTTGGGTCAATTTCTTTGGATAACTTTGATAGATTTGCATCATATATGACATCAATAACGACTTTAGACAAAAAGCCCTACTTAGATAGGATATATAAGAAAGTTTGTTATATGACCTTCAAGTACGTATACGATTATATACGCTAAGCTTTGACGCGCTTATGTATGATGTCATATATGGAATTTAAAGTATATTTTGGACAAAGTTACATATATTGGTGGTATTGTTGTTGTGTTTTAAGTTATGAGCTATATTTATGAGATTTTCTACTTACCTAGCCAGTTCGTAAGTATGCTGGTCAAATACATAAATATGTTTTGAATAAATGAAGTCTTTAAATCTAAAAGGGAGGCTATTTGGGGACTTATATACATTGTTTGATTGTATTAGACTTGGCTTGGGGCCAAATTAATGAAAACATACAAAACTTCCCAAATTGATGATTTTCTGGTTTCTCTTACTAATTGACGGACTTGGTGGATCTTGTTTAAGCTCAACAACAATACCACTACGAATTTTAAGGCATATTAGCATACACACTTTATATACATTATGTTGAGTTTGTATTTGGATATTCTCAACTATATTATATACTTTGATGAGATGATTGTTATGATTTTCTATCGGTTAACCACACCGTTCGTACCAGGTAGATGCATGGTCATTACCTGTAGCATATAGCCTTAGTGGCTACGTGAGTTTATGTTATTACCTTGGGGGTATTTTCCATCTAGGTGGACCTGGTAGGGGGTCCCTGCCTTGGGGGCAGACGAACTCGAGTTTGCTGGCTATCTCTGTGCACAGTGATTTAAAATCCTAGATGTGACGTATATATATGATTGATGTGAGAGATCTGGTCGCGGTGTTGTGGCATATATAATATGATGAGATATATATATATGTGTGTGTGTATATATATTGCCTTTCTTATACTTTGGGTGGGGGACATTATATATATGCATGGCACGAAATATTTTTATAGTATTGATCTCTTCAAAAGTATGTATTTATATATGTATGTATATTTGCACCCAAGTGCAAGTAATGTATCTTACGAAAAGTTATACGTATGCATCTTACCAATAAAACTATTTTCATTATAATGCATCGCATGGCATGCATGATTTTCTAACCTATTTTTATATATAAACCCTTACAATTTCCACTGAGCCCGTTTGGCTCACTTCCATTTTCCAAACTAGGTTTTGCAGGTATCTCTAGGGGACGGGTGTGCCTACGAGGTCTAGATAGCTCTGATGGTCGGATTACCACAGTCGTTTCGGAAACGACTTGTACATTGTTCCTTAGAATAATTATACTATTTGTGTATATTCTTAAGCCATGTATGTAAAGTTTAGAGATTGAAACCTCGCTAGAGGAGTTACCTTGTATTGGGATATTGTATGTTATTTAACAAATAATCTTGATATGTCGAGATATGATTTTAGTTAAACTTATGTATGGTTTGATAGGTTTTGGTTATATTGAAAGTACAAATTCCACATGCCAAAAATTTCAGAAATCATGGCTTTATTTGATATCTTAATTTATATAAGTTCTAAATTCCATATAATACCACCCGTCATCGCGTACGACACCGCGACTAACTGGGTCTCGGCAGCGAAATCCTCTAAACGGGATTTCGGGACGTCACAAGTTGGTATCAGAGCTATAGGTTTAATGTTTTCTCGTGGGATTCAAGGGTAGATCCTAGATTAGTGATGTCAACGGTTGTGGTGTCCCTTGGAAAGTCGATACGCTCTCGTGCAATAGGATTCTACCGTTAGGATTTTTTGAAACTGGGAGAATTGTGAAAGGAGATGTGGCTTGTCTTGGCTACATCCATTCACAAAGCTCTAGCTTAATTCTTTTGACCTCTTTCGTAAATTATTTCTGTCATTGGCTCCTATATTGCCTATTTCACATATAGGATTTGTGTTCAGGATTAGTTCTGCCACTAAGTGTGCGAAAGGGGATTGTTGGATTATGTTATAGTCAGCCGCCGGCCAACTATTGACTATCTTATAAATCACCAGTCCACTATTGCTGACCCAGGTTAGAACGTGGCATACTCGTAGGAGAGTGGCTGCTAAAGTCCCATTCCTCGTGTTTACCCCATTGCTTCTTCTTCAATTGTCTTGAAGGGTGAACCTAGTTTGTGGATGATCGTTCCTCTGTATCCATACGGCTGCGTTCGAACTTGTAAGTCTAGTTACGAGAGAGGGAATATGAGGATTATTTCTAAATTGACTACTCTGATGCGAGTAAACTTTTTTATTCCTTTAGAAATCATCCTGTCTGAGAGACCTCCTTTTCAGGATTACTACTTTAAAGTGGGATGGTGAGAAAAATTTCTTGAAAAACCGATATGGAATAAATGAGAGTGATCAAGTATGATCATGCATATGTATATATCCCATCTATCAAGTAGAGATCCAATGTGGATGAATAACTGGACTTTTTATGGATGTCGATACCTCGTGTGTGCCTAAGTAGTGCTATTCCTTGGAGTAAGAGGCATACGACCGTAGTAAGATTCACGTTATATATTTTCTTTCGAGAATGGTCAGTTGTAGGTATTCCTGCCTGGAGAAAAGCATTGAATATGCTTATTTTAGAATCGAATTCTCATTTTGTTAGCCAAGTAAGTTCAATTGGGAGCAAGAACCCGTATAATGACCCCTATATCTAGTGTATCTGTATTATGCCTTGTCCCCTAAAGTGATAGGGGATAATCTTTCAAACGGTATCTGCAAGGCCTCTCACCCTTACTAGTTATAGACTCATCATTCCTTCGCGATAAGGAACCCACAATGAATTCGTCTGAAGTGCAATTATATTCCATCTTCGTTAGAGGGACCTATCAAAGTAACACAGCGAAAGCTTGATGATTTGTCGATTATAGGTGAGAGTGATTATTCCTTTTGTAAGCCTCTTACATTTGTTAGTACATTGCATCTGAACTTTGAAAATTTGGTTTGTAAAGGGATGAGAAGTGAACTCCCTTGGTAAATCTCGAGGAAGAGTGTTTGTTTAACGGTTATATCGCGTGGCGAAAGGGGATAAAACCTTTAGTGGAACTCAAGGCTCTTCTATTTCATTTCTCTTGTTACTTTCTTTAGTGGAGCTTTGGGTACACATTCAACTTGTTTATGATTCAATTCATTTTGATAGAGGAGATTTGTTCAAATTACTCAATAATAACGTAATGTCATATCAACTATGGCTTAGTGAACTAAGTTTTTTAACACTCCTCATGCTAGAAAGGTGTAGTACCTCTGAGACATGAAGTGTACCATTGCTTGACTCTTGTTGAGTTAGCTTCTGCGAGATAAGAACCTTCTAGAAATTGTTCCTTTCCTCCTATGTAGACATCTAACTAGAGTGATGTGTATGCTAGTTGTATAGCGAGTTTTCACTAAAGGAAGAGTCGAAAGTAGAAAGTCATATTTTAAGTTCTGAATGAGTGTTTTGGCGAGAATTTCTCATACTCCATTTCAAGATGAGGTAAGATTTGCAAGCTCAAGACCTTCCTATTCCCCTCTTGATTCTAGCTTGGGATTTGAAGCAGTACTCCATATTCAAGCCTTATTGATACTGATCTCTGGCAAACCTTTTAAGGAGGGGAGTCAACACTCGATTAAGGAAAGTAAGCCTCGTTTCCGCCACCATTTCCTTTTTGCCTTACACTTATATATATGTGTGTCAAAACTTGTTCTAGCTCGGGGGAAAACAATCTGAATCATTCTATCAAGCATGAATTATACCCTTGGGGGAGTATGAACTCTCCTAAGATCATGCTTGCGTAAAATAAGTCTATCACTTTCGCTCTATGCATAGTGGATTCCCCAAGGGATTTTCCAAAGATGTATGTTCATTGCCTGTTAAGGGAGAGACAAGGTAAGATCCTATATATTTCTTTTATTAGAGATCCTATGCATTACAGATGCATTACTAGAAAATCCTTACAGTTCGAATATGCATTATTCATACCATGTCAGTTGATAAATGCCTGTGTTCTGCGATATTCCACATCCCGGATTACTAGTAGAGAAATTGGGGTCATGATTACGAAAGGATCACCGGATTGTGTATTTAGATGAGAGGGCTTCAAACACTCCCGGTGAGCCTATCCTCTTAGTTTGAAGTTTACGTGGTGTCCATTGAAGTTTCATTCTTAGTTCAGGAATTTGTCTAAGCTAAGAGAAGCCTTTTGGAGGAAAGGAATGCATTCATTAGTGTAACTACCTCTCATATTTTGAGACGACCTCCCCAGAATTTTAGATCTAAATTATGTGAGTTATTCTGATTTAGCTTTTGGAAATCGATCTATGCATTTTTACTCATCTACTTGTTCCAATTTGGTGGAATTGGAATCCAGTTCAAAATTTCAAAGCAGGGTACGAAATTTGATTTCCATACTAAAACATTAATGATTTTTGTCCCGTGCATCTAAACTCTAGTGGAACCGAATTGAGAGTTGCTCTTATTTAGCTTTTGGGAGATTGACTTATATTCTTTCCTCCAGATTATATGGAAATTGAATTCAAGCCAGATTTTAAATTAGAGTACTAAGTATATTGCCCGCATTCAAAAGCTAATGATTGGGTTCAGTGTTCCAAAAATTTTTAGTAGAGCTTTCCATCTATAGGTTATGTAACACCATTACCATCATAATCCGATTGGGAGAAAAAGGCTATCGATATACCTTAAAATAGGCCTGACACTTTATTTTGGACCTTTCAGTCATTCTTTGATTCCTTGAAGATGGTACCTCTCCGTGAGTAGTGAGACACTGAAAGCCTTTCTGTGTTCGAAACTTAGTGTCACCTAAGAATCTTTTTGAGGATTATTAACTTAAACTCTTGATACGGAACTGCAATCACCCCGTATTTTGATATGAGTATCCCAAGTTTCTTGAGTTAGAAACTTCTAAAGCCATTAAAAGGCAGATCTTAAGCATAGTGCCTATATTGTATCGAAGGACATGGTAGTTAAAAAACAAATTGGTAAAGATAAGATAGTTGCATTACTCAAAAAGTTGGATGAGAGAGAGATAGTGAAAAAGGAAAGTTCTATCTTCCATTACTTCATTTATATGTATCGACTGGTGAAAAACCCTCGTGTTTGGTCAGTATCTCCTTCCATTTGAAACTCTTAAAGAGGCTGTGGCTTGTGAGAGAGAATGCATTAGATAACTTTAGTTATGTGGTTTTTTTTCTTTATCGTTCGATAAGATTATTCCTCTTGTTCTGATCCTTGAGTTCGTAATCCTTTTTCATTAGCGATTGTAGTTTTTTCTTTTAAGGAAGGGAAACTATGTGGGATTCAGAACCATTTGTCCTTTGGTCTAGTAGCTATCCTATGGAAATTTAGAGGACAAAATTTCTTAAGGAGGGGAGATTGTGATATCCCGTTTAATTATCTCTTGCGAATCACGATCCATGTCGCGTATAAGGCAGAACTGGGCTTTGGATAGCCAAATTGGGTTTTGGAAAGTTCAATGTGGTTCGATGAATTTCAACAAGTCATATTAATGTATTTAAGTGTATTATAATGGCTATAAGTCATTTCGGGTTGCTCGGACGAAAATCGGCTCGAAAATCATAAGTTTGATCTTACGTGATTTCTTTGTTTCGGGCCAACTTTGGAACCCGATAACTTCTTCATCTTCTATTAGAAATGGTCTTTGTTTTCTCCTATTCCTATTTTTCATAGCCCTCTACAACTTCTGTGTTTTTGCCGAGACCCAATTCCAGCTCCTTGATGCCTGAAAATGGGTGCGAAGTCGAGCTATTGACCAAAAAGCTGAAGGAGGCACAATTAAGACATAAAGTCGACTACATTGCAGTGGATGTAGTCGACTACATCTACATGAGAAAATTTTAGTCGACTACATCGGAATGACGAGATTTTTTATATATTTCTTCTTCCCATTTCTTCCTCATTTGACACATTCATTTGGAGAGATTTTGAGAGAGATGTAAGGGGCGAATTTGGGGGATTTTAAGGGATCATTTGAGGGCGCATCTTCCACGCAAGATTCTCATCAACATCATTATCTCCATCCTCTTTATCATCATCTTTTCCATCTTCATCCTCCATTTTTAGGGTTTTAAGCTACCAATTAGGGGTTTTTGCGTATGCGCTTCCTTGGCTCGTTTCTTATGTAATACTTCGAGGGATCCTCCTAAGGTGGGAACAATAGTATTTAAACTTCTTTTCAAGTTATTATAATATATTTACACCAAATCAATCGAAACCTAGGGTTTTTACTCAAAGTTGCATATGCATGGGGCTTGGGTCAATTTCCTTGGATAAATTTGATAGATTTGCATCATATATGACATTAATAATGATTTTAGACAAAAATCCCTACTTGGATAGGATATATAAGAAAGTTTGTTATATGACCTTCAAGTACGTATATGATTATATACGCTAAGCTTTGACACGCTTATGTATGATGTCATATATGGAATTTAAAGTATATTTTGGTGGTGTTGCTGTTGTGTTTTAAGTTATAAGCTATATTTATGAGATTTTTTACTTACCCACCCAGTCTGTAAGTATGCTGGTCAAATACATAAATATGTTTTGAATAAATGAAGTCTTTATATCTAAAAAGGTGGTTATTTAGGGACTTATATACATTGTTTGATTGTATTAGACTTGGCGTGGGGGCAAATTGATGAAAACATACAAAACCTCCCAAACTGATGATTTTCTGGTTTCTTTTACTAATTGACGGACTTGGCGGATCTTGTTTAAGCTCAACAACAATACCACTACGGATTTTAAGGCATATTGGCATACACACTTTATATACATTATGTTGAGTTTGTATTTGGATATTCTCAACTATATTATATACTTTAATGAGATAATTATTGTGATTTCATATCGGTTAGCCACACCGTTCATACCAGGTAGATGCATGGTCATTACCCGTAGCGTATAGCCTTGGTGGCTACGTGAGTTTATGTTATTGCCTTGGGGCATTTTCCATCTAGGTTGACCTGGTAGGGAGTCCCTGCCTTGGGGGCAGAAGAACCTGAGTTTGCCGGCTATCTTTGTGCATGGTGGATTTAAAATCCTAGATGTGACGTATATATATATATATGATTGATGTGTGAGATCTGGTCACAGTGTTGTGGCATATATAATATGATGAGATATATGTATGTATATATATATTGCCTTTCTTATACTTTGGGTGGGGGACATTATATATATGCATGGCACGAAATGTTTCTATGGTATTGATTTCTTCAAAAGTATGTATTTATATAGCTCACTCCCACTGAGCCCGTTTGGCTCACTCCCATTTTCCAAACCAGGTTTTGCCGATATCTCTAGGGGGACGGTGCGCCTACGAGGTCTAGATAGCTCTAATGGTCGGATTAACACAGTCGTTTAGGAAACGACTTGTACCTTGTTCCTTAGAATAATTATAATATTTTGTGTATATTCTTAAGCCATGTATGTAAAGTTTATGAGATTGAAACCTCGCTAGAGGAGTTACCTTGTATTGGGATATTATATGTAATTTGATAAATAGTCTTAATATGTGGAGATATGATTTTAGTTAAACTTATGTATGGTTTGATAGGTTTTGGTTATATTGAAAGTACAAACTCC
This sequence comes from Lonicera japonica, assembly GCA_021464415.1. Classification (NCBI taxonomy): domain Eukaryota; kingdom Viridiplantae; phylum Streptophyta; class Magnoliopsida; order Dipsacales; family Caprifoliaceae; genus Lonicera; species Lonicera japonica. Next base: position 93,742 of record JAKCWG010000533.1, read on the forward strand.
ACATGCCAAAATTTTTAGAAATCATGGCTTTATTTGATATCTTCATTTATGTAAGTTCTAAATTCTATATAATACCACCCGTCATCGCGTACAACACCATGACTACCCGGGTCCCGGAGGCGAAATCCTCTAAACAAAATTTCGGGGCGTCACACCAGAGGAGTTCCAGAAGGGTTCATGGGTCCCCTGAATGTTAATTTTGAGCGTTTTAAACCCGTTCTTCACCCATTTATCACCTACCACTCCTCATGTTCAAGCTATGCACATACACTACACTCTAGAGAGTTCTAGAGAGATAAAGAGGGAGATTCATGGAGCTTCTTCATCCTCCTACAAGATTTGAGCCTCAAATCACTTCATTCTTCACTATTCATCATCTTCCACCTTCGTCTTCGTGCGTGGAGCTTGGAGGAGAGCTAGGGTTTTGGCGAGACGACATTTACGCTTCCTCAACTCTTCCATATAGCTACTCTGAGGTGGGAACACTAGTATAAAACCTCTTTTACAAACTTTTACTTGTTGTTTTAATGATTTGAACTCAAATTAGGGATTTTCATCAAAACCATGGGTTGTTTGCATCTCTTAGGGTTTAGGCTTGATCAATCTTAGATTAGTGATGGATATTGATAGATTTTCACTTCTTTAGCAAGATTGATTATCTAGTTCCACGATTTAGTATGCTTACATAGATATTCATGTGAAACGTACTTCGTAATTACCCGTATGACCTAAGAATTGGGGGTTTTTGGATTTGTAAGTATTAAATGGATGATTATGGGTTATTGATGATAAATATACACATATATACCATTAGATGCGATCGTAGGGCATTATTTTTGGTATGCGTAGTGAGAACCCATCACGGCAGAGCGATATGTCATAACATACGAGTTTAGTGACTTGTGTGGAGCGTGCTAGGCACTAGTAACAAGAATATAACCTCGATACTCTTTAAGAACACATAGAATACATTTATTAGGGCATGAATTGCCTTAATTATGAATATGAACATCTAGGTGAGTTGTATTAATATGCCAGTTGAATGAGGGGCACACTAATCGATACTTGGCTTAATAATCAGCTAGAGAATTAACATAGAATTCTTATGGTCGTAGTTTGATACATATGACACATAATGAGATGTAATATATATTGATAATAAATTAATCAGCCAAAAAATGAGAATTATTAGTTAAATGATAAGGTTCCGGATAATTGGATAGATAATAATGATGATGTGATGAATGAACGATGATTATAATAATGATGATGATTGTGTGATTGTATATATATGTTATTGGCCATGCGTGTGATGGATGATTTGATGATTGTATATATTGTTGAATGAGGAATCGAGATATTCCTATTGATGCGATCACATGTATGGGCTGGATATGATTAATCGAGCATCGGGTAGTTCCCGGTGACTCAAAGACGGGTCGCTTATTGCCGCCCCTGGGTGAAACTCCCTAAATCATGCACGAAAAAAATGAAATCAGTGACTTTGCCGGTGGTTGTGGTTGCCCACAAAGGAGAGCCCACTTTATGTATCTTGCCTTCCCACAGGATTATGTGTTATGGGTTAGATGAGTTTTCCTGGCAGCGGAGCAGGTCTCGTGTGCCACTACTTTTCCATTGGTGAGTTTCCCAAAAAATGGTTGGGCTACTAATGGTTATTACCCTACTAGGGTATCACCTGGTGTAGTTATTTCCAGAGCGTCGATGTGGCTTGTATGAGGTGTTCTCCTCGTTAACTATTCATAGTGTTATTCCCAGGAAAATATCTTGAGGGTTATCTCCGAATGACCTACTTGGAGAACTAAGTCCCTGAGCCACTCCCCACTCGGAGGAGACATGGATAAGAACCTTGGACCTTTCGGGATCCGTTGTTCTGGGCCTAGACTGACCGTGGGGTGAAACTGAGGCATTATACTGGAGATGTGATACGAGAGTTGTTGTGAGATTGTGCTTATGTTGTTATTATTATTATTATATCGTATCATGTCTCGTATTGGTTTATGTATGTTGCCTCGGCTATGATATAAACGATGTAAAGACTTATGCGGACACATTTAGACAGAACAGGGTACACGTAGAGAACTGTCGAGCCTTTCATAATGTATTAATATATAAACTGGAAAGAGGTAATAACTATTGAACATAAAAAAAATGTATGGGTATACGAACGTTTACGGATTACGGAATAGTGAGTCAGATCATAATGCATATAATATACTCATAATTAAAGAAAAAATCATAGCTAACGAGATAGCCTAATGAGAGTACACCGTAATATAACGGTTTAGACTAGTGATCTTGAAGTAAAGCCTATTAGTTGGCCAAGTATAGGCTTCGTAATGAATTATAATTAAAGAGGAAGTAATAAATACTTGGCCAATAGTGACGACTTATGAAGTAAGGACCGAATAGCATAAAAGAGTGTGGAGTTATACTTGAGAGTGGATAGTCCGTAGCATGTCGAACCTTAGGAAGCTAGAGCTTGATATGAGGTGACTTTGGACTAATGATCTCCTCGAGCTGTGAAAATTCCTTGGAGTTTTATCTTATGGATGGTTAGAGGAGAAATCGGGTTGTTGGGTAAATGGTTTTCGGGTAGCTAGGATAGGAATCCTAGTGGGGTTGTAGCACTTGGGTTTACATTGCAATGCATTGCACGTTTTCAAATAATTACATTAAAGTAACGTATTTTCTATACAAAACCTATATAGTTCCCACTGAGCCCGGATTTGGCTCATCCTGTTTTCTAACAGTTTTGCAAGCATAGCACCTCGGGTGGAGTATGATGTACGTGTATAGAGGCCTCTGATGTCCACAGTCTGTGTTTAGTCCTTCTTCGAGAAAAGATTATATTGTATAGTCGTTTTGGTTTCCTTTTGATTGTAAATGGACTATGATTTGATAAACAATTTATATTGTAAATTTGTATAAATGGTTTTATATATATAGAGTGGATTCGAAATTGTAGTTGGACGTGACTATTTGTATTAAATAATTTTAAACCTTACATGGTGGTTTGTTATTTAAATAAACTCCACATATCGCGATTTTGTAAAATGAGCTTTTAAACAGGATCACATTTTATTTGAGAAATTTTTTTAAAAGTTGTGATTTTTATATTTTAAACCTGCCGTCACGCACGGCATCCGTGATTAATCGGATCCCGAAGGTGAAAATCTCAGAACGGGATTCGGGTATTCACAGAGCCAAACACGGGCTCAGTAGGAACTATAGGGTTTTATATATAAAAGTGTACGTAGTTATACACATGCAATGTGCCATATCAAAATAATAAATAAGCCATATGTATACCATATACATATAAGTAGTACTCATCTCAAATGCCATGAAAATATAGTAAGTACAACGCACGCCAATTGCCATCCCAACCTAATGGATAAAATGAATTTGTATAAGCAAAATATAGTACGGAAGGAAATACTACCAAAGTATATTCATATAAAAAGTAGGCACTAGTTATATACCATCGTATAATACTTGTTTCTTTGTCCATCCACATGACATGTGTAACTAGTAGCTCGAATCTATCCGGTTACGTTACATCTACGGGAACAATAATGTAACTGGTAGTTCAAACTTGTCCCAGTTACATTCCTTCAACATGAACAATAGTAATATGGCTGCCATAACCAAGTCCTTCCATAGGATGTAATAAGTCAACTAGGTACAATTGTTTATTGTGCACAGTCTGGCTACCATAGCCAAGTCCTCCTATAGAACACCTAGTGACAAGCCTACCATAAGCTAATGTATAATGATAGTCACATTTAAGCAACTAAAGTATCATATCCAACTGGCACAATGATAGTGCCTAATAAAGGTAAAGCTATGAATAAATCTCAAAATCATAATGAGATATAAAAACTAGTAATAATCTCATCCATAGGGAAAAATATAACAACCTTTTATAGGTTTAGAAATCTCATCAAATAGCAAAATAGTAGTAAAGTTTCATACTTTACGAAAAGTAGTAAGCTAACCATTAGCGTCGTAACATCATTAATATCGTTAGTTTGAGATATTTAATACAAGTCTCATCAAATATCCTTTTATAAATTATAATACTAAAGTACAAGTTAAATCCACAAATTTTATTATTTATAAGTTCATACATACACATATAACCGTAAATTATGAAAGTGTGGGTTTAAATAATTCATACACAAATCATGTGTGGTCCATACATTATAGAAATTGGATTTAGTATAAATTCTACCGAATAGTTATAGCTCATAGTCCATTTAAGAATAATGATTGTATAAATCTAGCCTGTACAGTTAGTTTTTTTTACCAATCTTCATTATTAGCTAACTAATAGCTCAATTACAACAATAATATCACATTTATGAAGTATTGGAACCAAACTATGCAATAAACCCATAAATTAATCATTTACTATATGTATAGAAAAAATCCCGGTGTGACGCGCAAACGCTTTATAATTATCATACAAACATTCACATATGAGATATTTGATGATTAATTAAATGAACAAAATAGAATGAAAGCGTAAGTTATTTCTTCTCATATAAAGAGGAATAAATAACGAGAGCACATTGAAGCACCTGATTAAAGTTGGAAAGCGGGTTAGATAATTTGATGGGTTGTTTGTTATTGGGCATAAATGCCCATAACACATGACCATTTTCCGTTTGATTTAACATTCCAAGCCGTTAAAAGTGTAGGGTGTTTTTAGTGGGTGATTTTATTTACACCCATTAAATTATTTTCTCACCCCAATTTTATTTTAAAAACAATAGTGAAAGGCTAACCAAACAGTCCCTTAACTATGTTCTCTTCATACTGATTGCATCCCAATCCAATATGACTATTAAATTAATGCGTTTCGTCGCATCATTTGCCGGCATTTGCTAATAAATCTTCAAAGGGTTAAGGATCAATCTAGATAGAGGGCCAATCTAGTTGGAATATGAGGCTGGATGAGGCTGGATTCCACTTTATCTTAGGGCTTAGAAATTGAAGAGCACTAGGGAATGAAATTCTAAATCAAAGAGAAACGAGGAATGAAATTCTAAGCCTCAATAGTTAAAGTCAGGAGTTTAATTTCGTTGTTTCTATGCCCTAAAGATTCTTCTTTGTTACTCGAAATAAAGATCATCTATATTTCTTAAGACTCTTGATTGAAATACTTTGTTTTATTTACCAAAACAAAATGAAAACAAGATGGATTAGGTTTTCTAAAATCCATGATCATAAACACATGATTCTCCATAAATAGTACGTGCATTTTTTTTCTATTGTTGTGCTTCCATTTAGAAATTATAATAAATTTTTCTGACAGAGATAGAGATGATAGATTTCATAGTACATGGTAAGGACTTCCTTCCACTAGAAATAACCATCGGAGCTAATAAAACTTGGTGAGAGAGGAATGGTAGTAGTTAATTAGTAGTAGTTTTAACGACATGTTTGGCTTTTGAAAATAAAATGGGGTGGATTGAAAAAAATTAAAGGGGTGAGTTGCAAGAGGTGTGAAAAGAATGAGTTGCAAGAGGTGTGAAAAGAATAATGTTGTGGGTGTGTTTAAAATTACCCTTAAATAGGGTTCATTCTAAAACTTTGATGGTGATCCAAGAGGCGGGCATTTATGTAGTTTAACTCTAGCCATTAAAAGTGTTCAAAAAAGTGCATATATATAAAAGAATATCAATGATAGATTCATCATTTAAAGTGTTAATACCTCTATCTTTAATAATATTTTATTAATAATATAATCATATCATGGGTCCGTTTTGGTAGGGATTGGTCGTATACAGGCCGATTTTTAGTAATGAATTTCAAAACTAAAATATTGGGAGATACTTTCAGCTATTGCGGATTATTCGCCTATGCCCGGATCGGTTGGATTACCCGAATCAAACTAAGACGTGTGTGTGTAAGGTAAAGCAAACAAGCTACAATACTAAGTAACGTGGTTTAGCCTAAAAAGATACCTATTCCATAGTCACTTTTATTCTCTCTTTTGAGGTGCCTTATGCTAGTGGAGACGTGTACTCTAGTAGGGTTTTGTGGTATACGATTTTCAGATAACCTAGAGTTGAGGATGTAGGAGCCTTTATATAATAGGTTATACTTGAGTTAGATAGGGATGTATGTATTCTAGTATAGTAGTACAAGTACAAGTTTAGACCATCTACTATCCAATAGAATAATCCATTACTTCATCTTGTGTAACTGCTTATTTGAGTATGAAACTCCATCAGTTATCATCTAGATGAATTGAACATGGTAATAGTCTTGAAAGTGGGCCTACGGTTTGGGCTTTGTTGCTGTGCAAGAGGCTTTGGGCTTGATTGACTGTGTGGGCCTCGCATTAATTTTAGCGGGTGTATACTTTGTTTATTCTGGCTAGGCCGAATGCCACAACCTGCTCTATTTAAATTCGGATTCGGACTAGGGTGAAATCAATATATCCCGAGTCATCAGTGATGAAAATTTCACAAGTTCTAAAGTATGATCTACATAAAGACGAACCACATGTAATCCTGACCAATTGCGTATATATATGGAAGGGTTCAAATTACAAAGAAGTTTACACCCGCCGATAACTTTCTCTATATTTCATATTTTATTAATCAAACCGTTAAATTATTTAATTACAATATTAAAGATGTATGCAACAAATTAAAGGGAGACGCATATGTTACTCATCATAATCATGTTTTATATTAAATTATAAATTATACAAAAAATTTAGTAAAAATAAATATGGTGATTACATGACTAAAAATATCAAATCGATTTAAAACTATACACGCTTTAACTAGTGAAATATTGGATTGATTACATATCCCCGAGCGTGTGAACTTGTAGATATTTATAGATTTATCGTTTGAACTAGTGGAGGGAGATTTGGTACAAAAAGTACCAAATCTAGGGATTAAAACAACCCACTTGACCATCCAAGTCAACAAATTTTATCTTATAACTATAAATGGTTCACCAACTACATATTTTTCATATATATATATTATATAAATAAATAACGACTCAAACCAATATTTTATCTTGCTTGTTTTGGCAAAAACACACGCACTTCACTTATATTTTAAATCATTGGAGCCCTGTGTTAATTATGCGAAATAGGAGTATGTGGTGAGTTTATTTCTACCAATAATACAATGGAGTCATGAATTGGTGTTTGGAGAGGCCAAAATATATATTATTCGTATTTAATTTTTTTGGTTATATTTTATGTCAATGGAGAAAAATATTTGGCTCCTATATTGTCATTAAATATTTATTTTGTATTGAGAAGCATTTATTTCTATTATTTTATATTTATGAAAATAAAAATTGTAGGGGTGAAATAGATGTTTCAAAAATTTGGCATCCTCAGACTGACAAAATGAGTTTTGCCTTTATAATATATAAGGCCATCGTTGTTGATATGGTAAAAACCTATATTTAGCAATTACATAGTCACTATGGGTATGACATACTTAGCAAAAACCTACCTCAGCGGTCTCATGGGGTGGGTAACATTCACCATTCTCTCCCAATTTTTACAATTGCCCACAATAAAAGCTTCATATTAAATTTAGCAATTTAGCCTAGCTAATTTTTGCGCACCCCGCAATGGATGGTCTAATATATTAATCTCTTTGGAATCGATTGGTCTGTAAAAGACGTGAATGTGAAAGGATAAGTTGCTTGTGGGGACTAAGTGTATATTTCCCCGACTATATCCATGAGCAAATCCATTTTTTATGGGGGTAAAATTGAATGGAGTCATGGGGTTTCTAATGATAAAACAACACATGTCCATTCTCATCTAAAATTAATTTCTTTTTATTTTTTCATTTGATTTAAATAGATAAAAATGGACACGTGTCGTTTTATTATTGGAACCGCATGACCCCATCCCATTTTGCCCCCATCAATTTTTTTTCCATCCAAGTGGTAACTAAGAAATTTAGCTATGGGATAGCTATAGCATTAGAAAAAGGATAAAATACCAAAAAGTATATTAAACTTTATATTTTTTATAAAATACGTAACATACTTTTTTCCGACTATTCTGATAACAAATTCTTAATTTTTTTACAAAATAGGTAAATGTGACAATAATGTGTATCATTACATATCATCCAAAATGTAAACAAATTAAAACTTTGCAGTCAAAATAGTAAAAAAAAAAGTATATTACTAATTTTGTAAAAAAGTGTAAAGTTCATTATCCTTTTTAGACTTTTACCCTAAAAAAAGTGAGACGGGGAGGGCAATACTATTACTATCTTTAAGAAAATGAAAAGGGACAAAATATTTAATTTATATATAGAGTCCGTTTTTTAACGGATTGGGTCCTTTTACAACGTTTTTTTGTCATAAAAATGATCGGACTGTACGGACCGGCGTGCACTTGAAAATTTCCATACAAATATATATATATTTTAAAAAAAATTAATACTAAAATACTAAACTTTAAAAATCAAAGGAGGAATTGCCCCCCTTAACTTCGGCCTGCCTCTCACTGTATACAATATATATCTATATTATTAAGTGGTGGGGCTTAACAATTACCATTTGGTTTGTACATGAAATAAAAAAAAATAATAATAAACTTTTTATATTTTCCGACAAAAGAAATATATACCATTTCAATAAGAATTGGAAACAGAACCTTTTCCTACAAACATATACTGCAAACATATATATATATATATATATATATTATATTAAAGCTCCATTTAATAAAAAAAATAAAAAAATGATAAGAAAAATAACTTAATGTTTTGCGAAGTTGAAAAATAAGTTAAGTGATGTGTTCATATTTTCTCTTACTTTTTTTCCCTTTTCCATGGATTTTTTTTTTCCTTTTTATGGTGGTGAACAATATTTGATTTAATTCTGAGTTTGATTGGGAGCTTTCTAAGTCGAGTTTCAGCAGCAGTTACAAAAACACTCTAGTGACTAGAGGCTTGTCATTGTTTTGCGAGTGAAAATTAGTCGTGATGTGTAAAAATAAGCTTGGACACAAAATAAATAAATAAAAATAAAAGTATATTGCTAGGGAGCGGAACTCCTTTCAGGGTGTGTTCAATCTTTTTGCCTCTCCTGTTTCCGTTTCTTTCTCCGTTTATTTTTCGTTTGATGTTATTAAAAAAAATAAAAAAAATTAGTCTTGTCGTTGTAATGCCTAAAGCTAAATAAATACAATTGGTTTATATAAATCTCAATTCAAATTAATCCAATTATTATTTTATAAACTAAACTAAACTAATCCAATTATTATTCAAATAAATATTGCACAAGTATCGGGTGCGTCACAAGTTCTAGTCTATATTATGTATATGTAGTAAATTTTAATTTTTTTATACAAGCAGTGTATAGATCCAGATATATTGTTTAGGGAACCGGGGAGGGTATAGATGGAACTCGAAGCAGGGCATTCTATATGAATAGTTAAACTTTCATCCACTTGAGATTTTCTGTCAATTTCATATTTTATTAATCTAATCGTTGAATCAGCTAATTATAATATCTCAAAGATGTTTGCAAAAAATTAAAGTAAATAAAGATGCATAATCATATTATGTATTAAATGATGAACCATACAAAAATTTAATAAAAGTAAGTATAATGAATATATAATTAAAAATATTAGGTTAATTTAAAACCTTACGTGCTTAAATTAATGAAATATTGGATTGATTATAGGTCCGAGTGCGTGTGAACTTGTAGATATGTATAGATTTAACGTGTGAACTAGTGGAGGGAGATTTGGTACAAAAAGTAGCAAATCTATAGACGAAAACAACAAATTCTCTCTTTTGTAAGCCACATGGAGGGCTATGTACTATTGACACTTATTTTTATAATATTTTCACTTTTCTGTTAAAAAAAAAACACCCAAATTCTCCCTATCTTATAACTCTAAATGGCTCGCCAACTCAATTCAACCGCCAAGTGTGTAAATTTTTTGTAATTTTTATTTTATCTCTGTAGTATTTTTTAAAAAATTTGCTACTAATAAAAATTGAGCCACTAACATTTAATATGATGATTCGCTTTCTAACTACTAAACTATCTTTCTGTTTTATTAAATATTACTCCTTAAATTAAATACGTACGAGTATGCAACACACGTATCGTATGTGCATGTCGACTACTTATATAAAAACGAGGACTCAAACTAATATATCTTGCTTGCTTTGGCGAAAACACGCGCACTTCACTTATATTTTAAATCATTGTAGCGCCGTGTTAATTATGCAAAACAGGTGTATGTGGTGAGTTTATTTTTACCCACAGCACGACGGAGTCATAAATTGGTCTTTGGAGAGGTGAAAATATATATTATTCGTATTTGATTTTTTTGGTGATATTTTGTGTCAATGGAGAAATTTTTTTCACTCCTATATCGACATTAAATATTTATTTTGTATTGAAAAATATTTATTTCTATTATTTTATAATATAATTGCATTTATGTATTTGTTTAATTATAAATGTTTTAGTATTGAATGTGACTTTTTTTAATAAATTTTGGGGTGGCAAATTCCTATAAATTTGAAATATTAATTTTTGTGGGGGGCGACCTCCCCATTCGTCGCTGGATCCATCCTTGACCTATGGTATGTGTGAAACACTCGCAAGTATACAATTTAAAGAGTAATATTCAATTAAAGTAATAGGTGGTTTAATGTTTAATTTGAGTGTTGCTTATTCTTTTCTTTTTCTTTTTTGAAAAAAGTTGCTTATTCAATGTCAAGGGTTCAACTCATTTTATTAGCAACTTTTTTACAAAAAAAAAATGAAAAATGAAATTGTAAGGGTAAAATATTTTTTACGAAAATAAAATTTGTAAGGGTGAAATAGCTAGATATTTCAAAAATGTGACACCAACTTCAGGCCAATGAAATGAGTTTTAGCTTTATAGTATGTATATTAGGCCATCCATTGTTAATAAAGTAAAAACTCATATTTTGCAATTGCATAGTTTGGTATACCTATTAAACTATTAAAATATCATTTATCCTCTAAAATTAAAAGCATACGAAGGGTTAATCATCGAATTATATAACGTACTTTTTCATGTTCATTAATAATTCAACTGTAATTTTATTATTTATTTGGATTAAATTAGTAGTATACTTTGTGTTTATTTACATTTTGGTCATTGCATAACTCAGGATTAACAAAACTCTTTAACAACAGTCTCACTTGACACTAATGATCTTACGTGACGTCACTGAATACATATACTTGATTTTAAATTAAAAAGTATGAAGGACTAAATAATTAGGTTACCTAATTACTGTCTTAGTGCTTTGTGAATGGGACACCGAAGGCACTTAATGAACATTTGGTAGGAGAACAACACGAATTTGACTAACAATTAATTGTTTCGTTATATAATACGTAAAGTAATGGTGCACTACATAAAATAATGATTTTTTTTGTCTTTTTGAGATTTAATTTCTTCTAGAATTTATCATGTAATATCTATATAATATAATATTATAAAGTTTAGATCTAAGCACTTCAAATGACAATGACACTCACTTTTCTTACGAAATGGATGAATTCTTCTAGTTTAAATAATTATGTGAAAGCGAATTTGCTTGCTTATTCAATGGATGAACCGAATTACCCCCCTTCTAGTTTAGCTAATTATGTGAAAGCGAATTTGCTTGCTTATTCAATGGATGAACTGAATTCTTCAATCGCCGGATTTACGAAATGGATGAATTCTTCAAGTTTTACTAATTATGTGAAAGCGATTTTGCTTGCTTATTCAACGGATGAACCGAGTTCTTCAATCGCCGGATTTACAAAATGGATGAATTCTTCTTGTTTAACTAATTATGTGAAAGGGAATTTGCTTGCTTATTTAATGGATGAACCGAATTTTTCAATCGCCAGATTCAAATTCTTTTGGAAAGTCCACCGGGGAAGGTTTATTCGCCGGGAAAGAAGGTGGATCTTTTATTATTTTTATTGAGTATAAGTGATAAGAAGATTTTGTTAGTTTTATGGGAGGGAAGAGGGAGAGGGGATCGAACCTTAACATCCAAAATAGATAACCATACTTTCAACAATTTGGGCGTGAGCCCGAATCTGAAGTCAAGATCTATTTTAATGGCATTAAAATAGATCTTGACTTTATTTTTGCTAAAAACTTATGCTTACTCGAGAAATCGAGCCTTCATTTTTAAATGTAACATAATTTTATGTTTAATCACTAAACCATCTATCACGTATGTATTGCGCGTGCAACATAATATAGTTTAAATGCAAAAGATATATCTTTTGCATTGCGTGTCTGAAATAAGTGTTTCTTTTAGAGAACTTAATTTAGACTCCGTTTGATTGCAAGGTGAAAAAAGAAAAATAAATTGAGTTAGCTTTGGGGAAAAAATAGAAAATAAGTTGAGTGATAGAGGTAATATCCTCTTGATTTTTAAGTTTTTCCACGAAGAAATTTTCTTTGCTTGGTGGTGAGTAAAAATTTTCACCAAAAATATTGAAGGATAGATGATATATACTCATAGAAGGTGATATTCTCTTGATTTTTAAGTTTTTTCATGAAGAAATTTTCTTTGCTTGGTGGTGAGTAAAAATTTTCACCAAAAATATTGAAGGATGGAGGATATATACTCATAGAATGAATAATATCTCTCACCTTATTTTCTATTTTTTCATACAAACTAACTAAATTTATTTTCTTTTTCCATCTTTATAATCAAAGAGAGTGTTAGTTGCATGTCTTTTTCTTTCCAAAATTATGAATATCCTTGGTGTTTATTCTACATAGCCAACATAAAAAATGAGTCCTTTTTCTAGAGATGCCTTGCAGGAGTTCTTTTAATATAAAGTTTGACCTTCACTTTTACCTTGCTGACAATAATTTAGTTTTTATTTTTTATTTTCATATTTATAACCGTACATGTCTCAGATTTAAGCTTGGACCAGATTTTGAAAATCTGACGGCTTCAAATTCTTTTATATAAAAAGAACAACTTGATAGTCAAATAATAACATATTGACCTAGTCGTCTTGTCCAGGTTATTATGGTCAAAAGTTTAATATTATGGTCAAAAGTTTAATAATAACATAAAAAGAACAACTTCAAATTCTTTCATATTTCTTTTGTTGATTTAATATCATGGTCAAAAGTTTATTTGCTAACCATTAAGATTGGTTTGGTACTAGTACTAAGAGTTCTTCGAATCGAGTTTTATTAGTTGCAAGAACATTTTGGTGAGTACGTAAAGACGTGTCACAATTTTACAAGTAAAAATTAGTCAAAGTAAGAAAAACTTGCCAGAATACCCGAGATGTGAATCACGCAGTTCACTAGTCATTAGTAGATTTCCTTCGGAGTGTGTTCAAGCTTTTTACCACTTTTGTTTTTGTTTCTTTATCCGTTTATTTTTTATTTGATGTTATTAAAAAGAAAAAATTAGTCTTGTCGTTGTAATACCTAAACCCAAATAAATACAATTGATTTAGATAAATCTTAATTCAATTAAATCCCATTATTATTTTATAAACTAAACTAAAGTAATCCAATTATTATTCAAATTAATACTACACACGCATTGGGTGCGCCATAAGTTCTAGTCTATACCATGTGTCTGTAGTTATTTTTATTTTTTATTTTTTATACAAGCTAGGGATAGATCCAAATGCATTGTTTAGGGAGACAAAGAGGGTATGGATGGAGTTCGAAGCAGGGTGTTCTATATAAATAGTTACACTTACATCCAATTCAACTTAAGCATATGCACATCTATCTATTACTAAATATGTAAAGTTATGAAGGATTTAAATCGCTAGCTTTTAGAGTCATGACACTTTTGATTTTCAAAATTGTAACAATACACTTTTGTTTTTAATAAAAAATATGAAAGCGCCAAAATTTAAAACCATGCTATTAAGAAAGTTAAAAACGCGTCCAACTAGTAATTCATTTGTCATTTTTTGTTTTTGAAATTAAATGTATGCAAGTAGCACATGTTATATAAAGGGAATAAGGTAAAATTCATATTTAAGGAATGGCAAACCAATTTTTTGGCTTTCTATTTATACTCTTTCACGTGTGAATTTTTGCCAATACTTATGTTGCAAGATTTTAACCCTTAACTTTTGACAAAGAATAAATAAATCTTTAGCACCAAACCATTACATTTGGTCTACAAAGGAACAATCAGAAAGAAAACAACCAGCTATACAACAAAACACAAAACCAAACAAAAAATAAAAAAAGCTTTACATTTGATTTTATTTGTCTTAAATTCCTGACTTGTTCTCAATTAAAGTGTTACATTCAGTACTAAGAGTATTTGTAACAGTTTTCTATATTTTTTATTTAATAAAATTTAACAATTTATAATTTTTTTTTGTATCTAATAGATTTTTAAAATCAAAAATTGTGTAAAATACACTCTTATTTTACAATTCCACCTCGACTTTTTCTCTCTCCTTTTTTTAATAAAATTTAAAAATATAATAATTTCAAATGTAAAATATATATTTTAATAAAAATTCTGAAATTTAGTCATCAATACCTATAAATCAAGATTGATTATGACTATAAAATTATTTATAGAAAAAAATAAAGAAAAAATAATAAAAGATTTCTTAAATTGATATTTAGCGTATGTTGGAATCTTATTGGTTATTTTCAAAATTTACACTAGATGCTACAAAAGTATCATTGAAGTATTTATTTATTTTTACTTTTTTATAAAAATGAGTTGATACATATAATTTACAAATCAATTTTTATACTACCATCGAAAATACTCTAACTTTGATATTTTCTACTTTACCCATGTGTTTGTTATTTCAAAAATAATAATAATAATAACATTTAATTAAGCTTGAACCCTCAACCAAAAGGTTAGGAAGGGAAACATTTATAAAACAAGGGGTAATGAATTTTAAATCTTAAAAAATTTTAAGGGATAAAAAATTATGTGACTAAAATTTAATATTATTTTTCAATAGTTAATAGTTTCTTTGACACGAATTACAACATAACATATACATACGGATACATGGGGTTGCTATTGACACACATTTCAATACTCTCTAACACTTCAATATTGGCTCGGCCCTATGTGAACATATATTTGGCCCTTATGCGCCGAGTATATATTCACATATTCGGTATTTAGGGGACGAGCCAAAGTATTTTGTTTGTACTTAACAATGGCTCGGCCCCTCAGTATTAAATATGTGCACATATAGTCGATAGTTAAAGGCCGATTAAATAAATAAGACGGAATGCTAAAGAGTGTTTTAATATATGACAATAGCAACATCCTATATATATATATATAAGGTTGCAAACCTGTCGTGTGCTTCAATCTATACAAGCCCAAGTATGATCAATTGTTCACAATCCATGATATATCCTTCAGTTTTTCTAAACGAGATTATGTAACTCTTCCACACGTATTGCTTACATCACTATATATCAAGTACCTTTTTAATTTGTACATCATTTTTGTATTTAATCATTATTAAGAAATAGCCAAATTAGTAAACTATAACCACCCAACAAATTTTCATCACTACCTAACATATCCGTTCACCTACTCCCTCCATCCAAGGAAAATTTTTATTTTTTATAATTCCTTATATTAATTCTTGTTATAACACGTACACCAACAAATTTTTATTTATTATAATTCCTTATATTAATTCTTGTTATAACACACCAACAATGAGTAACTTGGACTACATATTAATCAATATTTAATTTCTAAAAAAGACCCCACTCACCATATATATAGGTGAACAGAATCTATACATAAAGGTCAATTGATCGATCTTTACACCCTGAAATTTACCTGGTCCACGATGTTTAATTTATTACATTTTGATCCTTAAAGTTTGAGCCAAGTTGCATTTTATTGAAATGTGGATGCCCGGCCTCTTTGTAAATGGAAAATCTATGTGCTACATAGAGTTTACATCCAAAAATCAATGGGCCATCCAATTTTGGATGAATGTGCAACACGGCTCAAACTTCAAGGACCATAATGTAGTAAATGAAAAGTTAGGGATCAAAGTGAGACAACAGGTAAACTTCAGGGGTGTAATAAGTTAGTTGCCCCTATATAAATGACACCAAAGGAAGCTAGTAATTTGAGTCAAGAAGTTAGCCAAATAAAAAAAAAAATTAAAATAACGTTAACAAGGAGCTAGCTAACCATGACAATTGAAAGAAGAAAGGTTCTTGTTGTGGGGGGCACTGGTTATCTTGGTAGGAGAATTGTTAAGGCTTGTTTGGCACAAGGACACACAACTTATGTCCTTCAACGCCGAGAAATTGGGCTTGACATTGAGAAATTACAGATGTTGTTGTCGTTCAAGGCGCAGGGAGCTCGGCTAGTTGAAGGTTCATTTTCGGACCACAAGAGCATTGTGGAGGCTGTGAAGCAAGTCGACGTGGTGGTTTGCGCCATGTCCGGCGTGCATTTTCGCAGTCATAATATTCTCGTGCAGCTAATGCTTGTTGATGCAATCAAAGAAGCTGGAAATATTAAGGTACGCCCATATATATGTATGATTAATTAATCATGTAAGCTTTTTGTTCTGTATCTACTCTATTAAGCATGCATGAGAGGGAGACTATGGTCTTTTTCAGAAAAAAATAGAATTGGGACTCTCAATTCAGCCTTTTCTCGAACGCAGTCGAGGTTTATAAAATTTAAAGTTGCGGTCCCTAAAATTAGGCATAAACTGTCGGTGTAACCTGATACAAATATGGTTAATGTGAGGCAGATACTGTGATAAATACTGTGACACAGATATTCTAAAGCAAAATATTATGTGAGACAATTTCTATACCGTATCTTTTAAATTTTACAAAAGTGGCCCTCATCTTTAAAATTTTGAGGACCAGATCTTAAAAGTCAACTTTCTTTTATTATATCTCTAAATTACGAAATTACTCTCTTTAATTTGTTGTAGTGAAAAAATATTACTTCAATTAGGATACAAAACTATTACCTTTTACGTAAATATATGAATCTAAAAATAAAGTATGTCCAAATAAGTTTAGGTTCAACATACATATAAGTTATACCTAAGAAATTTTACAAGTGGGATTATAGGAACCCCACCGAATTATATATATGTAATATAAAATGAACATAAAGCACTTTTGGCATAGAATTTAAATATCCATATGTGAGGGGAGTGTAATTATTTAAAAATCAGTCTTTTTTATTACAATCATTACATTGATATTTTATACAAGTGGTAGGATAAATTATATATATATATATATATATTATGACCCTACCGTTCTGCGTTAATCCAATAGCGTACTATGCCACTATCTTTTGAGTTATTTTGAAGTTGGAACTTTTATCTTTAAATTATATAAGTTCTAAAGATTTTAATCATGTCTAATTTTTTAAGAGATCAATTTTTAGAATGCGTACATGAATTTATGATACTGTAAAGCGCGAAAGCTTTATTATATTTGTGGCCTTCCAACGTTTGAATCTTGGAGTGCTCTCGACAGATAAAAAGAGTACAGCATATAATAATTTGACTTGGCGACTATACGTCTTTATATATTAGCTAAAATAAAATCTTAAAAATCCTAATATGACTAGTATTGGGTCTTTACACATAGCAAAATCCATTCTCATTAGATGCACTAGATAACCAATAATATAATTAATTAAATGTGTAAGATGCACTAGATAACCCATAATATAATTGATTAAATGTGTAAGCTTGTTTATGAACCAAATTTATAAATATCCATGTTCAAGTTAATTGCATCTATCTATCACTTGTATCAAAAAATAAAACAATATTTTTATTAGCTACGGTAGTTATCGCTATGGACTTGTTCCAAAATGAGACATGTCTGGTTAGAAGCATGTTTATACCTTTACATACTAGACATATAACTTATATAGTTATACCATATTATTTTTCCGTCTCAAATTAAAATTAAATTGTTTTGGAACGTAATAAAATACAACTCATAATAGAAGATCTACTCTATTTTTGTTTCTTCAATTATTATTTCTTAAATTGTTTTTCTTTCACAAAACTTGTAGCAATTCTTTCCATCTGAATTTGGCATGGACCCTGCAAGAATGGGAGATGCACTTGAGCCAGGAAGAGTAACATTTGATGAGAAAATGGTAGTAAGAAAGGCTATTGAAGAAGCTAAAATTCCTTACACTTATGTGTGTGGTGCTTGCTTTGCTGGTTACTTTGCTGGTAACCTTTCTCAATTTGGCTCCCTTGTTCCCCCCAGAGACAAAGTCTACCTATATGGGGATGGTAATGTTAAAGGTAATACAATTGATGTATATTAAAAAAGAGTAATTTACACTCTACCCTCCTAAAGTTTGACCGTTATTTCACTTTTCCGTACATGAAATTCAATTTTCGCTAGCATACATAGTTTAATTCATTTGCCACTTTAGTTCATCAGTCAACATGTCATTTGTTTCACAGATGGAAAAAAAAAATTCAAGTCTTCACCTGCACGTACTATTTTCCTCCCTAGAAACAAACGACATTTTGGATTTTGAGCTAATGTGACAACGGCATAAAAAGAAATATAGATTAAAATGGCAAAAATGAAACTTTATGTACCAAAGTGAAGATATGGTCAAATTTTAAGCGTGTAAAGTGTAAATAACTTTTTTAAAATATCACTTACCTCTTTTAAGATTTAAAAAAATATATCCAAAAATCATCCTTAGAATATTATTATTCTGCCCCATTAGCTATTTTCTACTTATTAAAAATAACCCATTCCAAGATATTGGCAGACCATACTATTTCACAAAAATAAAGGCAAAAATAGTATTTCAAAAGATATAATGAAGTTTACATTTATGTTTTCTTTTTTGACTTTATTTACTAAAATAAATTTCAATAAGTTAATCTAGTGGTAATTTTTTTGCTATATACAGGAGAACTATTTGGATTGTGGGTGAATTTTATCGAAAAACATAACTAATATTAGCATAATTTAATTACTTATATATGATGTTCATGCAATGCAGTGATCATTATGGATGAAGATGATATTGCAACATACACCGTGAAAGCTATAGGTGATTATCGCGCATTAAACAAAACTTTGTACCTTCGCCCATCGGTAAACAACATTTCTCAAACGGAACTGGTTGAGAAGTGGGAAAATCTACTCGGGAAAAAGTTAGAGAAAATAAGCATCTCTGCCGAAGACTTTCTGGCTTCCATGAGAGGTATAGAACAAACAGAACCGAAGAAATACCTTGAATATACCATTAGTTCCTTACACTATACACATGAATCTCATTCATTTAATCAATAATATATATATATATATATATAGAGAGAGAGAGAGAGATGTACAATTTACTCCCATGAAATTTGACGTTTTTCACTTTCGTCCATGAAGTTCATTTTATGCCACACCCATTCGTAAAGTTTAATCCCATTTTCACTTTAGTCCAATTTGTTTCTTTGACGAAAAATGCCATGTGCAGCTGACGTGGCTTGAAACTCAAAGTGACACGTGGCATATTTCGTCCAAAAACCTAATGGCAAGTTGGATTTTAATTGGACTAAAGTGAGACAGGAACAAACTTCGAGGACAAGTATGATGCAAAATAATTTTCATAAACAAAAGTGCAAAAGCGATCAAACTTTAAGACAGTAGATTATAAATAACTCATATATACAATATATGTTGAGAAAATAGTAAAAATTCTCCCTCGAATGAACATGTGTTTATTGTTTCACCCACGTACATTAGCAGAAATGGCCATGATATTCAAAATCCTACTAACAATGAAAAAACGCTATTAAAATACGCGTTGGTCGTCATTGGTTTTTAATGATAAAACGATACTCATTACTAAAATAACCTAGCCAGTGTTTTGCATTTTCAATGGCATTTAAAAAATCACTTTTTGGGAAGATTCGTGCATTATCAAGATCAGGCCGGCATCTAACACTAGTCACTAAAAATGTGTTTATGTGGAAAGCCACCCAACATAAGACTTCGGCAACTTTCCAATATTCGCATATTTGAGGAAAAACCGTGCAATTTTTGCTAATTCCGAAATAAATGAGGATTACAAAGGAAACATTATATAGGAACCAAATGCTAAATGCTGCATGTAAATATATTCTTGTGCTTGTGTGACGCAGGAATGGACTTGGCTTCCCAAGTGGGTGTGGGGCATTTTTATCACATATTTTATGAAGGTTGTTTGACGAACTTTGAAGCAGGGGAAAATGAAGAAGTGTCTGAGTTGTACCCAGAGGTTCAGTGCACCAGCATGGAGACATACCTCAAACGCTATCTTTAAGCAAATGCCCTATCTGAAAAACTTTTATTTTTTTGCTTTTCGAAAGAAATTTAAAATACTTGGTATAATGTTTGCGAATGAATTTTATATATGAATTATTGTTGGAGAGCAAATAATTATAATTGAAAGCAAGTGGTGCAATAAAGGTGCACTGGTGGTGTAATTCTTTTTCATTTTGTTTGGGAGAATAAAGCTCAAGTTTGTTTTGTCTTGTCTCCAATGAGCTTAGTGTTCGTTTCGTTTGAATGTTTGTTTGGAGACCAAATAGTAATTTTACGTGAAAAATTTGAGTTCATCAATTTATAATTTGCCTTTTAACATAAATTATAATATGTGAATTTTCCTATTTAAAAATATACAAATAACGAATCAAAACTCAAACTAAATTCTTAGAATATATTATATAATTGCGTTTCCTTATTGTATTGGTTTCCTTATGGTATTAGGTTTCCTTATTTTCTCCTTGTGCATAACCCTATAAATAGGGTCCTCATGTATTAATTCATTATTATTAATAATACAATTTATGTTCATCTCTCTCTTAATGTCAATATAGTATCAGAGGGATAATGTTTCTCACCACTTAGCCCCTACCACACAGCCACCACGACCTTGCCAACCACTCTCCACGACCCACCACCTTTATCAAACAAAACCTGCAATTACTTATACAAACCTGAGCTTAAATCCCACGAATACACATACCACCTCAATCCTCTAATCAAGGTGATCACGATCCCGTTTGAATACCAAAAAAATACCCATTCACGCACCCTCATGCGCCGAGAGTAGATATGACCACCGCTTTCGTTCAAGTCACGAGCTGCCAGGAACAGATCTTACGCACAGAAACTTGGCCAAATAAATCTATGTGAGAACAAATATTCATAATAGTACCTAGTTCGTGTGGCAACAACATCAGAGTTCCACAGCCTTGTGCTCGGTTTAAATCCTTGCAGCAGGAGGGTGTTTCTTAAAACTCTTCAGCAACATACAAGTCAGCAGCCACATCACATAGTAGTCTGCCACGCCAGTAGACACATCACCACAACAGACTGACACGTCAGCAGCCATGTCACCAAAGTAGCTTGCCACATCACTGTATTGCCATGTCATCTGCCATGCCACAGTAATTAACTGGCACGTCAGCATAACCCCTAGTTGTAAACCGGTTCAGTCCAGACTGGTTAAGAATACTTTTGACCAACCGGGTTACATATTTTTAGACCGGTTTTCAGAAAGACCAGACCGGTTCTTAACGTTTTTACACCTTTTGAACGCAACTACGGCATCTATTTGTTAAGAATCGATCTCAATCTTTCACTTTTACAATATTCCAATGGCTCACAACCGTATCTCACAAAGTTAGTCTAACTCAAACAATCAAGATCGACTCCGAAGATTCTCAAATTGGCAAAATCACAGTAACCAAACAAGTGTTTCACAATTTCAAAATTATTGGAGCAATTCAAAGTATCCACCTTGTTCAATATGTGGACAAACTGGACATTCAAAGAAAATGTGCTATGAAATAATTGGTTATCGGAACTAGCGGGATCAATCTCAGAGTCCTCATTAAAATCAAGATGGTGATAAAAGAAATTCGGGATTGCTTACAACCACTAGGACACTTGGCAAGGCATTAAGTTCTGCATCTGTTTTGAATGATACATGGATAATTGATTCTAGTGCTACAGATCATATGACGTTCGATTCTAAACAAGTCACCTCTCTCAACCCTTCGTCTAAAAAATTTATTTTCACAGCTAATGGTGATCCAGTCCCTGTTATTGAGGAAGGGTCTATTCATTTATCAGATTCTCTAAATTTAAATTCGGTACTTGTAGTCCCCTCACTAAAAAGTAATTTATTATTTGTTGCTCAGATTACCGATGCTTTAAATTGTACTGTTGTTCTCTGGCCTTCTCACCGTGTCTTTAAGGATATTCAGATGAGGAAAACAATTAGTTATGGTGTTAGGCGAAGAAACTTGTACTGTTTGAATTTGGCATTGAAGAGCATGAATCAGTTACATCAGGCTTTGCAAACCGACGTGACTCTAAGAAAAAAGGTTGAGGATGAGATTTGGTTGTGACACCGCCAATTAGGTCATGCGTCATTTAGCTATTTAAAAAGGTTATTTCCTAAAACTTTTAGGAATGTTGAACTCCGTTTTTCGTTGTAAAACTTGTGAACTTGCAAAGAGCTATCGTACTTCCTTTCCGCCATCACTTAATAAATGTTTAGTTCCTTTCATGATAATCCACTATGATATATGGGGACCTTCTCCTACTCCGTCTTTAAATGGTGCTCGATGGTTTGTCACTTTCATTGATAATTGTATAAGAATGACATGGGTATGTCCTATGAAGTCTAAAAGTGAAGTAAGTTCTTTATTTCAGAGATTCCACAAGCATGTCAGTATACAGTATAAAGCCACCATACAAGTGCTTCGGAGTGATAATAGAAGAGAATATATGAGTATAGAATTGCAGGAGTATTTTAAGCATCATGAAATTGTTCATCAAACTACATACTCATATACACCTCAGCAACATGGTGTTGCAAAAAGGAAGAACATGCATTTATTAAAAGTAGTACGTGCATCACTACTCAGGGCCAATGCTCCAACATCTTATTAGGGCGAAGCACTTGCCTATGCAGTTTACTTGATCAACCGTGTTCCATCAGTGGTTCTTGATTTTCAAACACCATTTGATATCTTTCACAAAGCTGTCTTAGCTCCGACAATACCGAATTTGCCCCCACGTGTATTTGGATGCATTGCATTTGTTCATTTACCCAAAGAACAACGAAACAAATTATAATCACATGCTCTTAAATGCGTGTTTGTAGGTTACTCATCCTCTCAGAAAGGATATAGGTGTTATCATCCTTACACTAAAAAATTATACATGACCATGGATGTTGTTTTTCATGAAGATGATATGTATTTCATCAGGTTGAACTTTAGGGGGAGCATTATAGTGAAGTTTAAGTTTTTGATTTTATTGATGGGGACGATGATAAGATAATTCAACTTGAGGTACCTCCACAATCAACCTCATAACTATCGAATCTACCAAGTTCACCTCCGAATTAACTAGAATCAAGTTCGCCGAGTTCACTACTGAATTCGCCACAGTCCTTAAGCTTGCCATCACCTGGTATGAATAACCAGTTGTCTCCCTTGGACACATCTGAATCTCAATATCAACTACCTCCTCTTGATCGTCGAGTATTTTCTCCTGAACCTTCAAAAAAACTTCCTAACCGAATTAATAGAGGCGTGCCTAAACCAACATATGAATCCGATCTTACTAGTAAGCCATGTACCCCATGAGCAATTATGTGTCTTATGATAGATTTTCTAAATCGAATAAGTCATTTGTAAATCAGTTATCCTCTGTATCTATTCCTAACAATGTGTAGGAAGCCTTAAGTGATCCAAAATAAAAAGAAACAATGGACAAAGAGATGAAATCCCTAAAGAAGAATGGTATATGGGATATAGTTGAATTACCAGTAGGGAAGAAGCGTGTTGGTTGCAAATGGGAGTACACTGTAAAATATAAGGCAGATGGAACTATCGAAAAATTCAAAGCAAGGCTTGTAGCGAAAGGCTACACACAGACACATGGGATCGATTATTTGGAGACATTTGCACCAGTGGAAAAAATTAACACTGTGCGTATCTCGCTCTCTTTAGCGGTAAATCTGGATTGGCCATTGCAACAATTCGATGTGAATAATGCATTTTTGCATGGGGATTTACTAGAGGAGATATACATGGAATTTCCACCAAGGTACAATATTCCTGTGGAGCACAGAAATAAAATATGCAAATTGAGGAAGTCTTTGTATGGCTTAAAACAGTCTTCGAGAGCTTGGTTTGGGAGATTCGCCAGATCAATGAGGAAGTTCGTGTAACACCCCGTGCGTTTAATTAATAATTACCAAGTTAATCTCAGTAATTAGCTTTACTTTAGCCCATTTAGCACTTCGGTGAAGTTTCATCATAATCGAATTCGAATTGGGTAAGTTCGAAACGTTTTGGCTAAGTTTAATCTTTTGGTCTAGATTGTCGGGCATACCGGTCCATAGGTGCAAAACCCTTAGAAACTATTGCCATTTTTGCATACCGGTCCACCAGTTAAAAACCCGCAGGAACTTTGGTGCCAGACTGGTTCCCCAATTCTACATACCAGTCCGGCATACGAAAATTATAACCTCGTTATTAATGATTTGACAAACTTTGACTCATTTTATAACCCCTTTCACTTCCATTTCAGCTTATTTTTTAGGGTAGGCGATATTAGAACATTTCTAAAGAAAGAGAGGGTGGATTATTGTGAGATTTGAGGATTCTTAGCTCAAATTCAAGCATTTCATGCCGAAAACTCATATTTCTGATATTCTTCACCATCTATACGCTATTTCGTGCTTGCATGTGTGATTGTATGGCTTCTTGTCACCGCAGGCCACCCAACCCCCTGTTCTTCTATTTTCCAGGTGGGAACTTCCCCTCTTCTCCTTCTTTTTCGAATTTGATGGCTTGATAGAGTGAAAATGCATAATTTCGGTACCAAAATCATATTTCTCTCTATATTCGTAAGGGATAGACTGAATCTTTAGGATATGGACTTGTATTTAGATAATTTATATATCATTATTGATGAATATTGAGGTTGATTACAGTGCATGTTGAAATTTAAGAACTATTTTGTGAACATGGTACCGAAATGACTAAAACCACTCCATGTATGCCTAGTATTTCTATACTACTTGATTTCTGAGATTTTCCAAAACTAAAGATGATTCTAAACTCATTTATGAACTCCGAAATTTAAAAGGCAAGTGGGGATTGGTATCATTCTAGTGAACTTAGCATTCTCTATTGTATGCCATGTAAATTATTAGTAAGGGATATTATTTCAAGCATGGCTGATAACATGGATTTATTGAATAAAATTGGTGTTGTTTGGGTAATTAAGATAATGTAATAAGTTGTTGGTTTATGCATAGATTATTCCCACCATCTATATGAAATGTTTTTATAACAACTTTGATAACACACTTGCGATATGAGATGATATTGAGTTTAGTGGACCGGATAAGCACCGGTATAGAAATGCTTGTATTATGCTATTACACAGACCCATGGTATAGATGGGGTGATACAAATATGGTTACCAGTGCACAGGCCCATGGGATAGATGGGGTGCGTATATGAATGTCATAGTTCGTCTAATACCGATATTAGGTCGAAGAGGAGGAGAAGGTGGATGGCCGTTTATACAGTATCATGTAAGATATGCGTTGACAATAAAATTGACATAAATTGTTACAAAATGAATGGTTTCCCTATTAATTGGTATAAATTTGGAATTCTTTGACAACGATGAGATTTTAAAATTCTTCATGTCATGACATTTCCATACATTGCATTTCTCTTTCTCTGTGGTTCCCACTGGGCCAGTTTTGGCTCATTCCCTCATTTATCTTTCAAGTTTACCTCGGGGTACAAGTAAAGGTCGTGAACCAGGTCCGAGTTCATCCTAGAGCCCTCTCTGATGCCATATGGATTTAGCTCTTGTATTGTTGAAAATTTGTGGGCACTTTAAACATTTGATGGACGTATTCATTTGTATTTTCAAACTTGGTTATATTTTTCTTCTAGCTTGTGGAAGATTATGTTTGAGTTTTTGTATCAGACTATTTCATATTTGGATTGTAATCCAGTTGAGAAGTATTCTATATTTTATTGTGTTTGACTAGCATGATGGAATTCCTTGTGACACGAATACTTCATGCCGAATTTTGATTAGATTTATCTACCTTGTGTTATGTTATCAGTTATAATTCAATTGTTTATCTGCTGCTAATTAGTTACAGCATCCGTTAACACCTGCTTATTAGGCGGGTTGTTACAGTTCGAGTACAAACAGAGCAATTCTGATCATACGTTGTTCTTAAAAAAGTGTCATGGAAAGATCACAACACTTATTATTTATGTTGATGATATAGTTGTCACCAGGGATGACCCTTGTGAATGAGAAGCACTAAAAAAATACCTATCTCAAGAGTTAGAAATGAAAGATCTTGGTGAGCTAAAGTATTTTTTTGGGATTGATGTGTCCAGGTCTTTGAAGGGTATCTTCCTCTCTCAGAGAAAGTATGCATTAGATTTACTAAGTGAAACGGGAATCTCTTCTAGCCAGCCATCAAATATTCCTATGGAAGAAGGACTGAAATTGGAAATTGAAGCTGATCAAATGCCTGTTGATTAAAGGGCTTTATCAGAGATTGGCGGGAAGGCTGATGTACTTAGCGCATACTAGACCCGATATTTCTTATGCATTAAGTATAGTTAGCTAGTTCATGCATAATCCTGGAGAGAAGCATATGCAGGCAGTGATGAAGATTCTTAGTTATTTTAAGGCAGCTCCTGAAAAAGGGATTTTGTTTACAAAAAACAGTGATTTCTTCAAAATTGAAGGGTACAGTGATGCTGATTAGGCTGAAAATATTGGTCACAGATAGTCTACATCAGAATATTTCACATTTATTGGTGGGAATCTCGTCACATAGCGAAGCAAGAAACAAAATGTCGTTTTTCGTTCAAGTACCGAAGTAGAATATCGAGGAATGGCGATGGGAGTTCATGAATTATTATGGTTGAAGTTGCTATTGACTGCTATAGTTTATCCACTAAGAGAACCTATGATGTTATACTGTGATAACAAGGCAACTGTGATATTGTTCAAAATACGGTTCAACATGATAGAACAAAGCATGTGGAAGTTGATAGATTCTTTATTAAAGAGAAATTGGAGGAAAACATAATTGCAGTGCCTCATATACGTTCGGAAGATCAGTTGGCTGATGTACTTACTAAAGCTGTTTCCAACAAGATATTTTCCAGGTTGATCAGCAAGTTGGGCATGTTCAATATCTATGCACCAACTTGAGGGAGAGTGTTAGAATATATTATATAATTACGTTTCCTTATGGTATTAGGTTTTCTTATTTTCTCCTTGTGCATAGCCCTACAAATAAGGTCCTTATGTATTAATTCATTATTATTAATAATACAATTTATGTTCATCTATCTCTTAATATCAATACAAACAAGCACGCACTTAAGGTTTCGATATATAATACACATAATATCTCACAATCACAATATACTAAGCGTACTAGGACATCATCTAACCTAATACTAACTTATGATGTATTTTGCGTAATATATTGAAAACTAAAGCCAATAGCCTTATTGAACAGTCGTATACGTGGTATTGGCTAACACATAGATTGAAAGGGACTAATTAGTGGGGTCAGGAGTTCTATTTTTCAATGTAACTCGAAAGATAAATTGAAAAATAAAGGACTCGATACACTATTTATTAGTTTATTACAGTTAAGTACATTGAGCAGATATGCCAAATTGAATTGGAATTGGAAGCTTAGGGTTCGTTTGATTTGAGTTTTAAATCATTCATGGAATGCTACATTCTATTCTAGAAGGATTTCGATATTTGGTTCAGGTTTTGGGTTAAGAATGCATAATTCTAGGAATGGAGTATTCCTTCAAAAGCTCCCCCTCTTAAATAGATTGGAATAGAGGATTACTCTAGGTATTCTCTTTTAGATTTTCTTCTAAGATTACCTGTTAAGACCAAAATATCCCTTCTACTTTCTAAGACAATTTTTTTTTCATTTATATTTTTAAAAAAAAAAGAAAAAAAAATCTTTTTATTATTAAATACATACAACGACTTTTCACAGTTCTTAACAACAAAAACAAATTTTTTACCTTTGTAAAATTGTTAGGACTTAGACTTTTAATTTTATAAAATGAAAAATATTTTGGTAATTCACACGCATTTCACTCTTATTCTCATTTGAACCAAATATAGATTGGTAATTTAACGTTCCAGGAAAGAATTTATGTCTGAACCAAACATGGGCAAGGCATCTTAGATGCCAGGAGAAAAGATTTCCAGGAATTTAGGGTGCACATTCCATTCCCAAACTCAAAACAAATGAGCCCTTAATATTTCACCCTTGGTCATCTTTTAAGAATAAGAAGATAGTATCGTTAATTTTGATGAGTTAATGTATTTTTTTTATGACTTAACTTGTTGAAAATGATCTTTATATTGAGCGGATCATATCCACCAAATTTTATATACTCTTATGTCAAATCCACGTTGTAGAAATCCAAATTCATGGGTGGCAAGTTGGCAGCATTCACTCTCTTGTGTATTAGAGCTTCCTTACAGTTCGGCACAGGTTGGTCCTATTGATCAACGTTGCTTTGTTGCTTTCGGGGATATACTAGCGTGACCAAGAGCCCTAGGTATTAGGCTCTTTGTCGCCAGTGGCGGAGCTAAAAATATTCAATGAACTTGGTGAAATATATATATATATAGGGTGTAAACACTTATATTACAAGTCTTATTCAAAATACCAATCAAAATTTTGCTCGTTACAACGGACCGTGAACACAAAAGGTGCTTCTTACATTAATTAGAATTGAAATACCGTATATTTTTATATACCCATAAAATCTTTCTTTTGACCCCGGTTCTTCTTTTTCTTACATTGATAAGTTCCTAACCAAACAACTACTACAAGAATTTTACATTTATATGACTCTTTTTAAAATTAATTTTATGTCAGTTTTGAAAAAAGAGTCATTAAAGATATGTTTTTTGCTTTTTATGACTGTTTTTGAAAAAAAAATCATTTTCGTTTATTTTTTATGATTGCTTTCCTGAAAAAGTTTATATATATATATATTTAATTTTTATAACTCTTTTGGCATTAATACTTAAACATGTTTATTAACTATAAGTTACCTTTGAGAAAAGTATTTGAAAGTTAATTTTATTTTCGTTTTTGACAATATAATTATAAAACGTAAAAATATTCTAGTGTTGTAAGAATTTTAAAAATCTGAGTTATATGTATAGATATATATAATAAGAAGAAAAGGTCGTATGTATATTTTTAAATACTGAACGAGGTCGCAGAATCGAGAAAGAAAAAACAATTAAATTAAAGCGAAGTGTTTATGTTGTGAAGAAAAGAAAAACTATACTAATAATGTAACGTCTCGTATTTCGTTTCCGAACCAATTCTCTTCTTCAGTCCGGTTAAGGCTTTATTACCATTAGATCGTGAACATTGGGTTTCGAGCCTCTTGTATTTGAACTGACACCTCCAGCATATCATATTAGGTATATTAAGTTTGTAAGATCAATCATTTCATTATTCGGGTGGCCCGAATTGAAAACGGTAAGTGAATCGCGTATTTTGAACTTTTTGAAAAAGTTGATTTTTGGCCAAGTTTGGAAGGCCATAACTTTTTCATCCGAGGTCCAAATGACTCCCCATTTGAGGCCAATCCTTCATTTAAATACCCTCTACAACATTCATGTTTTGAGAAAAAGCCAAATCACACTCCTCGGTGGTCGAATTAGCTTGCAAAGTAAGCAAATTGTTGAAATCTGGTTGTTCGGAACACTTAGGCAGAGCGCTGTCTTCGGTGGATTTATGGAAATGATCCATCCAGAATTTGAGGAACCTTCCTTTTAAGAAGTTGTAGGCCTTTGAATTAACTTTCCATGGACATAAAGATCACCTCAATTGGAGTTCCGAGCAAGAAGTTATGGCCAAAATACTAACAGTGCACCAGATTTTACCCATCAGTCGACTGATGGGATTGATCAGTCGACTGAAGGGGTCCTGAGCCCAATTATAAAGCCAAAGCAGAGGTCATTTTGTCCCCAACACATACACCAACATAGAGAGCTTCAAGGGGGCGATTGGGGGGCTATGTGGGGAGATTTTAAGAGTGTTTGATCACTCCTACATGTAATTTATCATTTGAATGATCACCATCATCATCTTCCTCCTCAATTCCTTTCCTCCATTAATGAGGGTTTCAAGATCAACTTTGGGGATTTCTCAATTTCACGGACGACAGCTCGATCCATTGCTCTTAACCTCGAAGATCTGCTTGATTGAGGTGGGAACAATAGTATTAAAGTTTATTTTCAAAGATTATGCATTCAATCACCATATTTTCCATAAATTGGGGTTTTCTCTATACGAATGAGGTTTCTATGCAAGTGTGTATAAGCTGACCGCGAACAATAAAGCTTAGATACGCGCTAAATATGAGATGTTAAGCATGATGCGAGTTATACTATGCTATATTTTGACATTTCCAACTTTTATGTAGTTTGTTGAGGTTGCATTGGGATTTACACTATAAGTGGCCTACATTATGCTTATATATGAACTAAGAATGAGGAACAGTACTAGTGTAACACCCCGTATTTTCGTTTCATTGCTTTGACCTTCATTCATCCGCTCATTTCACCTCGGATGGTGAAATCTCGATTCATGGAGCCTCGTAGCATTCTAACACCTTGTACTAGTTATGTTAGTCTACTTACACTCATATTAGTGATCGTTTCATGATTTGGGTGGTCCGGATCGAATTTGGCATAGTAATAGTGTGTTTCGGCCATACGCGATTCTTTGGATTTAGCCAACTTTGGAGCATCATAACTCTCTCATCTTTTATCTGAATTGACTGTTGTTTTTTCTTATTTCTAGGTTTCATGCCATTCTACAACTTTTGTGTTTTGATCGAGAGCCAATTCACACTTCTTGTTGGTCAAAATATCTTGCGTAGCAGGCCAATTAGAAATTCTAATCATTCGATAGCGCCTTGGCAGATGGTTGTCTTCTATGGATTTATGGAATTTATCTAGCCATAATTTGAGGAAACTTTCTTGAGGAAAGTTGTATATCTTTCAATTATCTTTTCGTCGATATGTAGATCGTCCAAATCCGAGTTCGGAGCAGAGAGTTATGACCAAAATACCAACAGTGCACTTTTTGCCTGTAATAAGATCGATCTTACTTATCAGTATAGGCCTATTTTGACTACGTTTGACTCATTTTTCTCACCATTTATCAACCCAACACACCCATTTCGAGTCATTCATCTCCACCATATTCAAGAGAGTTCTAGAGAGAGATAGAGGAGAGATCCTTGAGGTCTCATGTTGATTCTTCATCCTCATACAACATTTGAGCCCTAAATATCCATTTCCATCACTATTCATCATCTTTAACCTCCTTTCTCTTCCATGGGAGAAGAGGGCTAGGGTTTCGAAATTGTTTTTGTCTCCACTCCAATCCTCCATCTTAACACTTTAAACATGGTTTAGAGCTTCATACAAGGTGGGAACATTAATACTAAAGCTCTATTTCAACTTACTAAAGGTTGCATTAGGAATTTATACTAAAAAATTTGGGGCTTTCCTTGAATACCTTAGGTTGTATGTACCTTATGTGGATTTGGGTTGATTAATCCTTAATTGTTGTCTCCTATTAGTAGATTGTCATTTAGATAGCGTGTATACACAATTGAATTCATGTTTTTGGCTTCTACACTTGGATATGTACACTAAACCCATTTTGTTGAAAAGTATAAACTCTAAATTGGAGATTTTGGGAATAGTGTCCATAGAGCGAGTAATTGTGGCTTACGAACAGTGATTTTAGGCCACGGTGATAATTATACATAAAGATGTTATTAGTTAGGAATATTGTGCATCAATCTTGAAATTTATAACAAAAACTCATCGTGGTGGAAAGGGTACACAATAATTATTAAGTCTAGTATCTTGTGCGGACTATTGTTAGGGCTAGGGTTGAGAACATAACCTCGAATGTAAAAATCGGCAAGGTTTATATCTCCATTGATAAAAACCATTAGAGTCTAAAGTGCCATGAGTTTAACGGTTAAGCGAGGGACCCAGAAACCGGCTTTAGTATTATACACATGTTACGAAATGATGATACAATAGTTGGCCGTGGTACATAAATAGCAACTTCATGGTGGGATTACGAATGAAAGGCAATGACAACACCTTCGGTAACACTAAATGAGTGCTACGGCGATACTAAAAGAATGGTGCATAATTATAGGATTGTGTACGTATATTAGATTCCACTTGTGTGACAAATTGATTGGGCTTGTATATATATATGAATGATTATAAGGCCTTTAAGGTGAATCGCCTTACCAGTGCAATGAACACGAGTGAAAGGCCACGTTATTATCATTATTATTATTATTATCATGTTGTAGAATGACTTGTGAGGATATTGTGATATGATAGTGGATCGCATAGTGCATGATGGTCCCGGGTTTGGTCTCTAACGATTGGGACCAAAAGTTGGGACACAGTCTCCTAGGTGCAAGACCCGAAACCGTGCACGGAAACTAACGGGGGCCTTGCTGCCCCGTGGGTGAAAGGCCATGAAATGCAGACCTGGTGACGCTTGGGCAACTACGGATATTGTTGTGAATGGCGAGGCTATAATAGCCATTGAGACACATGTCTCAGATGATACTTGCACATCATAAGTAACGAATGCGATGGTGACTTTGAGAAGTGATATTATATTATATCTTGTATTGTTTTATATGTAGTGTTTCTGATATATTGTAAATAATGCTTAGTTAACATACAGGTGCGTGGATGCACGTAATTATAAGATTAGTCTACTGATTCATGTTGAACATAAGATATTAGCAATCAAAGTGGTAGGCATAACAAACGGATAGCTAGATTGGAGGACACCATAACATAATGCTTAAGTCGAGTGATTTAGTCGTAATGCATATTAGTTAGCCAAGCATGGAACTCATAATGAACTAAGTACAAAGAGGAATGATAAATGCTTGGTCATTAGTTATCAACTTTCGGTATAGGTATGAGGTAGTATGGAACAATGACCATATACGCTTTAGGATAAATTCACTTTAGCATGATGAATCGTAAGGAGATAGAGATTCATCAAGATACTGATAGGACACCACTCCTTACAAAGGTGTAAAGCCATAGACGGGGTTCATGTCTAGGAATCTGTGAAGACAGGGTTGATTAGTAGTTGGTACAGCTTTCGATGGCTATGATAGGGATCCTAGTGGGGCTTGGTATGCATTTGTGAGTGAATTTCATTGCATTGCATTATTCTCAAGCTATCGTTGTAAAGCAAAGTACTTACTTTCTATAAAAGTTTCATGTGCATGCGTTTGCTAACTGTACATTCTATACAAATTTTATATAGTTCCCACTGAACCCAGATTTGGTTCATTCCCTTTTCTAGCCAGTTTTGCAGGCGTGGCTTCGGGGTGGCACGTGAGATTCGAGTATAGAAGCCTCTGATGACTATGGACTAATCCCAGCCCTTCACGAGAAGGACTCTGTTGTATATTTGTTTTGTTTTAGTGTATTGTATAAGAACCATGATTTTATGTATAAACTATATTTTGACAAACTTGTACAAATGGTTTTCATATGTGGAGTGGATTTAAATATTGATGTATGGGGCTTTATTTGTATGAAATGATTTTGTTTCGACAGGTTGGTTTATTAATGAAACGAACTCCACATGCCGAAATTTTATAAAAAGGAGCTCTATTTGGTTCATGTTTTATTGACAAAAAGCTTTTAAAAGTTAAAATTTTAATATTTTAAACCCGCCGTCGCGCACGGCATCTGTGATTAACCGGATCCCAGAGGTGAAAATCTCAAAACTGGATTCGGAGCGTCACAACTAGTTATGGCTTATAGTGGGTCAAGACATAAATCTGGTACCTTGGAATATATATATATATATATAATTTGCTTACTTATGTTTTCGAGTCGTTGGGGAATTAATGTGATAAATACACAAAAAACTCCATATTTGCATTATTAAGCTTAGTTAGTAAGTGTATATGGCTATGAAGAGTTGTGTATTTATATTCCTATCTAGCATACGAGATGGGTTGTGTATACATCATGTTGTATGGTGTAAACGATGTATAAATATGCCATTGGATAATTAAAATCATGACTTTGGTATGAAACCACTATTTTAGTAACAACCTTATTTTCCTAACTTAGTTACATACTTAGTAAAAGATGGGTTAATGCATAATTTCTCTACTAGACGATATGGTGATTATATTCACGATGTACTTACGCTATTCAGTAGACTAAGTACATTATGGATAGTGTATTAACAAACCAAGTATTTATTTCAAATAAACTATTAACTCTCTTTTAGAATAATTTAAGTACTACATGGATGTAACCAAGTGATGATATTGATTTCCTAATGGCATATGTATATTAAACACACCCTAAGTCGAGGTGGTTATTGTGGTCATTAATCTTGCATACCTACCACCGGTATGGATTGGATTATACGTATAGTGCGTGGATTGCTTACATGAGTTGAGATAAGCTCTTGGTAATTAAAGTTATACTTGAGAGATAGATGTATATGTATATATATATATATATGTGTGTGTGTGTGTATTATAACTAAGTATATTCTTTGGGAGAATATTTTGTATTGATTTCACGGCTTTGTAAGGCACTAATGGTCCATGAGGTTGACTTAGCCTTGGCGGCTACATACCCTGATCCGTGTAGAGGGATCCCGCTTTCATAGCGGCATACTCTATGGTCCGTAGGGGGACCCCGCGAGGCAGCATACCCTACACCATCTAGGTAGTCCATGGGAGGACCCAGCCTTGGGGGCTGCATACCCTAGCCTTGGGGGCTTAGATCGCGATCGCTGTGCATAGTTGAGTAAATCCTAAATGTCAGATGTGAGACGAGATTGACGGTTACTAGATTGGTGCCTACAATTGTCCTACGATTATATTTCCTTATGATACTTTGTTATAGTAACATTTTTGTACTTTGTTGATAAATTCTTATTATATAATCGGGGCCGGGTTAGTATTTGACATGCACTTCATATAAACTGGTATATATACACATATGCATGGTTTTCAAAATGTACTTTGCTTATAAAAACTTTATAGTTCCCACTGAGCCCATGCTTGGTTCACTCCTATTTTTCAAACCAGTTTTGCAGGTACTTTGGGACGGCATGAGCACGCGATAGAAAACCTCTGATGATCGTATAAGTTGTGGTTGTCCATGGACGACTTACATGTCATGAGCTATATATATATATGAATATAAGTTGTATAATTTGTATCATTGTTGTATTCAATTTTATATACAAGTGATGTACAAGGCCTTTTATAAACTATTGGGACCTCGTTGGAGGAATTGTTGTTTATTGAACTGATTGATGATTTATGACTTCAAAAGTGTGGAGTTCTGTTTCTATTTAAACTTTCTTTATAAATTTACAGGTTGATTTTATTGAAATTACAAACTCCACATGTCAAAATTTTCTAAAAAATACGGCCTTATTTGTAATTTTCTATTATATCAGTTCTAAGTTATGCATTCTAACCAGCCGTCGCGCACGGCATCGTGATTAATCGGGTCCCAGAAGTCCAAATCTCATAATGGGATTCGGGGCGTCACAAATAAGATATAAAATTAATTAGTAGCCATTAACTTACAATGAGTGCTACTTGGCGGGGGTGGTTGTTTGCTTGTAGTGCAATATATCCTTTAATCTTGACTTCCAATAAAAACTTGCCACTTGAATCGTTTCTTCACTCCATTAGGTGGGTGGGAAAGGAAAAGATTTTAATGAATTATTGTCGATAATTTCAGATTTAACCCTAATTTGTGGCAATGTATTAAATCATATTTATTTCCTTTCCTTTCTTCTTTTTATCCAAATTAGAGTAAATTCCATTCCTTTCTTTTCTATTCTTACCTATCCAAATAATAATAATATTAAAGTCATTCATTTACATTCCATTCACTCCCGTCCTAACTAACCATTTTGTTTTCATTCCCTCCCCTCAATCCAAACAGACTGTTACAGTGTTACATAGCCCTTTCCAAAAGTCCGAGTCTGATTTCTTTAAGCTATGTCCTTAATTATCACTAGATAGCTTTGTGACACACTCTACATGTGTGCAATATGATACATATTAATTACTCGCATAAAAATCATAAGATGGCATTTAGTTGAGTGGTATGTACATTCAGCTTTCAAGCTTGAGGTGACATATTCAAATCCTTATTTATGCATTATTTCCTTGTAATTTTGGGCGTAATAAGGGTACTTTTGTAATTTACAAACGTACCAACACTTCTTTCTCTGGACAATGTAAGACGTCCATTGTATAAGAGTTAAGCCAAATTTTAGTGGTTTTCCTATTTTGAACTTGTGTTTATTATTTTAAATAAGATATTCTTGAAGGGAGTTAAACTTGCGAGTTTAAAGTTACGAAAAAGATATCTTTTAAAAAAAGGGAAAGTACCACGGTAAGTATCGAGGCCTCCTAAATTGCAACATTAGTGCTTTATCAAGTTGCGAAGGAGGGGGATTCCTTCGGTTGATTTTGATTCCATGAGCCTCTAGCTGACCTTGCAAGTCTTCCAGAGAGCGGAAAGATCCTTTGATTCTTCAATAGAAACCACAACATAATCGAACTTTTGTGGTAAACTAGGAAGAATTTTTCCAACAGCCCTCTCATTTTCTAAAATTTCTCCATTTGACGCCATTTGATTCACAGAGGAACTAACGTTTGCGAAAGAATTTGCAATCCCTTCATTTTCCTGCATTTCTAATTTTTCAAAATTTGATCTAAAGGCTTTAAGCCTAACCTTTTTCACCTTTTCTTCTCCTCTATAAGCTGCTTGAATGATTTCCCACACTTCTTTTGCAGTTTCGGCCTTGGCAATTCTTTTGTACACGGGCATCTCAATTGCTTTATATATTTCAAAAAGTGCTTTGCCTATCTTGTTTCCAAATTTCAGATGAAGTTTTCTTGTGTGCTGCTGTCAATTGTTCTTCATCCTCTGCTTCTTCGTACCCTTCGACGACAATTTTCCAGAGTTCTTTTGATTTCAGCAAAACCTTCATTTTGCTGCTCCAATAATCATAATTGTCTCCTCTAAAATGAGGAATGAGAGGGACCACATTGTTCGTTCTTGCCATCTTTTCTGATCTATTATTGTTTTGAACATAGCTCAAATACCACTTTGTAGGAAAACAAGAATAACAGAGGAAGGAAATACTTTTGAATCAAACTAGTTTTACTTTTCTTCTTACATCATCTCAAAAGGATTACAAAGCGCTGTATATATAGCATTCCAAGTACATGAATACTCAAGAGACATGTATACTTAATAAATGGACATTAATTAGAAAGCTATTCAATGTATAACTTTAATCTTTCCAAGACAGTGAACCTAGCATAGAAATGTAATCCTCAAAAAACAATGAACCTCCAATATAAGTTTAATTTGGTTTAGTTCCCCAACAAAGATGATGGTAAGAGTTTAGGATCATCACGATGGTCGAATTGGTTGTGAAATTTGTGAATGTTTCTTTATACATATGAGAGAACGTAGGGTGAGAGAGGATCGCCCTAACTTAAACCCCCGGACAGATAAAAATTTCAGTGATTTCCCATTCCGAAGAACCTACTGGAAGTTGAATTGAGGCATCACAAGATCCACAAATTTTACACTAAACCCATTTCAAGCATCACATTCTCCACCATTGGGATAATAGGACTCGGGAGGAGCGATTTGGTTTGATTAACATTGACTTTATTGAGCACTTTGTAAATAATGTTACATAGGGAAATCGGACGAAATTGATGATGGCTCGCGGATTCTTAATTTTGGGGATGAGAACTATAAGGGTTTGCTTCACCTCAACATTGAAATTTTCCTGATTCAAATGTTGTTTTAACAAATTCATGGACTTCTTTTCCCACCATATCCCAGCAATTTTTAAAGATCAGAGCATAATACCCATCCGGTCCTTGTGCCTTTTAGTCTCCCATAGAGTTCAATGTATTTGGAGTTTCAGCAATATCCATAGAAAGGTACCACAACTTCATTTCAAACATCATTCCATTTAGGCATAAGGAGGGACAAAGCATACTGACCAATGTTGGTGTTTTCACAAAATAAAATACTCCACAACATGGGTCTGAATAGTGCCCTGGTCATTACTGCACAAACTGTGATCCAGTTAGGGGTGACAATTTGCGTTTTCGGATCATACTTTTGCCTGCAATAACAAGAAAAACAAGAACACGACACCAAGTTATATTATTTTCCGAGATACAAGATTACAATTTTTGCATCCTACACACAAGTGGAAAGAAGAGAATTTCTCTCATTTAGACACGAGTAACCTGACATAACTCTAATTTCGTGTCATCCAAAATTTTGACACAAATATGACATGACATCGTGTTAAAAACTGTAGACACAAATGTACATGAATTCTTGTGTCAATTTCCACCTTGAGCATATGAACATAAGAATCCAATGCTTGAAATTGGATATAATAATTCATCTCCACTGGTCACGTCCATCCCACATGCTTTACAACTAGTCCTTTTTTTATTCTTCTTTACAACGAGTCTTTGAAAATGTAGTAATTCTGTTTCCAAAAGTTTTCACTACACATATGCTATGAATTGATATCTATTTGTATGATCAAATACTCGAAAGTAAAATCTATAATAAACTATTTCAAGTTTAGATTTTATTTTATGAAGAGGATGTTTTTAATCTTAAAATAACCGGCCTATAAATATATTATAATTTGTTCCACTAAGAGGTTCCCTTAAAAGTAACAATTCAAAGGATAAGTTGAGGATCTAAATAACTATCAAGAAAATGCAATATGATCAAATTTATAACAGATAATTTAAGTCTTCAAAGACTATATATAATTAATGTTCAAATTCTATCTCCTAAATGAGGCTGCATTGGCTTCATTGATGCCAATAAAATCATAGCTACCTCTTGTATTCAAGTCAAAATTAATGGATCCTCCTACTTCAACCTCAATCTTCACATCCTTCTTCGTCTCATCTTTGTGTATCTGCTCGTAAATGGACGCATTCCTGTTGATCTTTGCGTCAAGTTTGTTACCCTCGATAATGTTACCATTGTTCCTTTCTTCTCCATTTAAATTTTCCACGAGATTCGAGAGAGCTAAATTGAAGTTGGTTAGTTGATTTCTTGTTGCTTCTAAGCTACCAGGGCAGTTCATATCGAGGGAGAGGCTTGTTTGCGCTTTCTCTAATATTGCTTGCAAGTACTTCCCTTGGGTTTCTATTCTCATTTGTAACTTCGTTTGTACCTATTCGTAATTAACATCAAATTAAGCCCAGTAAGAAAATGTCAGTCCAAGCAAAAACATTTAAGAAGGTGTTGCGCAATTGGGCAACGTTACACTTACCGGATGCATTAGTAAGTTGTACATTCTCAGAATGTACAACTTTGTGATGCACCCAATATACTTATTCAGTAAAGTGAAGCCACCAAGAAGATAATTTTCCTTGGCAACTCCGTTTCCATGTGACTATGAACAATTAATTCAAATTTACTATATATAACATGTAAGACTCCGGTTCCAATCTTAAAGCTTGAAATTGAAGTTCACAATCACTCTTAGGGCTTCTTTGGAACTTATTAAATTACCATTTCATGTACTAATACTACATTTCTATTGTTTGCTTGATCCTATCCACTAACCTGATTGTTTCGTTCCTATCGACTAACCTGTTAAATATGAACGAAATATAAATTAACCTAGAACATCGTTAAGGCTTTAACATTGGAATTATTTGTAATTTTGAGGTTGGTAATTCAATAAATTCCAAACACACTCAACATCCTTAAATCTTGGCGTGTATGGATGTACTTGGGGCGTGTTTCTTGAATTAACATCCTTGATTAGTTGTTTGGAATTTATTGAAATTCAGGTCTTCAATTCAAGTTTCTAGGCTTGAAATTGAACTTGCCAAACAGAGCCTTAAAGCTATAATGATCAGGAGCTACCTCAAGTTGGTCCTGTAATCTTTTCTGTACTTCCATCTGACACATTAGTGTCTCCGCAATAGGGATTTCTCTGTTTATAACATACAACAAATCATGAACACCAAGATCCAAATATTATGCAAAGGAATTAGTTAAGATTGAATAAAAGTTTACTTAATGCTGTGCATTTCTAACTCAATGTTTGAGTCTATCTTCAATTTGTTAGATATATAGATTTGGAGAACAAAAATGGTGTCTTCCGTTAGGTCATAGTCGGGTTTAGAGCCTAGTCGGGTTTGATTTGTTGAAAATTCAATAGAGTGTATATGGTATTAATAAAAAAGGAATTTCAAGAAAATGAAATTGTTTTATGTTGGTTGGTCTATAAATGATGAAAATCAAATTTTACTTTGTTTGATTTGTGACATAAATCCAATGTAAGAGGCTTATTGGTGCCATGAAGATGGGGTGGCGGTGGTGGTAGGCGAAAATCAACTGTTTTATTTTTTTAGTGTGCAATGTTTTGGCCTAAAAGTGTGGAAAACAGGGCAAAAGTAAAACACGGTTTAACAAATGTTTCCAGTTGCATTTACGCATAATCACACACAACCACGTCTTCTTGGACTTAATTTCTCTTTTTACATTGGAATAGCCATAGGGACTCAACATAACTACGAAATTTTGAGCAGAAGTAGAGAAAGAAGTTTGTTAGGGACTATCTCTCCTAAAAGCTTAAGCTGTTAGGAGAAGGAACCGTAATGAATGTCATGCTTAAGTTTGGTTTTTTGAGAGGTCGAAGTTTGTCTGCTCTCCACGTGCGAGTATGGGGTCGCACGCGAGGATACCATGTTAAGAACCATCTCTCCCAAAAGCTTAAGCTAGTAGGAGAATGAACCGTAATGAATATCATGCTTAACAAAGTTCACTAACAAATTTATTTTTAAAAAAATATCTGAAGAAGTTCAATTTCTTGTAAGAAAAATATTTTTCACTAGTTCACCTTTTACTGGGCGAATATTATTTGTGACAAAATGAAAATTTGGTAGTAACATACGTGTGTTCGCCGTTCACTCGAGATGAATTGGCGCTCGTCCCTGTTGATTGCATATTGTAATATCCAAAGGAATCTCCTACAAATGAAAGCCACAATGCATAATTAAAGAGAAAATTTTGAAAATATTAAGTAAGTTTCTCAAAATAGAACAACACAAGGGTCAATCACATTACGACAAAGCAAATTCAGTGCTAGAGATTTTGAGTTTTTGCCATGGTAAAATAATCTAAATAAGGAAAAATTGCACAAAATACCATTGTACTTTGCCATTTTTCCCCTTTGGCCGCAGTGCAATTTTTTTCCACATAAAAACCATTGTACTTCCATTTTCTTCCTCCGTTTGACGAGAGTGAACAGAGTTGATGACATGGCAACCTCGAGCTAACATAATTTTACTCGGAAAAAAATGGGAACAAGCA
This sequence comes from Lonicera japonica, assembly GCA_021464415.1. Taxonomy (NCBI): domain Eukaryota; kingdom Viridiplantae; phylum Streptophyta; class Magnoliopsida; order Dipsacales; family Caprifoliaceae; genus Lonicera; species Lonicera japonica. The sequence continues at coordinate 135,395 of JAKCWG010000533.1, forward strand.
GAGGTTGCCACGTTAGCTTGAGGTTGTCACATCATCAACTCTATTAAACTCTTTCTATACGGAGGGGAAAAAATGGGAGTACAAAGGTTTTTGCGCCAGTAGAAAATAAATAGCACAATGACCAAAGTGGAAAACAACCAAACTATGTTACCATTTCGTACAGATTTTCCTCTAAATATAGTCATCAAAAATGAAAATGGTCTCACCGCTGTTTTCTTTGGTTCGATCTGCCTCGTTCTGTTTTCTGGCCTGTTGTCCAAGTCTATACTTCTACACAACAAAAACTTTGAGCAAATGTTACTTAAATTGTAGATAAAAAAAGGACAGCGGACTTGTTGTAGAAAGAATGCGCATATTAAGTACCTGTAAGTGGCTCTTTAAATGGTACAATGTCAATCCCTTCAGCCCCATCAACCTTAGCACAGATTTGGGAGTCGCTTCTGCAAATATATACGTAAGATTGGACTGTGAAAATATGCGATTTTTTCTGCTGAAATCCTAAAATACTTGAGCTGGGTAGTAACACACTAGCAATGAAAGAACCCCAAGTGCTAGCTTTATATTCTGTATTTTAAACAGCTCTTTAATAAGAAATCAGTTGCATTTTTATTTTATTTTGTCTGAAACAAAGTGGTTCAATGTAAAGGACATTACACAAAATTTAGATTCGTAATAGAAACTAGACAACGTGTGTGATACTCGCATATATACAATTTAATAAGAAATGTTTAACAAAAGTAAAAGATTATCTAGTGGTTAGCTTTGAGTATAGATTGCTTACAGGTGATGGTCAATTCCTATTGTTAGCAAAAAATTTACGCAGAAAAAAAATTACAAGGTAAAATAGCTTTTTCAAAAATTTGACACAACTTCACTTTAAAATCCAGTCTTGGCTTTGTAATATAGAAATTAAATAAACTAATTTGAGTTCCATGGTTTAGTTACACCCACAGACCACCAAAAAGTAAAGAACTATAAACTTAATTCAAAAATGGTTTAAACTTTAAATTTAAAAATAAATAAATAAACAGGGAGAAGAATATTAACCAACTGACCAAATATCAAATAGAAAAAGAAAAAATATAAGGTACCTACCAGGATTTATGAAATATACTGAGTTCGAGTTTCATCCAAGTAGAAGATTTTCATTATTGTTGTAGTAAAGAGAAAAGACTCAGATCTTCCCCTTTTTTAAAAATAAAATATTGATCATCGAAAATCAATCAAGCTTCTAAGAACAAATTGACATGTTAACGAGCACATTAATAAAATTAGGCTAATATATATATATGGAAAAATTAGGATAAATCATAACCTAATATAAACTATAATTGACTTTTTTGGAACAATGGCTAACCACTAAGATATAATTCAGATTTGTGTGAACCACTCATTTTCTCATTCCAAATAAAAGTAATTTTCAAATAGGAAACTGTTAATTCAAACAGGGGTATCAAAATCAAATTCCATTCACACAAATTTCATCCAAAATTCCAAAAAATATATAAAATAAATAAATAAAATACTGTCCTCCTATTATTCTCCAAAAAAAATGATTTTCCTAAAAAAAGAATCTCAACTACCTACGATGAAAATGCTCCTAAAAACCAATAATTCTATATCATATATGCATCTATCTAGCATCTAGTCTTGTACAAAAGCCTGGAAAAATCTTGTTATTCACTGGAATATTGGTTAGAATGCGGGATTTATATAAAATTTGTGAAAAATCTAAATTTAGTCATAAATTTCATACTTACCACCTAAATACTTATAATTTCTCTCGATTTTAAATTGATAGTCTCATTTTTCTTATCATTGTGTCTCAAACCGAGTGTCATATTATTATTTTTTTGCGGATAATGAATGTAAAAAATTTTACTATATATTACACTTATACAATTAATTATACTAAAATTATTACTTTCCAAAAAATACTTCAGTCAAACTGGATTATTAATTTGACACGAGGTAAAGTAGGTAGATTTGTTGACTATTATCCAAAGAGGTCGCAGCTGCTACTTTAACCTGTGATTGGTTAATATTTTCAGATTTTGACTTACTGCCAAAAGAAGTGTTTTCTCTATGGTCAGAAGTTTATTAGATATATTAAGTAATCACACAAGGTTATCGGAGCAATCATTTTGGGCAGTGAGAGTCAACAAATTTAAACTCAAAATCGAAAACAGAGACTTACTGTCAGGGCCTCCGAGTTTAGTAACTGCGTCGACAAATCGATCGTGAAGATCAGCCGTCCATCTCAGCCGCGGCTTCGGGTCTCTCGTCATCACTACACCTCCACTACTCTCGTATGGATCATACCCACCACCTCCGCCACCACCTCCGCCGTACAATCCATCCATCACACACTCTCTACGCAAAATTCAGATTCTACGCATAATTTCAGGAGCTCTTTATCATAAGGGACCAATTTAATTGGTCTTAATTGTTATTCTGACAAATGGACAAACAGAAAAAGAAAAAAAAATGGAGAATTGATTCTCCACAAAAGCAAAAAGAGGAAAAAAATAAAAGATTGAAAAGCCTCCTCAACAGATTTTTGTGTGTGAGGGAGAAGCTGTGTTTTCTCAGTCAGCAAAAGGGAAAATCAAGGAGTTTAGACGGATTAGAAGAATCAAAGCAATTAGATTAACTGAGGTTTTTTTTTTCAATTCAAAAAGGTGCAGAGCTTATCAAAAGGCTTTTTAACCACCCCCCTTGTGTCTGTTATGATTGCAATTTCTCTTTCTTTTTTATTTTTCTTTGGAAGGGATATGCATGTCTACGTGTGCAATAGGTGGGGCTATTAACACATTTTAAATCTTTATGTTACTTTCTTGTAGTAACTCAGTGTAATAAAATCGAGTATGTGTATATTGACTTTGTGCAATAAAGTCGAATATGTGCACATTACTCAGCACAATAGGATTGAGTTAGTGTATTTTTTTATTTTGTTTCTAACAATGATTCAGTTTTATTGTACCAAGTAAATGATCACATATTCAGCTCTATTCCATCGAGACAATGTAGAAAGTATTACACAAAATTTTGAAATATGTCGATAATCCCACCCTATGCAATACATGTATGATATTATATATATATATATATATATTAGACTTTTGTGCACATCCATACAAGTAATTTAAAGGGAAAAAGTTCTAAAGTGAAGAATTAAGAGCTCTATGGATGTTGTTGTTAATTAAAGTGCGAATCAAATTGCTTATGCAGTCATGCTATGATGCAAAACAAATTTGTTAAATAAAATTCGCAAAGACAAAATTAAAACCTTACACAATTTCAATATAACCGGAGAAATATGTTTTAATTTTATATAATACTAAATATAAATATATATACCCGAAATACTTTTATAAGGGATTATCTTACCTTAAAAACAATAAAGATTTTGAGGGGAAAACGGATGGATTTTTTTCATCATCTCCATCGAATTTCATTAAAAGATTCAAACAGAAGTGGTCGTAATGAAAATGTGATACGTGTGTTTATTTTCATCAATTAAAATTTATATAATCTTATTACAGACTTTTGAATTGATTTTTTTGATAAAATTTAGTAGAGATGATTTATTTATTACAGAAATTATTTACACAAAGTTTTATGAAAAATTCATCAACTTATTCCTTGAAACGGGCAGACATTCACATCCTTAAAGTAAGAGATTCTCATATATAATTAAATATTTTCATATATATATATATATAAAATAAGGGATAATGGTTTTTGAATATTAAAAAAATTATTAGGAATAAAGAATCCTATCCTAATATTTAAAGATACTTTTTCAATGATCAATTGTACGTTTGGCGGTCATCATTATTAAATCTTAAAAATTATATAATGAAATAAAGAGTTGTATGATTGAGATCAAAAATAATTTTAGAATAATTGAAACGTTTTTGATACATATTAGGATTGAATATATCAGTGATTGTACGTGTAATATGTTTACAATATGCTAAAAAGATCAATTGTTTAATTTGAGAATTTTTTTCATAACTAAAAAATATTTATTTTAATTTTTTAAATAATATAAAGTATTCACAGTAGTGTGTTCATGCATATCATAATAAGTTACACCATAAATTAACAAAAAGGTGTAAGTGTTTATCATATTAATTATTAAATATATAATTAATATAACAACATTTAATGAATGATGTGATTACTTCTAAATATAAGAAACATATACAAAATTTAATATATATCCACCGCAACTTATATCAAAAAGTAGTTCTTATTCTACTCTTTTATATTAGGTTCGTTTTTTGTACGGGTCAATCTTTATAAATTAATTATTTTATAACGATTTTTTGTTACAAAAACATTTAAAAAATATTTTTTATAATATAAAATTGTCATAAAAAAAATGGTTACACGAATTGGTTCGTACATAAAATTTTCCATTTCTATATATATGTATTGACAGAGATTGTGCGTCAACATGTTCATATGGTCCGAGGACAAAGGGAGAAAAAATCGGCGACGAATCTGTAGAGACATGATGGCAGAAAATATTTTATTTAATGGATAACCACAGCAGTAGCAAAGTGGACTTTGCTAGTGTACACGATTCTCCACCGTTGGATTTCGTGACTACGACAATTTTTTAAAATTTAGTACGATCCGACGGTTGACAGGGAAACTGTGAAGAAGGGAAAACAATTGGAGGGGAAAGTATTTCGTACGAGAGCACGACACGTGGATGCCAGCTTGGAATATTCGCCGTCAATTAAGGGAACGGGAGTATTCGTGTAGTCACGTGCCACGTCCTTGCATCTTTTTACACATGAGAGGGATGGACAGTGTGTGTTTTTTGGGATCTTTGGAGAAAAAAAATGAAAGAACAAATTCTTAAATATTGTAACTCAAAAGAAACTTCAAAATAAATAAATAAATAAAATGAAATGAATATCAATGAATTCTCACTTCGATAATTTGACTGTCAAATATACCATTAGGTAGGATTAAAACCTTTATGGCTCGTTTGGTTCAAGATTTAAACTATTCCTGGAATATTATATTCCATTCCGAGATTCCCGCGTTTGGTTTAAGTTTTAAGTCCGAAATAAATGATTCTAGGAACAAACCTTTCCCCCCAAGTTCTCCCATTTAAATCATAAGGAATAAACCATTACAATGGGCATCTTTTAATTTTTCATGTTAGGATCAAAATAACACTCTTCCTTTTGAATAAATAATTCTTTTTTTCATCCGTGTAAAAAAAATTGTTTGAACACTATTTTTTTAGTTTACATGCTGCACAAAATATGATAAAAAAAAATTGGAACTTTTTTCTATTCTTTTTTCCTGTTGTAATTTTTTTTTAATTACAAAAAATTGTAATTTTTGTAGATAGTTATTAGCTAGGCATGTGTGAGTTTTGTAATTTATTATAGTAAATTGTCTTTTGAAAAAGTAGTATGTGATGTCTTCTCATCTTATAAAAAGATGGGTATTTTTGTAATTGATATTTTATTCCATTCCTATTCCCGGTTGAACCAAACATCGGTATGGCATCTTAGATGCCAGGAAAAAAACTTTTCAGGAATCAAGTATGCCCATTCCACGCCCATTCCATTCCCAAAACTCGAACCAAACGAGCCCTTAAGGACCATTCAATTGGGGATAATTTACATTTGGCTAACTCTACAACTATAATAAAAATATGATACGAATCGATATAAATTATAAGTTAACAATGTGACTCTTAATGAATTTAAGAGTTATAGGATTCACATGTTAAACACGAAATGATAACGAATCGATTACGAGTTGAACGTTAAGGAATTTGGGCAACCCGTTAGGGCTGTTAAATATTTTAAAATGTTTAAATAAAAGTAAAATCTTGTTATAATTTAATAAAAAATTACGATTATATATATATAAATTTATCCCCTATTCTTTTTTTGGTAATTTTTACTTCTTTATATCCATCTTGTTTACTGCAAATTTCTTTAGATTTTTTTTTTAGTTTATATCCTTACGGTAAAGCGGGTCGTGTTAGGCCACATCCAATAATATAAAACAAATTGCATTCGAATTTCGAAAATATGACCCGATAGCTTATCGGGTTGTTTTCCCCGGTAGAGGCAAAATTTACTTGCATTTGTTAAGACTTGACACGAAATTAGGAGGGGTACACTTGTTTAATCCATTACTATTTCTTAATATTTAAAAAATTCTTCAAGAGACCATTCAATTGCTACGCCCATTTGTGTAATTCATTATCATTTCTTAATTAACGACCATTTTGTAACTCATTACGAATTCTTACTAAAATTTCAACAATAGTCTTACATGATACTCCCTATTTAAATGATAGTTTAACTTTTGTTACAATAGTAATTCAAATTAATAGTCATATTTCTTTTGTTATAAAAAAATATATTATCAAATTTCATTTATAAAAAAATAAGTTTATATTTAATTGTTAGTTGTGTCGATAAATTATAATGCGGAAGTTAAAGTACGATTATTAAGACAAGGGTTACACTTAAAAAACAAATGAGAAATCTCCATTTAAATTTATCACCTGATCTTGATTTGTCTCTCTTACATTTATGGTATCATTCAAACGAAACTCCACCATCGTTCTAATGTATCAACTGATTACTTGAAATATTTTCTTTAATTTTATTAATTTGTGTTATAAATAAGTAAAGAATGATCCATAAACGATCTGTGTCATATTAGCGTACACGTTGTTTTTTAGTAATAAGAAAGTTATAAATTTGATCTCTAAACGTGTGATAATCAAAACAGTTGTTGATACCGGTAGCAACTAATAAGTGAAATGTGCCCCTACTCATAATTAAATTAGGATTATTTATATTGTATGTCGGTAGATATGTGAATTATGTACATTCATATTTCAATTGCATTAAAAATGGTTCTTAAACAGTGTTTAAAACCTATGACCTTAAAACCTATGTGTTATTACCATTTTAACCAAGGGTAATGATATTGGCGTTCCACAAAAGTATTATACCACTCTAAATTATCTTTAGTGGCACTTTAATAGGATCTTTTAGGACACTTTTTGTCACTAAAAATAATTTTGCAGTGTTAGACTACTTTTTGTAGAATGATAATATAAATATATTTATTTTAAAGAAATTATTAAATATGATATTTAAATGCGACAATGGGTTGGTTCGAGCCGTGTTCGTGTCAATTTTTATCATGTTTCGGGTGTTATTTGTCGGCTTTAAACAAGTGGCTGTTTTCATATGGTTGTTATCATTTTGGACATTAACGAATTATCCGATATGACCCTCTAAAGTACATAATATAAAAAATAAATAAATTATATATTTGTATATATTATAAGATCACCTTAAATATATGTGTAATACTTATACAAATTATATACATCAATGCTAAAAATTTACTTACATACATCTACATGTATAATGTTATATATATTTTATTATATATATTATTAACAGGTTCGTTATTGTTATTGTGTTAAGGAATATTAATTACCCGATCCATGAACTTATCATGTTTTATCGATTCAGCACAATACCATCCAAAATTATTAAGGATTCACCTATTAACTTAAATATTGTAACTCAGATCAACATGAATTGTAAATATTTGTATTGAAATTTGGAAAAGAAATAGTAATAGTGGATATGATTTTGAATTTGATTTTTTTGGGGGGCGTTTTGGGGGGGGGGGGGGCGGTTTGCATTGTTTAAAATAAAAAATACTCAATCCATTAAGGCATCGTTTGATTTAGGTATTAAGGTTAGTGGGATTAATAATACCATTATTAATAGTACTTAACTACTAATCCTGTTATTAATTTAATGCCAATACTCTATTAATTATTCATACAGTATTAATACTGGGATATTTCATGCTGATTTTAATATCATGTTTGGTTTCGTAACTCGTATACGGGATTATATTTTGGACTAACAAAATAAAAAATTATTAAAAAAAAATAAAAAAAAATTATAATTTTTTTTAAAAAAAAAATTTATAAATAAAAAATAAAAAAAATAATATAGTAGTAATAGCATTTTTGAAAATATTATAATAGAAATGGCATTTTTGAAAATATATGGTTCCTTTTCTTAATCCTGGATGAGCAATATCACATCCCCCTTGGTATTAAATATACCACAAAGAGTGGTACTAAGTTAGTACTGGTATTAATAATCCCAGCACATTTGTGCGAATCAAACAAGGTATTATAAAAAAAAAGTGGTTTTAATAATCCCATCCCACTTTTTAATACCCGAATCAAACGAGGCCTAAGTGTAACATGTGATAAGTCTCTCTGTTTCAAATTGATAGTCCAACAACTTCTCTTACAATAATACCTCAAATTAATCTTATTTATTTTCAATCAAATTTCACAATAAAAAATAAGTTATATTTGACTGTTAATTATGACGAAATCAATAATTTTTTTTTAAAAAAATAATATCAAAGTTACAGTATGATATAAATGAAAAATCTCCATTTAAATTGGTTGCATGACCATGACTTGCCTCTCTTATATGTTTGGTAGCGTTCAAACCGAACCCGGCTCTAATGAATCAATTAAGTACATGAAATATCTTCTTTGTGACTTGTGTGATAAATAATTAAAAAAATGATTCACATATAATTTTTTGTCATGTTGGCGTACTCTTTTTCCTTATAACAAAAATGTTATTAATTTGATCTTTATACATGCGTTTATCGAACAAATTGTTAATACTGCTAGCAACTAATAATTGAAATATATTTGAAAGCCTTATTATAAATTAGGATCATTTATATTGTTTATAACATTTGAGGGGAGCTTTTGACATATTTGTAAAATTACGAAATTTTATCTTATATTTCAACTAGAATAATAAAAATATTGTTATGAGTAAAGTGCTTAATCCTATGACCATATATAAAACCTAAAGAATATATGTTATTACTATTTTAACCGGATACCATCTAATACGTTTATTTTACATAAATTATTAGATATGATATTAGATGTGTGTATTAGATTTGGCAATGAGTCGACTCAAACTATGTTCATGTTTTAGTTGTTATCGTTTCGGATCTTAACAAATTATTTGATATGATCAATTAAATACATATATATATATATATATATATATAAATGTTTGTATAGTAATATTATATGCTCACTTTGAATAAATAAATAAATGCGTAGTACTTATACAAATTATCATCAATACAAATTTTTTTTTAATATAATATAAGTAGTTGAATGGTAAGTGTTTTTCACCATACGTTGTGATAGATACTTTTTCTAAATTAACACGTCTTTGAATTTGAGCCAGTGATTTAATATTTTAATTATATTTATGTGATGTTAAAAAGTCTAACGGTTAAACTTGAGATTTTTTTCAGAACTAAAATTAGTTATTTTAATTTTTTAAGTAATATAAAATATTCGCTATGGTGTGTGCACGCATATTAGAATAAGTTACACCATACTATTATTTACCACAAATTGCAATAACATCAAGTGTTTATCATATTCATTATCTTATATATAGTTAATATAATAATATTTAACAGATTATTACTCTTAAATACAATAAAAATATGTAAATTTATAGAAGTACTTACCATAACCTGTGGTAAAAAAGTACCACGATCTCATTACTCTATATAATATTATATAACTATATATATTATTAATAAATTTTGACAATTATTATTGTGCTAGCAAGTATTAACTTATCCGACCCATTAACTTAATTATATTTTACTGAGTTAATATACAACTCAAAAATTATTAAAATTTCATTAATTAATTTATAACTTTATATCGATTCGTATTCGGTCAACACTGAGAGTATCATTTTGCCGGGTCAAACACGCACCACTGCTTATTCGGGGCCCCACCAATAGAGATAGAGAAGGAGGGGACACGTTGTGATAGCACCGGGAGGGGCCCGGGCGGAAGTGACGAAAGAATATTTGGGGCTCCACCAATAATAACATATTTACATTTACATACAAACACAAACAGGAAAAACAGGAATATTAATAATTAAGTTAAATTTTATTTTGTATCTCTTGTATTTTAAACTTTAATTCAGTTAATAATTTTAGTGTAACTAGAAATTAGGTAAAAGGTCTTACTATACATTGATTTTTACCAAAACTTCAATGAATAATATTTTTTTTAATGAATGGCCTATTTTTAATTGATAATTAGTGTAAGAGGCATATTTTATTTTATATTTTAAATAAAGGTATTTCAATAAATTTAAATATCATTTAATTAATAAAAATATGTTATATATTACCTAAATTACCCCCTCTTTATGAAATTTGCACAAAAAATATGAATATTGCAGTGAAATATGGACTGCAATATGAACTTTGCACTAAAAATATGGACTGCAATATGAACTTTGCACCAAAAATATGGACTGCAAAGTTCATATTGCAGTGAAATATAGACTGTAAAGTTCATATTGCAATCCATATTTTAATGCATATTGGTATTTTTTAGTTTATTTTAAGGGTTGGAATGTCATTTTATAATAAAAAAACACGTCATATTATTAATAAAATAAAAAATAGGCCCTTTATTTACAAAAAAATTATTCATTGGCTTTAGTGTGAAAATTTTTCTCTAATAAGACCTTTTTTTTAATTGTCCCTTTTAGTAATTAGTGATTAATTTATTATTATTTGAATTTGTGACTTTACATATAAAATAACTACACATTATCACTCAGTCAAACACAACATTTAGTTATAAAAGTGTTACCACTTGACCAAAGTCTTTCATTGGTATTCTTATACAATTGTTAAAATGTCATACCCATTATCTTTCCCTCTTTACAATTTAGTAAATTTTTTTAAGTAGTGTTTGTTGCATTCTCGAGTTTTCCCGCATTACTCTCACGAATTTCACCATTTATCTCTCTGCACGATTTATCAAATACTTTTGCTAAAAGGAAAAACTATTTTTGCTCTACTTCTGAAGGCATATGTGAGATCTAATAGAACCATATAAAATTTTTTCCCTTTTAAATACATAGTCTTATAATCTACACTATTAATTAATAAAGCGTGAGGAAGTTTTTGGCGTGTTAATTGAATAACTAAAATATTCCTTTCTACTAAGAAAAAAAATAAAACTTTATTACGGAATTCAAACTTATGACCTTACACACAAAAAGAACTTTAATTTATCACTTACACAAATATGATAATTTATCATAAAAATGTTACTACTTAACCAAACCTTGTATTGTTGTTTCTATTCAATTATTAAAGTGTCCTCCCCATTCTCTTTCCTTATTTCCTATTAAGGATAATTTAGTAAATTATTTTTTCTTTAAATCATACTCTTAAATATCATATACTTACAACGCGTTAGGTCGGATTAATTTGGATCAGAACAAATTCGAGTCTAAGTAGGGGTGGCAATTCATGTGTTTTTTGTCATGTTTTGGCCTAAAATAACATGACATGACGTTCTGTCATTTTTGCAAAATACAAACACAACTTACCGAATACATAACATAAGCGAAGGACATGATTGCAAGTTTTGGATCTACACATCATAACACAAGTAGAAGTGTTAATTTTCTCTAATTAGACATGATAATACCCAATTAACATGACAAAACACGATTAACACAACATAAAGTCATAATAAATACATTATAACACCAGTAAATGTTGGTTTTAGCTAATTTAGACACAATAAACCTTAATTTACATGACAAGACATGATTAGTATGGTATATATATCTCCAATTTTCTTTCAAAATACGAACACAAATACGACTTCATGTTAAATATTATAGACACAAATTATAATTCTTCAGTCAATTTTATTTCGTATTTTTCATGTTATTTCATCTTACCTTTTCTAAAATGGTCACCGTAGGTCTAAGTATAGTGAATGGAGAGTTTATAATTTTCAATATAATACTCGCTTCAATCAAGTCAATAAAAGCATAGGGTATATATACTCTTTGACGGGGTGTGTTTGGATCCTATCAACCCGCTTGCAAACTTACCCATTGCAGACCCTAACAACAACTAAAAAAAGGGGTTCAAATTTAATTCTCTTTTCAATCAAAATTTAATAATAATAATCAAAATATGAGAATTAGATAATTTTTTATTAATAAAAAGCTTATGTTTAAAATATATATATATATATATATAGAGAGAAATAATATATATATATAATATATAAGAAAGAGAAATAATGAAAAAATGAAAAAATTACTATTTTAGGTTAGATAAAACATGTATTTACAAATTATGTTCATGAACATTTAAACATGTTTTATAATTAGCTTTTTATTTTGTAATGTATAATTTTTTTTTGGGGGGGGAGAATGATATTAGCACTCCCACTTTATCCTAAGTCACTCAACTTTCGTTTTAGTGACGCTTATATATATATATATATATCTTTTGGGACACTTTTTTATAAGTGTCATGGAAAAACTATAGCTATTGAAAAAAGATAATTTTGTACATTTTTACAAGCTAGTGATTTTGAACAATTGAGGGTTACACTTGTTGACCCTATGATTTACCAAAGCCGAATAAGGGGAAATGTAATTCCTAAATTGATATCTGAATATGGCGAGCAAAATATCAAAAAAAATCAATTTAATGCTAAAGCTCTAAACTCATTATATTGTGCATTGAGCACGGATGAATATAACAAAATCTTTAGTTGCAAAACTACCAAAGAGATTTGGGACAAACTTGAGGTTGCCTATGAAGGAACCTCTCAAGTCAAGGATGATAATATAAATATGCTTATTCACAACTATGAATTGTTTAAAATGGAGCCAATGAATTTCTTACTTCTATGTATAGTAGATTTTCTATTCTAACTAATTCTTTAGATTTTCTTGGCAAGGTTTATACTAATGAAGACAAGATTCAAAATTCTTAGAATTCTTCCAAAGAAGTGGAGTCCTAAACTAAAAAAATTTCAAAACTCTTAGCATGGATGAACTTTTAGGATCTCGAAAAACTCATGAAAAGGAGTTGGCAAGAGAAGAAAAAGTCAACACAAAGCCCAAGAAGACTCTAGCCCTCAAAGCCAATCAACATGATGAAGATGATGAGTCAATGGGAGGAAATGATGATATAGCACTTCTTTCTAAGAAATTCAAGAAATTCTTAGTAAAGAAGAAGAAGTACTCTCAAGGGAAGCTCAACAACAATTCTTGATCCTCAAAGAACTTCAATGATAAACCGATTCAACCAAAAGTTGACAATGAGGAAAGAACGTGCTTTTAATGTCATAGACCAAGACACTATAAATCAAATTGTCCGTTAGAAAAGATGAGAAAATAGAGAACAAGGAAAAGTTGCATAAAGATTGAAACATGCACTTAAAGGGCCTTTAAGTGAATCAAAAGAAATTAAGTTCGATACCAACACAAGTGATGAATAAAACGACCGACATTTGCCTTATGGCAAAAGATGGAAAGGCAGACAAATATTTGCCTCATAGATGAAGCACGCATGGTGACTACCATTTTTTTTTCGTGGCCTTGATCCCTTTTAATGTTGTCATAGGAAGAGAAAATGTGTGTATGTGATTAATGTTGGTAAGACTTTTAAATACTTATGTCTTTAACATTCATATTTGTTTTCTTTCTTTGAAAACTCTATTTGAGATCTAAAATGATTTGTTTTGAAACTATCTCAAATAATAGCAATGCTTTTATCATTATCATTTCTTTTATCTATGCACAAATTGAGGGAGAGCATATTATATACTTACATGAATATGCTATTTATGCTTGTTTTTAATAACACGTATTAATTTATTGTCATCATCAAAAAAAGGGAGATTGTTGACCTAAAAATCACTAATATTGTTTTGATAATAACAATAATTAATCTTGTGTAATTTAACATGTGTGTTGAATTAAGTATAGCCATAATTCGATCATCATATATAGAAACAAACCGACAAACCGAAATCGAGATCACTCCTCTACAAGTATACATATCACATTGGCGTGCCTTTCTCAACATCTTTGAACAAAGAAAGCATTGACATATAGAAAATTAAAAATCAAAGTCAAAGAACAAATGAATAACTGAATAAATGAGCAAAGCATTCGAAGACTCATTAATTCTCCTCATGTGTTTTTAAGTTTTAATGTAAAGTTTTCTTGGTTGATCAATCATATAGCTCTTACATATTCATATAGCATTGATAGATTGATCAAAAACAAGTTTGAATTAAAAAGCTATTGAAAACATCATTCTACAAAATCCAGTTTCCAAATAAATTCATATTAAATTCAAATGAACATATTTTGAGCTCTCATGAAAATAGGTGTCTTAGAAACATGGTATTACATATCCCCAGCATTAGAATTGAATTTGGCAAATTGCATAAGTCCAATTTTTGGATATCGGCCTAATGGATTAGTGCCATTAGGTTGACTGATA